>JBBBDQ010001492.1:375000-880000 GCA_037127315.1 Ascarosepion bandense
CTGTGTTATCTAGATTTTTGTGCAAGAGGTTTTTATGCAAGCAACAATCGTAGTGTTACAATTGTAGATATTTACTAACTTTTGTTTATACTAACAGAAAACCACAAGATAGCCTTATTCTTTTATCTCTACAATTACATAAACTACTTGCATTTGTCAACAACCTCGTTAATTCTTCCTACTGGCAAAATGTTCTGTTTGGTAATACGCTTCATAAACTGATAGAAATATTCAGTCAGTTGGCAAATATTTCTAAAGAAAGAGCCTAAAGAAAAATAAGTACTTTATTAATAAACAGCCAGTAAGATTTCAATATTGCTTTGAATTTCGACTTCTCGGTGAAAACTACCTTCCAGTTTAAGGAGACATTAAAGATAGTTCGTTTTAACTGACTCAGATTTGATTAGAACTGGGGATAATTTAGTTCTGATGCTGATTGTTAAAACTTTTGGTAAGGCTCAATAAAAAGTAGTTATATTTTAATATGGTAAATGAAATGAAAAGGCAATATTTTGATAAATTTACTTTAAATTCCATCATCCCCCTAAAGAATGAAGAAAATCTGTAAAGGCTGTCCTGCTACTAGGAAGGTTGGGTTACTGTGTCGAGTCAGAAAGATTTTTTTGTGTGTGAATCCATTTTACACATGTATGAATCTACCATCCGTCAGTGAGTTGAGTACTGTTGCCGTATCTGATCGGGTGCTTCTGTTATTTATCTTGAGGTCCTCGACAAAATCCAAAAGAGAATCTGCAATATAACAGATCCTGACTTGGCAGCCCGCCTGCAGGAAAGTGTTATAACAGAAGACGGAAAGTGCGGCACAGACATCCGAAGGCGAATTGGCATGGCGGAGGAAGCATTCCAGAATTTGAGTAAAGTATTAAGAAATAGAACAATTTTGTTAGAAACAAAGAAGAGAGTACTGGATTGCTATGTGTTGTCAGTTCTTCAATATGACAGTGAATGCTGGACAATATCATCAAAGATGAAAAAAATATTGAAGCAACTGAAATGTGGTTCTACAGAAGGATGCTGCGAATATCATGGATCGAGCATATGAGCAATGATGAGGTTATAGAAATGATAGAAACGAAAAGGAAATTAATATTGAGCATCAGGTATAGACAGCTGAAGTTCCTGGGACATGCAATGAGGAAGGATGTCTTGGAGAACCTGATACTAACAGGCTAGATAAAGGGAAAAAGAGACAGGGGAAGGCAACGGATAAAATATTTGAAGGGCCTAATCAGGTGGATGATGGAACGAGTGTTGCATGGTGCAACAGGAAAAGGCGTGCTAAGAGCCACCAGGGATAGGAAGACGTGGAAAGCCATGATCACCTACGTCCTGAAAGGACAGGGCACATAGAAGAAGAAGAATGACTTCCTTCTTCTACAAGTATTTTCACGGCTTCAGCTATGACGAGATTCTCTCCCTGGTGCCCCGACCACATGCGTTTACGCATACGCAGATGATACATTGCTGATAGCAGACACGGAAAGTAAACTACAAAACCCCCTAGATTAAGTAACTATAGAAAGTAGAAAGTAAGTGCCACATATAAACTACAAGAAAAATCAACGCATGGTAATCAGTAAAAAGAGGTCTTAAATGCCAACTTCCAGTAGGGGAGACTAGAATCAAGCAAATACAGAAATTTAAATCCTTGTGAAGTGTCCTAACAGAGGACGGAAAGTGCAACACTGAGGTTCGGAGGAGTATTGATATGGCCAAGGATGCATTCCAAACGCTGAATAAAGTATAGAGAAACAGAAAGATTTCGCTAGAAAAAAAGAAGAGATTACTGGACTGGTATGCAATATCTGCCTTTCAATATTGCAGCAAATGCGGTTCTACAGAAGGATGTTTAGGATACCATGGACAGAACATATTAACAACAACGAGGTTTTGGAGAGGATGGACAAGAAAGGAGACTGATACTTAACTGATATATCCCGGAAAGGAATATCAGTGTAAAGATTAGTGGAAGAAACAGGGACTAGATATAACGGATTTATTGTACTACTGTACAATTAACAATAAGATACAGATAAGCAATCAACTATAAGGAGCGGAATAAACTATCAAATAGAGAATGCCTTCACCTAAGACGTTTGCGCTCCCTCGTACCGCTTGTCACCGTCCTTTATAGTCCAAAGCATTCCATTCTCAGGCATGACAGGATGTTCCACTATAACATTAACATAAGAAAATAAACAGCTGTCGTTTCTGGGACATACAATAAGGAAGGAGGGTTTGGAGAACCTGATGCTCACGGGATGGATAGAAGGAAAGGGAGACAATAGAAAGCAATGCGTGACATACTTGATGGACTTGAGCAAATGGATGACGGGGCGGTGTTTGAGTGGTATAACAGGAGAAGTGTTATTATGAGTTACAAGGGACAGGGAGATGTTTGGGCTATGATCGCCTGCGTCTTAAAGCAACACGGCATATAGAAGAAGACTAGACGGACATCAAGGTCACACCCGTGTCCCTTTGAAATAGCTAAACTAACCATATTTTCTATTCTAACAGTTTCTTTTCTCTCACTTCCTGTTTGTGAACCTTCATTCCGTTTATTTACTTGCCTGATAGCTACACTCTCCCCAAAATAAAATGTAACGTCAGCTGCCATCTTCTATCTTTTTGATTCTCATCCTTCTCTTATCCTTTGGCATCTCCTGGTACCTTGTTTATTCTCTCATTGTAACCAGTGGTGTTTTGACCTTTCTTGGGGCGAAATGATTATAAAAAATAAATGAAATAAAACCCAAATAATCAGAGAACAAAATTTTAGTTAGGGCTAAATTATTACTAAATTTAATTAATAGTCAATAGTGTATTCTTATAAAGTGATAGGTTTCTGCAATTTTTTATTGTAATTATTGTTGTTAGATTCATCACCTATTTTCTCTCGCTTCTTTCGTCAAATAGTATCCAATTGGAAATTCTTGAGATTCCTTTATCTTAGCTTCACCTGTCTCCACATATTTTCGATCGGATTAAATCTTGGACTTGGATATTTGCATGACAAAACATCAATCCTATTTCCTACAAACTGTTTTCACTAAATTAGATGAAAATCCAACGACGTCTCAGATTCATCTTCCTTGTAGTCACCAAAATGTTGTGTCTCAAAATATAAATATATTCTTCCTTTCACATGATGCCAACAACTTAAACTAAACGTCTATTTTCTTTTGTTGCAAAACATGCCCAGAACACCAAATTACAATTGGCATGCGTCAATGTCGAGATAGTATTCTTCGATGTTCTTCACTATTTTCCCACCAGACATAAGATCTCACTATTATTATGATAAAATCTCTATTTTTGTTTCACCAGATCAGAATAATCGGTTCTTTCAAGAGGTATTATTTTTCTCATTTTGGTTTTTAGCAAACTTTAGTAGCATTTCATCATGTCTTCAAAAAGCAAGGCTACAAAAAATCTTTCTAGAACGTTATGCTTTTAACACTCCTCTTTGAAGATTTCTACCTACCATTCGATGGGAAAATGTTTCGTTTCCAGCTTTTAAGTCATTTGTTATTTGTTTGGTGGTCACTCTAAGGACATTATGTTCAATTGCCATTATCTGAAAATATTCTCCGCAGCCTCTTCCACACGTTTTGACTACAGTACCAGTTTCTAGACTCTACTTAATAATGACACTTATCCTTGACTTCGAATTCCTCTTGAATTTGTTGCATTCATTTTCGCACAAATACCTTTCGGAAGTGTATTAATACGTTTCTTCTCCCTCCAGGTATGGGTTAAATATCAGGACAGATTGGGTTCTGTAGTAGTAGTTGACAAACAGTCTACTGCAGAATGTAATTGCAACCTACCGCTGGAAAATGTTTTGCTTAGTCATGTGTTTTTCGATACATGATCGCCCAAGCGTGTATCACGTATGGCACTTAACGGACTGATATTTAACTTAAGAAGGTAATACTTACTAGCGATCTTGTCTTACCATTTCCATATTATTATGACAATTTGCAGTTCTACTTCTCTTCGTCATATTGTGTTCACTTGTCTTTGGCATCATCATAGATGAGAGAGATATCCAAATAAACTGTAGATTACTGTCCTTCCATATTAACAGTATTTTACAAGGAATTCTTCAGGATAGAATATTTTATAACATATTTATTAAAAAGACTCTCACAAATACACGAAGTCTGCTGTCTGAAAATAATTTAATTGTAATCGCACCAGTAATGTTGCCCTTGCAAATGTTTTTATCGTTTGGTTATTTAGATTTAATTCAAGTCACTTGAAAAAGGTTTCTTCGATACAATGCAGTGAGAATAAATTTTAAAAGATATTGCCATTTCTTGTTATGTATCATGTTCATGTTTAAATATGCAACCCAATTTTACTTTTTACAGGGCCAACAATTTAGACGCTGAGTTTTTGTTGATCTCAACATATGTATTTTTCTTTCTGCACGCGTCTACCGATGCTTGAAGTTAGGGTCTCGTTGCTTATTCATTTCAAATTTACAATACCTTTCTGAAAGTAGTCAATTATGTATTTGGTCAGTCAGTTAAATGCCATACGGGATACACGCTTTGGCGATCATATCTCGAAAGAGACATGACTGACTGGGCAGAAGATTTTCCCGCAGTAGATAGCCATTATTTTCTGCGGTAAATTGAGTGCCAACCAAACTATAGAATCCAATCTGTCCTGCTATGGAACCCATAGATGTAAGGAGAAGCATCGAATTGATACCTTTCTCAGTGGTATTTGCTTGTAAGTGAATGTATCGAATTCAACTAGAATTCAAACTCTGGTCTCCGATTTCTCGTTCAGAGTCGTTATCCACTGCCTCACAATACATATTTGCAATTACGCATTGCCAAATGCAAAAATAAAGTTCAAATTAAGTTAATGTATCGAAGTTATCGAAATCCATATGATATGAAGAATAGGTTTTCACCGTTTGCTGATTTAGAGGAACTTAAATGCAGTTAGTAGAGTTCAGTTTAAATGCACGAGCAGCACTTGTTTGTCTTAACCTCAATGATTAAGATAATCGTCCAAAATGTGTGAACTCATTACTCGCCACTTTGAATCAATATCCACAACATTATATGATCAAGTGATTGAGAAAGCGAGCGAGCGAGAGAGAGAGAGAGAGAGAGAGAGAGAGAGAGAGAGAGAGAGAGAGAGAGAGAGAGAGTATAATTTTATGATTTTGACTGAATAAGGCATTTTCGAGAAAATGTAGGATTTTGATTAACGTTAAAAATTAAAAACAAATATGTCTTTGTAGTGAATGGATAGTAGATGGAAGATTTAACTAAAAATTGGCAGCACTCATCCCCACTTTAAAAAATGCAATGACCTTGTAAAAGATCAGAGTCTATAAAGCCAGTAATAAACACGGCTTTAAAACTGACATGTAACTTTGAATACCTCAAAAGCAAAGTTATTATCGTTTCCTGATCATCGATCAAATCTTCAGTTTTCTGAAACTATGATAAACAGTACTCTGTCAATGAAATTCCATGCTTTGAACGTCTCTTTGAGCCTCAAGTTCACACAACACCTCAAATGGAACTTATGTGTACAATTCATTGTTAAAGATTGCGTAAAAATGACCGGGTCATTCTATTGTTCGAGAAAGTACCTAATTTCTGCCATTCTTTATCTCTAAAAGATTCGGATTCGACCAAAACGCCAATATTGCTGCCGACACATCTGGTCTTGAGTTACTCAAGCGTCACTTTGCAGTCTTTTACAAATTTAACATGACCTTCAGCGTTTGATTTAGATATTTTCCGTCTGTTGGTTATCGACCAAATCCTTTAAAGTTTGTCTTATTCTTAACATCATCATCTTCGGATTTCTTCCCGATTGCGGAGGATTATGCAGTAAGAAATCAGCAGCAGGACGTTTGGAAAACCATTTTTGGGATATTTCATTATTCGCAGAAACTTTTTCATGAACTTCACAAATCTTTGTTTCGTTCGTGTTACATTTTTCTTAAAATATGACAAAATAAAAGTACATATGTAAAAATCTTGCTTCAAAATTAATGAACAAAAAATGCACCAATTTCGATAAGAAGGATGCCTGCTGATATTTTTCTTATACTACGAAATGCAATTTTGTTGAATAAAATCAGTTAAAATTAAACGATCGTAATACCAATAAATGACGAAAATAGAAAAAAATGTTATTACAGCGTGCTTCATTATTTCATTTCAATGAAAAAAGAAAATTTCATAGCCCCAGTGTCGTGTTGAGTAGTTGTTTAAAATTAATATTGTATTTCTTAATCGAAATATGGACGCTCAGTTCGATTGAAAGCAGTTGTTAAAATTAAAAAAACATTATAATGAGTGTGGATGTTTGAAAAAGACATCCAATTGTTATAAAAACATCTAAGCTCATGTTGGCCAAAACTTTTAAATTGCTGATTATGTGAATATGCGAAGCAGTAAAATCTTATAAAAATAAAACGTTTTTACCGAAAAATAAATTAAACTCTGTAGACGCTGATGAATACAGTTATGTTAACCTTTAACATAGCATTAAATTACACGGAGAATATTATTTTTTGTTAATTTGTGAGGCAACTATCTGCAAATTTTGACATAAAACATATTTCTCAGGAATAGAATAATGATGGTAAACAGGGGATAAATGATATGAGGTTTGTTAGCATTCACCCCAATAAGTAAGTTCAAAATAATATGAAAATGATCAATTGAATTCCAAGAAAATTATAATAATCCATTGATATTTCAAAAAGAAACAGATTCCAAATGAGATTTATTCCTTATGGTGTAGTGGAAAGAAAACTGGCACCAAATAATGACAATAGCATATTTTTTTATATAGTGGTGTTTTTTATTTTTCTATGTGCCCTGACCTTTCAGGACGTAGGCGATCATGGCTTTCCACGTCTCCCTATCTTCGGTGGCTCTTATTACATCTTCCCTTGTTGCACCATGCAACCCTTGTTCTATCATCCATCTGATTAGGTTCATCAAATATGTCTCTTTTCCCTTCTAGTATCAGGTTCTCCAAGCCCTCCTTCCACATTGCATGTCCCAGGAATTTCAATTCTCTTCCTGATGCTCAGTATTAATTTCCTTTTCGTTTCCATCATTTCTAAGACCTCATCATTACCTATATTAGGCGCCATTTTTGTAACAGTTAACGTACATCCTTTCAAGCGACAATTTTTGATATTCTTCTCTGTAAATGGCCTCGTATCTTTTGAAATACAATAGGAATCTAATGTTTTCTTTTGGGACATAATTAAGTTCACTAATTGAATTAGCGTCTGAGTTCGGGGAAAAGAAAATTTACTGTATCGTAGTTTATTATACAGCCTTAAAGTTTGTCGACTTCTGCGTCACACTATCAATATATACGAACCCAACAAAATCATTTACTGTGAATTCTGAATATTCTCCCTTTATTTATGCAGAGAGAGAGAGAGAGAGAGAGAGAGAGAGAGAGAGAGAGAGAGAGAGAGAGAGGGGGGGGATTAGAATTCGGTATACGCTGTAGAATAAAGTTTTCAGGAATGCGCCATTCTTGCAATTTTTTCTGATTAAATTATTAATTTTGTATTGAATAATTTTTGAATATTCCCCCAAGTATAGAAGTGTAAAATATTTTGTCACGTGCTTGTCATGTTTTTGATTTATGTTATCATTAGCAGGAGAGATTCGAACTCTCTTGAGAATTCAGCCTGTTTAGGAGCACAAAGTGAAACAGGACCTGTCCATTATTTACCGGATAAACAAATGATAACATTATTTACATTAGCATTGAAGACTTTTTGAACACGTCTGTCAAAATATTTGAGAACTCCACAAAGTAAGAATAATGAATGAATGACGCCCAAAAGAAAAAAAAACGTGAAAATGCTTGAGATCAAAACGTTCAAGAACGGAAGAGAAGAACAGTAACCTAAAAAAAAAAAAAAGTCAATTTTATGGGCCATTTTAAAACTAATAACTGATAAATGTTTATTGATGAGAGTCGAATATATTAACTCGCATTTAAATCCATGTTTATGGCATCCCAGAAGAATTCTATAACAATAAATGAGATTAAATCAAAGACAGACAAAGAAAAACAGAATAGTAAATATTAACAATGTAGAAATAAAGATGAGATAAACATTAATAAATTGCGTTGCCTCAAAGTTCAGCATTTGTCGTTATATGTCTCTAGGAAAATACAACTTCATTGCAACAAGATAGATTTTCAATTTAATGTGATAGCTGTTATATCAGTCTGCGTTTAAAATTAGCTTAAACTGACGTGTTTTTATTTAGTGATTCTGCCATTATATATATATATATATATATATATATATAAAAGAGCAATCTTTTTGGCATATTTTGATTTATTTATTTCTGACAGGTATAAATAAGATTCAAACACTGAATGAATTTTTTTTAATCGTGTCACTCCAAGCAAGGCATTCCACTGCGCATATAGCGCAGGGGGTTACATAGAGCGATTGGGTATAGGAAATGTCAGAAGGAGGGTGATAGACGAGTTAGGATGTACATAGGGAGAGAGTTGGAGAGAGTGGGTGTGAGTTAGTGTGTTAGGAGGTATCTATTGACCTTACATTTAAACTCCTGGAGGTTGTAGCCGTCGAGGAAGCAAGGATGCGGTAAGGAATTCCACAGGCGGGAAGTGCGAGGAAAGAAGCTGTTGGAGTAGAAATTGCGGTTACATTTCATTGGTTTCACTGTAAAAGGGTGGGACCTTGTTGCCAATCTAGTATCTCGTGCAAATTCACATCTAGGGGGCACCAGTGATTTAAGTTCTTCAGAGTAGAAGAAATGAAAGTATTTATAGAAGAGGCACAGGGAAGCCACGTCACGCCGGTGAGAGAGATACTGCAGGCGCTCAGCCAAGTCGGTATCAATCACATGACAGATTCTTCGCTGTATTTTGTCAAGAACCCCGAGGGGAATAGAAGGGGCACCCGACCAGATGTGGCAGCAGTACTCAATACACGGGCGGATGGTGGATTTATATAATTGCAGGATAGATTCAGACGGAAAGAATTCCCGAGCCCTGCAGAGAGAGCCGACTTTCATAGCTGCGGATTTAGGAATGGATTCGACTTGAGGTCCGCTGAGAGTGTCAGTCCAAGCAGGCGTAGTGATGTACTCTCTGGGAGGCAAGCCTGTTCCATGCTAATGGGAGGGCAGTGCGGTTGTCTGTGGTGGTTAATTGACAGCAGCTTCGTTTTTGGAAGAATTGAATTTTACGAGCCATTTCTTACCCAAATCCACCACGGATTGGAGGTCCTTCTCAAGCTCGGCAGCAAGGTTCGCCTTGTCACCAACACGAGATTTTTGATAGAAGCAAGAGTAAACTGTGGTATCAACATCAGCCTACATGCCTACTTGTGATCTTATGGTATCGGGGAGTTCATTTATATAGATTAGAAAGAGAGTAGGACCTAGGATAGAGGTTTTTATGCAGGTTATGACAAAGCTACTATAAATGAGGCAATACGTCAAACATTTACAAATTTTGATGTTGGTTATTTTACGCGGAATATGAAGCTCCCCGATTGTGTACCAGTTGAGGAGATAATCAGTTTAAACAAAAAGGAAAACTGCTTATTAGATTATATAGAAGATAACCAACATACACAAAATATCTAAAACAACCGCCGAAAATTTAGTTTGTTGTTTGTCAAACTGGTTTGTGAATTTCATGAAACAAACCAAAAAAACTAACCATTTCTTGACCATTTGCGATTCCCATCTTAAACGTAAGAACAAAGTTCAATATTTGTAAGAATTTTAACAGTCAATGAAAAGTGGATAATTTACAAGAACGAGGAACATAAGGGATCGTAGGTCAAGCAAAATGAATCCTTACGAGACCGTTTCCAAAAATGTGATGATTGGGATTCGAATTTACTATAACATTATAAAGAATGAAAAATGTAAGTTCACTAGAAGACTGTGAAAAATCGAAGTTCAGATGAAATCATCGGAATACACTGTCAGTGTTTCATCAGATCACAGAGAAAATTGGTAGAAAGTGTAAAGTTGGAAGATATTGCCTGTGAATGGAAAAATAAAGAAAAGAAAGATTGAAGTTGTGTACATTATTACTACCACTCTTGGAACAGCTCCAAAGAATCTTGCAAAACGAGTGGAAGAATTACAAAGCCGGCACTAAATCAACAATATAATTTTAAAAAATCATACAGAAGAAAATTCTGGAATACCTAAGTAAACTGTCGCTTGATTTCCTGTTAAAATATGACTTACTACAATTGCAAATGGATTTTAGTAATAAAAATGACCTTTGCAAGTCCCCTGATAAAGACTGGATGTCATAAAATACTTCTATACTTTTCTTATTATAGGAACTTAAAAAAGAATTTTTCAAATCGTTTCTACTTCCTTATTCTTCTTCGATGAAATTTGGTAAAGCCACCTAGGAATAATGAAAATAAGAATCTTTCACAAATGTCAAAGTTGTGAAACTTTTTAATGAAAAATGTGCTTCTTATTTTTCTCTACTGTCAAATCCAACATGTCGGCACTTCTTTGACAATGATTGGGTCAGATATTCTTGTAAAGATTGGATTAGCCGTTTGGTTGTTTTCGCAACATCTGTGCCTCTCGGTCTCTGTGAGAACGTAGATAACTTTGTTATTGCAAAATATTCTCCACAAACAAAGGATTTTGAAAATTTAGAAAAAAAAATTTAAGTCTGTGAGAAAGAGATGAAACGTACAGATGCCCATGTTTTTAATCATCCCGACTGATCTCTCCCTCCATTTCTTTCTAAAAAATACATATCATTTATTGTCTGGAATTTGTGCAAAAAACAAATTTAGTTTTTTCACATAACTGCAATAAGTATTTTTTACAGAAATATAAAATATAAATCTAAAATATATAGAAATTATACTACATATACAAAAATGTAACTATAGCATGAGTCGAACTCATATATATATATATATATATATATATATATATATATGTGTGTGTGTGTGTGTGTGTGTGTGTGTGTGTGTGTATGTGTGTGTGTTCGAATTGATTGTAATAAATAATATGCGAGTGAAAGAAAAAAGATCGAATGGAAAATATTAAAAAAACCTGTATCTGTATCGGCAAAGCAAACTGAAATCTAAGGGAATGAAGTGAGATAAAAAAGGGGGAAATATTCAGAATATATAAAAATAAAAAATAAAAAAACTGAAAAGGAAGAAAGGAAATAATGAAACTTCCAAGTTTCTTTCAAATTTTCCTATTTTTTTATTCCCAATGATATACACAAAATATATAAAATCAGTGTTTTATTGGAAATTGTTTATTTCTAACACAACCAAACAAGTGTGAATTTTTCTCAGTTTCCAAAGACAGTTGAGTTGTTAATAAAAGAAAAGAAACAAGTTGAAAACCAAAATCTTTGTGTTTTTCTCATTTTACAGTTAAAATTTTCATCTGATTTATTATAACAATTGTTTTTTTTTCTTTCATCATCAGTATTCCAATTTTATTTAATATCAACTTGTATTCTGATATGAACAACATTTTCATTCAATGAAGTTTTTGCTATGTTTCCGTTTCAACCTGACAGGAGAAGGTTAGACAAATTTTGGCAGCTAAGAAATGAATTATTCTTTTTTGTCTGATAATTTTTAAACTTTTCAGCCTCTCTGTTATAGGACATTTCTGAATAGAAGTATCAATAAAAAGTTCTAATGTTCACTTTGTAAATACTCGGCAATAGATTGACCTAAGCGTGGGGCACTTTAAAATGGCCTGGAACTACGTTGATTCAAAAGTGGTAACCTTCGTAAAAGCTGGCAAGGACATCGATCTAAGCGTGTTAACCTTGAAAAAAGTTGGGCAGTAGTTCTTAATACACGCTGGACCGCTGAAAAAGGCTGGGTAATACATTGATCTAAGCATAGCATAGATGAAAATGGACTGTAAGTACATAGACTCAAGAACAGAACACTTCACAAAGGTAGGCACGTACAATAGTAAAATATTTTGAGAAAAAAGATGAGATTGATGGTACCAAATCAGAATTCTGTTGTAAGAATTCAGAAATGGATAATTCGCGCAGAGATATTTTGTCTTAATTACCGATATTATTGCTTTTAAATTTCGTGTCATTACAGTTATTAGCTGAAATATGATCTGAAATATTCCCTGTGTAATGATTAGCCTTTGTTATAATATTCATCACTGAATTAAGAGTATTGATAACGAAGACGATTGTTTTTTTATAATTCTGAGATGAGGTAGTATTTAGATTATTTACATTGTTCAGACTGTTGTCCTCATCTTTATCGTCCTCAGGGACAGATAATCTTGTGAATATAGGCGATGGTTAACTACAATGTGAGTTCAATACCTAGCTTTTACAGTGGTGAACAAATAACGCAAAGAGTTGAGTTAAAGGGAGATAACTAAGACATTCGGAAATACCATGGCTTGTGGAACAAGAAAAATATACACCAGGGAACGAAATAAAGAGTTCAGTTCGAAATTTTAATCACCTGAAGAAAGTCGGAGTGTAAAACTATGAAAATGTCGTGAATATGGCAATAAAACTGGGCACAGAAGTTCAAACAATGTAAATAATGAAAAGGATTATGCTGAAAAATAAATATCTTTTGCTAAAACTAAATGTCTTTTTTTAATCTTTAGATTTTTTAGATGGAATTAAGCGTCGGAAAATGAAAAAAAATTACGGGATAAGAAAAAGGCGCAAACAGTATCTATCGGCAAATTCTCAGAAAGTGTGTGCTGTGTTTGCACCGTTCAACATATATGTGTGGATAGTTAACGTTAATTAGAGTCTACTGAATCAGGCCTCGTGCTATAAAATCATTGGAATGGGTCTCATGTTATATTCCTACTCATGGTTTTGTAACGTCATGTTTTGAAACAGTTCTGAGGCTATTACGATGGATAAAAAATTCAAAGGTTTTATCTAAAACTAGGCAGGTCTGCTATCAAAACCCTTAAAATACATAATTAGGCTCATAGTAAAATATTCTTTAGGTCGAACAACTTTTTTGAGTAGAACATGCTTTTTAAGGCCGATCTGGTGTCGACTCAAGATGTTGAACTTCACCAGCAATTAAAAGACAGAAAATCACGAGAAACCTTAGGAAAAAAAGTTGTGAATCATCTATACCCCAAAATTCATCATTTTTATAAAACGAATAGAATCAGTTATGGAGTCTACGAGAAGATCTTTCCGATACCACCTCCCATTTGAATATATTACAGCGTTAATATTCGTCAGTAACAGATGATTATTACTCATGGGGGAAATTCATCAGTTAGATCTGAGTTATTCTTTTTTTAAATTTTATTGTATTCATAGTATCCTATCAGGAGTTAAGACAAAAAATATAAGTAGATTTATTAAAATTTCTGAATTTTCGGTTGATATCGCTAAAGTCTTTTGCAAAGCGTAATTAAGCGGTGAAGTGTTAAGAACAACGAGGAACAGGAACGAATAGAATATACCAGAATATCGCAGCTAAACATACTTCTGATTGCCTATGTCATTTTATAACAAGGATCTGAGATTTCGGCATTTTCTTCTTAAACACACAGAGAAATACGCACAAAGACTTATAAACAAGATATGAGACTCCAAGACGTAATTTGCCCATATTATTTATATTTGATTAATAACATGTTACGAATTTCAAACTATAATGCGCACATTATATCTCTATATCATAATCTCACAGACTATATATATATATATATATATATATATATATATATATATATATATATATATTGGGTCCGACGCCTGCGATATTTACGTATATGTATGTGTATTAGAATTTATATACATTAGTTAGTAGCTTTCTGTGAAAAATTATTTACTGTATTTATCCAATAGACTAAATTTGGATGTTGATGTTTTCTTCTGATCAGCACCATCTAAATTTAGTCTTTTGGATAAATGCAGTAAATAATTTTTATTTTTTATCACAATACATTCATGTCCTTATGGCTGTGCATACTTTTAAGTCACCGTTTTCATAACAACATGTGTGGCTAGTTAACATTAATTAGAGTCTATTGAATTTACGCACGAAATGTTTGTTCTCACTTTCTCTCAATCTCTAGGCTTGCAGCCATATTACGCTGAACATCAGTTCCCGTACAATCACCGAAGCTAAGCAGCATAAAGCCTAGTCAGTAATTAAAAGCTTGAAAATAACAGGTGTAAAGTTGGGTGTGAGGTTGGTATAATATTGGTGTAATGCATTGTTAATGGGCGAGCCAGGTTGCAATTCCAGCTGACTTCGTTTTATTCACTTACGCACAAATACTATTGGGAAAGGTATGAATCCATCTCTTCTGCCCCCAGCTACGGGTTAATAAGTAAAACTTGTACAACTAAATCATTATTATCTCAAAAAATTCTTACATACTGAAAATACTTTCTTGTTTTAAATAACATGTAAAGAATACAATCGACCAATCTATCTCCCTCTCTGACATCTATCTATCTATCTATCTATCTATCTATCTATCTATCTATCTATCTATCTATCTATCTTTGAAGGAATCTCAAAGTTTGTGTGTCCAGATGAAATCTTGAAAATGGATTAAATATGAAATACTTGTGGGTGTGTTCAAGCCTTATGTAAGACTCAAATAAATGCGACATTAATCCACATCCCACTTGAACAAAACATGGCAGAACGTTGACCTCACTCCCACGTAAATGTGTCACGGGACAGAAACGACTCATGCATCCTCTGAATTGATTCCTTTTTGGCAACACATTCAACCGCCAGGGAATAACTGTAGCCTCCTCCTTGATACTAAATAATTATTGAAAAACAAATTTGTTTATGTGTTTGTGTGTGTGTGTGTGTGTGTGTGTGTGTGTGTGTGTGTGTGTGTGTGTATTTGTAAAAGAAATTAAATAAAAGTAAAGGAAAAAAAAAGAAATAAAAGGAAAAACGTGGCAAATTCTTGCTATCAGAGTTTGTAATTTTGTCACTTTAGTGACCGAAGCGAAAAAAGATAAAATAATTAAATTAAAAATAACGTTTTTGGTTTCTCTACTCTTACGTTCATTTTTTACACGCACAAAAAAAATTATTTTCCCATAATCTTCTGTGATCGCTTAAATTCACTCGTTGAAATGACCATCCGATTTTTGAAAATTTTATTTTATATCTATCTATCTATCTATCTATCTATCTATCTATCTATCTATCTATCTATATATAATTCTTATATTACAAATGTTATTTTCACGTACACGTATTTGAGTTACTATTCCTGTTTTTTAATTTGAAATTAATAAAACCGGCCTATATTTAAAACCCTTACTAATATTTTTATTAGTCTGACAAATTTTTATCGCTTTAAACTAGGTACCTCTACTAAATTGCAAACAAACAGCATTATATGAATAAAAAAGGCTCCAAACTTAGTAAAAACAAACTTTTTCCATCAAAATGTTTATATTATTATTAAGAGGAAAGATCAAAACTAGTTTTTAATAATATTTTAAAATTTTTTAATTCTTTCTAATATGTTCGAAATTTTGGCAGAATATCTTGTTTTGATTTGAGTGAGCGGCTAACCAAACGTTACGGCTTTTTACAATGGAAAACGTAATATTACATCACCCACTTTTTCCTGTAACAAACACATCATCACTTTGGAAATTCTCGTAAAAATCAAATAATTGTTGGATTTTAATGAAGTTTTCAGTACTCATTTACAAATGAATGAAATTATTTCTATAATTATTACTTTTTAAAATCTTGGTAAAAATATAAATTTTTTAGATCTGTTACCCCCATTTCCACGTAAATCCATGACATTTTGTTAAATGTTACTTTGTTGCGATAAATGGTTTTATTAGTTAAACGTAGGATTTTTGGGGGAATATAAATCATCTTTTCCTTTTCAAAATTTGGTCTCTGTATCCGAAAATCTGCTCCGAATAGTAAAATAAAAAATGCAATAAAACGCTGATATTATTTAATTTGATAAGCTTTTAATTGCTTGAATAAATAAGAAAAAAATAAGGATTGTAATGTGAAGAAAATAGTTTGATTACGAATGAAATTTTAAAAGGATAGTTTTCATTTTTCATTATAATAATTTATAAAGTTTCAAAAATATTTTTAAAATACTTCAAAGATTTCTGGTGATTAGATTTTTAAGTTAATAATTGAAGATATTATTGCCTATCAAAAAGTGAAAAGTTTAAAACAAATAGTTTTAAAATAATTTTCACTATTTTTTTGTGTATTTGAAGTTATTTTTTGTATGGTAATTTCTAAGTGCAGATTAAAAGTCAGAGTCTCTTCTCCTTACCCGAAAAAAATGTATAATTTTGTCACTTGTAAACGCTATATGCTTTTATCTTATCTCTAATCAACGACCTGTCAACACGTTTGATATACGGCGGAGAGATCAAAAAGTTCAACTCTGTGATTAAAAAATAGTTTTATTCTAACTTTCACGCTATAAATAAGTAATACTTGTGTAAACCAAATTCATTTAACATAAAATTTGCTAATTTTTCAAAAATAATATGTCACAAATATATATTTTATTTTTGCAAGATTTTTCAAACTGAGAATGAACTTTTGTTTACAAATGTGTCAATCGCTCAAAAATGGTGGTAAAATTCAAAAATTAATAAAATCTCAAACTTTTATATTCGAATCAATATAATTTCTACTTGATATAAACCAGAGTATTTTGCTTACTGGAAATAGTAAATTTAATCAATTAGCTTTCAATTAAAACTAAAATAAAAGCTTTAATAAACATTTTTCATTTTGAAAAGATCAGTTTAAAAGTTAGATATCGAAAATGAATAGCGGTACTTTAAACGTTATTTTTATTAGATACTCGTATTTGAGTAGATGCTCTGTTTTTTTATGAAACAGAATATTTGTTTTCGTCGACAGGCCTCAATAATCAAGAAATATTATTAAAGATAAAATTGCGCTCTCCGGAAATCTTTAAATTCTCTCTGTTTACGTTTGGGTACGAAACTGTGTAGATAAGAAAAATTTCGAAATATCTATAACGAAAGAAATTTCGCTTCAAGGCAAAAATATGACCTCGTCTGACTGACGTAGAGATAATGAGAAGGAAACACACATGTTATTTTTAACGAAACAAGATAAAGAATTTATTTACAAATTTACACATTTGAGGTTTCAGTTGCTTGTTTCAGGAGAAGTAATCAAACGTTAAAAGTTCGTAGATTCAATGAATTGTCAAAAAGAGTTAATGTTCATATTAAATATTCGCACACGAAATAATATTCCAAAATGCTTAAAATAAATTGAGAAAGTTCCTTTTTTTGCATAAAAATTATACGATTGTATTCAAATAAATAAAAAGAACGAATTTTGACACCGGGGTTATTCAGATGTATAGAACTCTGCCTTTCCTTCTTTTTGTTGACAGCCAATAGGTGAAGAAAAAGACGAACAAGAGAAAAAATCGGCAAGAGGAAGAAAGTGAGAGGGTAGCGAATGCGGGTCGTCGGGACATTTGTGTTCAGTCAGTGGCCTAAAAATCTTCTGCTACTTTGTCACTGGTTGCTCTCTCTCTCTCTTCTCTTTAGTTAAACTACCTTTATTTATATCAAAAAGCGATTTGAAATTGTGGAACTATTTTTTATGAGTTTGTAAGTCGTTCCTTTTTTTTCTTTTAATCAGAATAAAATTTCACACCGTCTTGCGAATGGGGAAACACACCTATTCCTCAGATAATGAACTCTTCTTCCTATATTAATAAGAGTTAACAGGAAGTTCTTGGGAAGTTCATGGGAGTTCTTTAGACTTCTATTGGAGTTCAGTAGAACTACTAGGCAATTGATATTAGTCGACAGTTAGCAGAATAGTAAAGAGTCAATTTTCAATGGAAAATTACCAAGTTCCTAACATTTTGGGTACGTTAAGTCGATTAGAAACCGACATCGCACGATTATAACCTTCAGTGCAAAAACTACTCAACAACAGCGAATCTTTGTATCGGTATTTTCTTCAACCCAGATTCAATCTCATTTTTTACTAGTGAAAAATAAATTTTTGCACTGGCTCGCAAATTTGAAAACGTTGAAGAAAAAAGAATTATTTCTGTTTCGTATTCACCAAAAACCATCTCCGTTGCTAAGTTGGCTGGAACGTATTTTAAAGCGCAGCGAATATTTTGACCAATCACCGCGAATGTATACGATTTACACATGATTTCCTTTTCAGGAGTACCATCTATACAGAATTTATATAATCAGCAAGCTCAAATAGGCTTTTAAAGATTATAAGATCCGTTTAGGGTAAACGAGACAATATTAAGTAGAAGAGATAAGAAACTATCTTTAGTTTTATTTTGTATAATTCAACATAGATCTGTACTGATTGGTTGACACATACTCTTTAGAGGGGAAATGCGTAAATCATTTCCGAACGCATATATTTGTGTTCATGTATATATGAAGGGATTATTGAATACTCTAGACCAAAAATATTTTGCTATTTTTTTTAAGCGCGCTTCTCTTTTCGATAAAGTAACGAATGTTTTTTTTATCATTTACACATACACACATCATTAAATGCTACAAGAAAAATATTGATTCTCCTCCGGTGTGTTTTGATAGCAAAATGGATATTTTTTAGATGACTTCAAGCCCGGCGCATAAATTACTTTTACAACGTTTACGCTTATAGTAAAACTCCGCAATTCATTCATTTCCTTTTTTTATTACTGATATTGCATCCTGAATTAATCAAAATATTAACTTAAAACTCATAACGCATCACTCAATAAATCCCGAACCTAACTAAAAAAAAATTTGACTTTTAGTCTTATTCTAGGGTGATACACTGATTTCAACGCTTCTTTAACAATTCGATGCCGTTTTTGTAGAACGATTTGTCTTTGGCCTCAAAATACGCCTCTGTTTCCAATATTACTTCTTCATTGAAGCCACATCTCTTTCCCTGGAGAATTATTTTGAGGTGTTCAAACAGCCACTAGTCACTGAGGGTCAGAATAGAAAAATAGGGTGGATGCTGAAGCAATTAGGAAGGGAAATTCATGTAGTTTTGCCATCGTTGCAATCGACTTGTGACAGGGTGCGTTGTCTTCGTGAAAGATCATTTTTTTCTTCTTCATTTTGCATACCTCCTTTTAACCGTTGTTTCCAAAAACAGAGTCAGAATAAAACGTATCAAGTCATTGCTTTGCTTGAACAGTACTTTTTCACATCAGAAAGAATGCTCTATCAAGACACGAAATTCAGATTTTTCAATTGTTTTGAAAATCTGCAACAGACGCTTCACTTAAATAACTGTAATTTGTAAACTAATAATCCGATTGGGTCCAAATTTTGTCACGTGACATTTGATGTTTGGTACTTTATAATAGTGGAGCCATCTATATGTCAGGCACGAGACTTATTGAGTGATGTGTCACTGACTTCATTTACTTATATATTTATCTATTCTAGTCTGTTCGTATCTATCTATCTATCTATCTATCTATCTATCTATCTATCTATCTCAGTCTCTTCATATCTATCTATCTATCTATCTATCTATCTATCTATCTATCTATCTATCTATCTATCTAGTTTTAAGGTAAGGTATATTTATGGAGTGAAAATGATCAATATGGCGATTGAGTGAGTGTAGATAGTAGAAGTGTTAACACGGACATTAACGATAGTCTGTGTCATGCTGCTTTGAAGATTGTCTACAAATTGCCTGTAGATTGCATTGAAGTATGAAACAGACTGTCACCACATTATTTTGACGTCAATATCCACACTTTTTGCCTAGTACAACACAATGAACTAATTTTCTTAGCAACAGACTTAGCAAATACAAATCAACCATCCGTCCGTGCATGGAATACTGCTGTCATGTCGACAGGCTCCAAAGGAGAATCAGTAATATGTGATAGGTACCGACTTGGCGGCTCGACTCCAACCACTTTCTCACCGACGGGATGTAACTTCCCTCTGTCTGTTCTATAAATATTTCCATGGTTTTTGCTCCGACGAACTGGCAACTAGGTCCCACCCATTCACAGTTAGATCAACCAAATGCAGCCAACAATTCTACTCCCTCTGTAATATAGCAATCTAGCCCCCACCCGAAGAAGGTCGATGCAATCGATGATATTTCCCGTCGATGAAGGGGTCAGCGAACGACAAGACAGGTGTTTGAGAAATACATCCTGTCGGCGTCTGGAGCGGATGTCGCAGGGTTATGAGTCGGGCTCGTTTGACCTTATTTCCGACAGCGGCGGAAATGACTACGGAAGTAAACAAAACAGGTGTCTCTTGGAATTACGTGGGCGTTGCGTAGGCGAGACAAAACCGGAAGGAAAAGTCCCGGTTCTAGAAGACTATAAAAAGAAATCGACACACAGATTCGCCAGCAGAGAACGGCCAGTGGAAGCAGAGACACCACAGGCAAGACTTACACTCCCGTCGACTCATTCTATGTGCGCTCTCACAGAATTTCGTAGAATTTCAAATTGTCGCCGTGGTAACCAAGTTCGCATCTATCTGTTTTGTTGTTGTTGTTGTTGTTGTCTTAAAAACAGCAAGTCACTATGCACCAAATTGTGTATGTTATATATCACTGTACGACGACAAACAACGAGAACACGCATATATAAAAATATAAGATTATATTTCTATTCCTGACGACGAGCCTGTGTGGAACAGAGAATGGAAGAGTGAGAGCGCACATAGAATGAGTCGACGGGAGTGTAAGTCTTGCCTGTGGTGTCTCTGCTTCCACTGGCCGTTCTCTGCTGGCGAATCTGTGTGTCGATTTCTTTTTATAGTCTTCTAGAACCGGGACTTTTCCTTCCGGTTTTGTCTCGCCTACGCAACGCCCACGTAATTCCAAGAGACACCTGTTTTGTTTACTTCCGTAGTCATTTCCGCCGCTGTCGGAAATAAGGTCAAACGAGCCCGACTCATAACCCTGCGACATCCGCTCCAGACGCCGACAGGATGTATTTCTCAAACACCTGTCTTGTCGTTCGCTGACCCCTTCATCGACGGGAAATATCATCGATTGCATCAACCTTCTTCGGGTGGGGGCTAGATTGCTATATTACACTCCAGCTTCTTTTCTCGCACTTCCTACCTGTGGAATTCTTTTCCATATTATTTCTTTCCTGACGGCTACAACCTCCAGGAATTTAAATGCAATGTCAATACCAATCTCTTATCCACGTGGACCAGTTCTTTCTACATCACCCTCTATATCTTTTCATTTCTCTCTACCTTCACACCTATATTCCCATCCTTCTCTTGCCCTTTTTCTGACACCTCCTGTAACTGGGTCGTCTTTCTTTTTACTCTCCTATGTAGCACCCTGCACATCAGTGACGTCACCGCCTTGCTTGGGGTGAAACGATTAAAAAAGCTATTTTGTATAATTTTCCAACTTCATGAGAAGGCACAAGTTGGTACAGTTCTCATTAGAAGGTTAAAAATATCAATGTAGGGAGTAAATCGAAGAAAGACCCGAAATGAATTATTGAGGCATGTGTCACTGACTTCATTTACTTATATATTTATCTATTCTAGTCTATTCGTATCTATCTATCTATCTATCTATCTATCTATCTATCTATCTATCTATCTATCTAGCTATCTATCTATCTATCTATCTATCTAGTTTTAAGGTAAGGTAATATTAAAGTGTGAAGTGGAATCTGCAATAGCCAAACTGAATAGAAACAAAGCAGTTCGACCAGACGCCATAGTCATAGAGCTGTTAATAGCCCTGGAATAATTTGGTATAGAGAAAATTACAGAAATAATAAATGAAATTTATAATAGTGGTGTAATACCAGATGGCCTCTACAAGTCTCTCTTCATAGCACTACCTAAGAAGCCAGGAGCAAACGAATGTGAACTCTACAGAACCATCAGTTTAATGAGCCATATAACAAAACTGATCGTCCGAATCCTGATGAAGAGAGCGAGAATCAGAATCAGGCCAGAGATAGGACAAGAACAGCGCGGTTTCGTCAAAGACACTGGAACAAGGAATGCCTCTGAAAGGGCAATACAAATGAAGAAGGATTTATACCTGTGCTTTATTGATTATGCAAAGGCTTTTCACAAAATACGCCACAAAGAATTGATGGAGATGCGCAGGAGCCTTGACATATTTGAGAAAGAATTAAAAATAAGCAAGAATCTTTACTGGCAGCAAACCGTTTATATACGGACAGGCAATGAGTTCAGCAGATATACAAAAATAGAAAGGGGCGTAAGCCAAGGATGTGTTTTTTCACCGGATCTGTTCAACTTCCACAGCGAGAACCCTAGAAGATATGCTTGAATTTATCATCGGAGTACACCATTTAAACAACCTGAGGTACGCAAATGATATACTGCTGATAGCAGACACAGAAAGAAAACTACAAGACCTCCTACAGAAGGTAGCTGAAGAGAGTGATAAAAAAGGACTACAAATAAACTGCAATAAAACCGAATGCATGGTCATCATTAAAAAAGGACAATACTAGAATCAAGCAGGTACAAAAATTTAAATACCTGGGAAGTGTTATAACAGAAGACGGAAAGTGCGGCACACAGATCCGAAAGCGAATTGGGATTGCGAAGGAATCATTCCAGAAGTTGAGTAAGGTATTAAGAAACAGGACAATTTCGCTAGAAACAAGGATGAGAGTACTGGATTGCTATGTGCTGTCCGTCCTTCAACATGGCAGTGAATGGACAATATCATCAAAGTTGAAGGAAAAACTTGAAGCAACTGAAATGTGGTTCTACAGAAGGATGCTGCGAATATCATGGACCGAGCATGTGAGCAATGATGAGGTCTTGGAAAGGATGGAAACAAAACAGAAATTAATGCATAGTATCAGGAAGAGACAGCTGAATTTCATGGGACATGCAATGAGGAAGGAGGGCTTGGAGAACCTGATACTAACAGGCCAGATACAGGGAAAAAGAGACAAAGAAAAGCAACGGATAACATATTTGAACGAGGGTTGCATGGTGGAACAGGAGAAGACGTGCTAAGATCCACCCGGGATAGGGAGACATGGAAAGCCATGATAGCCTACGTCCTGAAGGGACAGGTCACATAGAAGAAGAAGATATTGATAGGATGAAAATGCTCAGTATGGCGATTGAGTGTGTGTAGATATTAGAAGTGTCAACACCGACAGTCTGTTTCATGCTGCTTTGATAATTGTCTACAAATTGCCTAAAGATTGGATTCAAGCATGAAATAGACTGTCACCAGGGCCGTAGGTGATGCTAAAAATCGCCGAGCACAGAGAAAATTGCCCGGATTTATTAGTTCACAATGTGATGACGTCATCAGTGTCATCCGTTTCCAGAAATTATGATTTTTGTGGATCTTTTCGGCTATTCCAATGGAAATTAGGCACAGAACGTGAACGAAAGCAAGAAATCGGGTTCGGACTTTCTGAGTATAACCATTTTTTTCTCCCCAAATTAATAGATAAATAAACAGATTTTTACTGCGTTCAGTCGGATGCTTTCTTCATTTTTCTTTCTTTCTTTCTTTCTTTCTTTCTTTCTTTCTTTCTTCGTGAATTGTTTAGTTTGATTTCTGACGCATACATTTTTCCTTGCCCGGATTTTCACTATGATTGCACGGATCGGCCCGGACCTGTGCCCGGTGTGACCGTTAGTCAGATACGGCCATGAGTGTCACCACATGGTTTTGATGTCAGTATCCAGATGTTTTGTCTAGTACGACACAGTGAAGAAACTTTCTTAACAACAGACTTAGCGATTTATTTAGCGTAGTTTTCCAACTTTATGAGAAGGCACAACAAGTTGGTTCAGTTCTCGTTAGAAGGTTAACAATATCAATGCAAGGAGCAAATCGAAGAAAAATCCAAAATTAATTCTAATTAGTATTCTGGTAACCGAAAGAGATCTTGGGAATAGGAGATTTCTGTCTAGTGAACGATTGAAATGAAATGTCAACAGATATTACAGCGTGCCAAGAGGATAGAAGTGCGAAGCTTAAAGGCGAGCTATAAAACAAATCAAGTGAGGAAACGTGATGATAAGATTTATTAGGGAAACGAATAGGCAAATCCATTACTTGAGTAAAAGACTGAGAAACAGAAAAATTGAAAGCCTAAATACCGGCAACATCAGTAATATTAGAAAGCTAAAGCCACTTGTCGTTAGGCGCTGTTAAAAAATGTTCGCAGATGAAAGAAGAGAAAGATATT
This sequence comes from Ascarosepion bandense, assembly GCA_037127315.1. Taxonomy (NCBI): domain Eukaryota; kingdom Metazoa; phylum Mollusca; class Cephalopoda; order Sepiida; family Sepiidae; genus Ascarosepion; species Ascarosepion bandense. The sequence goes on from JBBBDQ010001492.1 coordinate 399,288, forward strand.
TTCATATTGTCAAAAATGTTGTCTAATATATTGCAGTTCTGAGAAGGGTGACAAAGGAAATAGAGAGATAGCTAACAGAGTGTAATAACGAATGTCCAAAGCACATGAAAGAATTATCTGAGGACTCGAGGTACATTTCCCTTGCCATTGAAAGATTTTTTCTGAACATATACAAGGTCATAATACATAAGCTAGAGTCTTTTTCGGCAAAGAAGATAGGTTGAATCGGAGAATTTATTGGTATATGATGTAATGACTAGGTAATGAATATGTATACACCTTGGTGCCTGTTGTGGATCCCAGCAATGGGGTCTGCACAAATAAATGAACAACGACCACTAATTGAGATAAAAAATAAGTGTATTATCGCATGGAAATGTTTCACCCACTTTTAGACTTTGTTTAATGCGAGGTATTTAACCAGAATAAAAAAAACAGGTTCTCATTGTTTCACTTCTTCTTGAATAAGGTAAAGTTAAGAAGAAGTTAAGATTCAAGCTTACTTGTGTTGATTCCGGGAATGGGGTCCGCACAAATAAATGAACAACGACTAGTAATTGAGATAAAAATGAAGTTTATTAACGTAAGGATACAGACTTGAATGAAGATTAGTAGTCCAGGAATACGGGTTAGTAAAAAGTATATGTACCAGTCTCTAGAAGTGAAGCCGTAGTATACTGAGTATGTCCGTGTCGGAAGCTGCGTAATACTTTTCTTGGTAAGTGGAGCACAGAGCTATTATGAACTACTTTGTACAGACTGCAAATCTCTCTCTGGATTCTCGTATTCTTCGGTTAACTCTCTGTGAAAAAGCGGTATTCTGTAGTTATTTACTTTACCATTAGAGTAAAATGTGGCACAAGACCTTTTTAACGTGGGTTCTCCGGTACATATAGCCCAGCAAAAAACATCTGTCTCATTTTGCCCAGTCGTGACTTTACCATTCGGCGGAGCCACGACTGGGTTAATGCTCTCCGCCCGAAAGCAGAGAGCTGACAGTGTCAAAAGAAACACCGCATGAAAACGCGGTATTCTCTCGTCTCGCTTCTATAGCAGTAGTATAAGTATACTCTGGACGAGTTCATCTTTATGAAAAGGGAGAACCCCGCAACAGTTCCCCTCACTGAAATGTGATTGGCTGGTGTCAGCCATAAATGTAGACTAAAGTGATGACATCCAGAGATCTAGAGATCTACTACTAGAGGTCTACAACTATTGACTACGCCTAAGTCTCAGGATACTGTATACGGCGAGTACTGTTATTACGTCTACGTACTACATTGTTTTACGCGGTTACATTTGCCTAAACCCCTTAACTACCTCGAATGATATATACATCCCTTTCCGGGCAATATCAGTAGCTATAAAATAATTAAAAATATTTTAACAAAGTGAGAATATATTTAGAGACCGTTTCACGCGAAAAGAATCTACACTTCGGAAATTGGAATGGATATCATGAATATTGAAGGAAGAAATTTTGAGTGGGTAGGTGATCTTTTGTTTGTTTACTCGTATTTCTTTTCATTGTATTAGTCATAAGAAAATAGTTTTTGAGGAGAACAAAGAAAAAAGCCCAAATATTTATCTCCATATGTCGTCACAATACAAACCATTCTGAACGTTGCTATGACTAAAGCATATGTGGCCTCGGAGTTGCCTGTCAGACAAAAACATACAGCGACGTCTACTTATACGCGACATGTCACTAGAAATGCCTGATATAGTGTAACTGTTGATCAGAATAGCCTCTTTAAGTTCTACCATGAACTACCAACCTAGTACCCTAATCAGGAAGAATCACAGCCATTGATTAGTCAGATCATCAAAAAGTTAAGACAGTTAAATCATTGTGGCATTGGAAGGAAGAACCATATCCTACACAGAAAGCAAGGGATAATCCTCTACTCCTGTTCAATAAACATGGAAGGAAAGCGGAAAGAAAGCTAGGCGGGCCTGTCAACTTCTGTTAGCCTTTTCGCAACACAGGACGCAGGGGGATTTTATCGAAACGCTATCTCTAGAAAGGTTGTCTAGTAATGTTGTAGACCCTATCCATGCCAAGGTAGAATTAAAGAATTATTGATATCACTCTGAAAAAAATTAGATTAAGGACTAGAGTAAGGTTGGGGGAGTTAAGTGTGAGATTAGCTTATAATACAAGTGTTATGGTAGCGTTAGTTAGCGGAGCGAAAATATGATATTATCGCTCAAGTTATAATTTGTATGTGACCGCATATTTTCTATCAGAATAAATTTTAACCTTAACACAGAAACTTTTCGTAGAATAAAGGTGCCCTAGAGAGCCATTTCCTGATAATTATTTCATTTATTAATGAGGTACTTTCTATTTACACAGATGAATTTGGATGTTGTCTTCCTTCTGAGGGAAAAATTTGTTGAATATTGCTGAAAATCCAACTGACAGTCCTTTATGGCCTCTAACTCTACTGCTGGATGGTAAGTAGTTAAGGAATGAAAGAAATGACATTTCGAATCAATAACGACTGGTTCAAGGACAAGTTTCTAAATTGGGGAATATATATATATATATATATATATATATATATATATATATATATATATACAATACAAGCCTGTTTCGCTGTATCACAGCTCATCAATGTGGCTAGACATCAACTTGCCTGCTGCTGGGATCGAAACTGATTTGGCGTCGCTAACACCTAATCCATCGGCACATGGAATCAGAAATGGTAAATTTTACCGTGTCATATATAAGCGGCGTATACACACGCCAGTCACCGAAAGAACTCAATTCATTGCTGAAGAGTTATGCATATATCACCGAAGTGGTAACTTTTTTTTTCAAACTTTCCTTCTCTAGAGTGCTCAATCGTAATGAGAGCATACTATTTGTCATCCATATAGTCATCCGCAGACAGATCTGTTTTGTTGTATCACAGTTCATCAGGACGGTTAGATAGCCGATTGCTTTTTTACCCAGGATTGAAACCCTCGCGAATTGGTGTCAGTGGACGATTCTACCTCTGAGCTACGACCGCTCGGTAAAAGAAGGCAGACTTTTTAGCGTGTATTTTATCATTATACATGCCCAATAGCTGAGAGCGTTCTAATTCATTGCAGAATGAACGAGGCGTAGATGCCAGAGTAGCTACTGTTTTCAAAGTCTACCATTCTTCCAGAGGGCTCAATCAGGGTGTGAGAGCGTAAATAGTCATCCGCAGAGAAGTCTATTTCACTGTATCACAGCTCATCAGTATAGTTAGCATAGTTAAAAAAATTCCGAAATTTAAATTCATATATATTTTATTAATATTAAAATTGATCTAGGTGGAGGGCAAGATGTCAATAGTATTATATATTTACAGAGCTAAATATATATAGTATGCCAAAAATTACGAAATATACATTCGTTGAATGGTCATTTCAGCGAAAAAGATTTCGCATTATTAGCAACGATAAAAAAAAAAGTTAATAATTCAAATATGCTACAAAATTTCTATACCGGAAGAAGCCCCAAAACATATCCATACACAGGAAGTTAAAAATGGCGGTGGGATAAGAAAGAAAAAAAAATATTTAAATTTGTCGTTTTCTTATGTCTTGTCGACAAATTTAAAAAACAAATTTTTTCTTATCCCACCCTCCTTTTTTATCTTCCTGTGTATGGATTTGTTTTGGGGCTTCTTCCTTGATAGAAATTTTGTCACATATTTGAATTAATACATTTTGGTTTTCAATCGTTGCTAATGAAGCGAGAATTTTCTCGTTGAAATGGCCATTCAACGAATGTAAATTTCGTAATATTTGATATACTATATATATTTAGTTCGGTAAATAGATAATGCTATTGATATCTAGCCCTCCACCTAGATCAATTTTAATATTAATAAAATTGATATTAATACGATCTGTTTTTTGTGATTTTACATTGTTGTGGATTCTGGGTGAGAAACCACACAAAATAATAAATAACAAAAGCAGATATGGAGATAGAAAATATAAGTTATATTGAACAAGATTTACAAACTGAAACACGGATTAGTCAATTCAGGAACACTATTAGTAGAAATCAATATCTACAATCTTGCTGTTAAATAGTATGCCCGGGTAATGAGTCTATACCCAAACAACTCCAACTAACTCTGCACCAACTTTCTGACCCACAAAGCAACTTTTTACAACTCTACAACTGCCGTTCTCTGTATATGCAGGATTATACGTACTCATCAGGCGAGTCCATTCTTGTATACAAAAAGGGACGATCTCACAACATAAATATTGGCTTATCTTTTTTGGAAAGAACCTAGAAATAGAAATAGATATTGTTTAACCCCTTTCTGTAAACTATCTAATATTAATATCGGACAATACTTTTAGAAATTAGTTGATAAGCACTTTAAGCAGAACAACCCACTAAGGAAAATCTGCAATAGAAAGACTTTAAAAAATAGTTATTCCTGCACTAGCAATGTTACTAGCATCACCAATTCCCATAATAATAATATACTAAAGAAATTTTATAACAATAAAAAGACAGATAATACAACCCTCTGTAACTGTAGAGTAAAAAGTAAACGCCCAGTTGGAGGCATATGTAAGTCCGAAAAAGTAATATACCAAGCAACATCTATCCTAGCGTAGACAATAGCAGGAAAAAACATATATACGAATTTCCGCCGGACCATGGAAACAACGCCTATATAATCACACTCAATCATTTTCTAAACTCCACCTAAAACATCGAACCGCTCTCTCTAAATATTTCTGGGAATTAAAAGACAGAAATCTTTTCCCGCAAATTGAATGGAAGATTATAGGGAAATCTCAAACCCCCAATCACTTTAGAAACAGATGCAATTTATGCTTAGACGAAAAGATTAAAATTATCAAATTCAGAGAATCTAGCCAATTATTAAATCAGAGAAATGAAATAATTTTCAAATGCTGCCATAAAAATCAATTTAAACTGTCTAACACATAAAATCTCAGAACCACCCCGTTCCGACACACTTGCCATCTCTCCTCTCACATTTGTGTGGATCATTCGTTGGAGGATTTTACAGACCAAAGAAGTGAAGAGAAGGACCTACCATACAATGGATTGACACGCCAATTATGAACTATGTAATTGGAAATGAGTTCACTATAATGACTTCGACATTTCACGTGTATAATGGGGCAGCTAAGTGTAAGGTGAGATATGTTTCTCATATATATGGGTGCACCTACTTTTGTGCATGCTTCTATAGAATTTTGTGCATGTTTATATATACTATTGTACGTATGTATAAGGGGGGCACCTTATATGTATTGTGTGTGTATATATATATATATATATATATATATATATATATGTATTGTGTGTATAAGGGGGGCACCTAGGTATAAGTGTATTTCATATATAAGAATGGACCTAATTATGTATACGTTTTTCCATCATGTGAGAATACCTGATTATATGTAGGTTATGTTAATTTTAGATGAAGTCAATTGTGCATTCTTGAACTGATTATACCTTTATGTACTGATCATTCTACCCATATGTGTACAGGTTAGTATCAATAATCCGAATGAGGTATGCCGGCATATATGAATATATATGTGTAATGTTTATTAAGACGTATGAAAAGAAAATACACCACTTCGTTTGAGAGTTAAGTGTACACAGACGTACATTGTCTTTATGCATAGGGGTATATATATATATGCATGCGGATGTGTATATATGTATGTGTGAATCCGCTCCTCATAGAATTGCGAGTGTGTGAACACAATAATTGTATGCGGATATAAAGCGATAAATGTAGGTATGAAGAACACATTTATGAGCATAGATACGTGTGGATGTGAGGATGTATGGAAATATGAAAATATAGGCGTAATTTGGGAGTATGTGTGAGAAATACTAGCATAATTATATACATACACACACACACACACACACACAAACACACACACACACACACACATATATATATATATATATATACATTAAGGCGATAACACCACTGATGCGCAGGGGGCTACATAAGAGTAAGAAGATTGGAAAAGAGAAAGCGGGAAACCGCATCCTAAACAGGAAACAAGGGATGAGCCTCTTCACCTGTTCAATAGACGTGGGTGGAGTGTGAACCGGGCGATAGTTTAGTCTATCTACTCCAATTGAAAAAAAGAAAGAGTGTAAAAATTGAAAAAGAGAAAAGCGGAAACCGCATCCTAAACAGGAAACAACGGATGTGCCTCTTCACCTGTTCAATCGACGTGGGTGTTTTGTGAAACGGGCGATAGTTTAGTCTATCTACTCCAATTCAAAAAAAAAATTAACAAAAGAGAAAAGTGGAAAGATTGGAAAAGAGAAAGCCGGAAACCACACCCTAAACAGGGAACAAGGGATGAGCCTCTACACCTGTTCAATAGACGTGGGTGGATTGTGAACCGGGCGATAGTTTAGTCTATCTACTCCAATTGAAGAAAAAAGAAAAAAGAAAAGAAAAGTGAAAAGATTGGAAAAGAGAAAGCCGGAAACCACATCCTAAACAGGGAAAAAGGGATGAGCCTCTACACCTGTTCAATAAACGTGGATGTAGTGTGGACCGGACGATAGTTTAGTCTACCTACTCCAATTGAGTCTGTCTACTCAATCGCCCGGTTCACACTCCACCCACGTCTATTGAACAGGTGTAGAGGCTCATCCCTTGTTCCCTGCTTAGGACGTGGTTTCCGGCTTTCTCTTTTCCAATCTATTCACTCTTACGTAGCCCCCTGCACACCAGTGGCCTTACCGCCTTGTTTGGGGTGATGTGATAAAAAAAAACACTGTTTATACGCGCGAAAATCCCGTCTTTATAAAATGTATATGTGTGAATGTACAAACGCAAGGATCCGTATGTAGACACGAAATAGTGTAGGTCGGTAAGTATGTATAAGCATAAACAAAGTCACAATTGTAAGTATATGTGGGAATGTACGCATATGTATTTATGGATATAGGTCAATATAAATGGGTGGGTTAGTTTATGGAGTCACACAAACACACGTACCTGTAGTAGTCTGGACATATTGAGTTCCAATATGTAGTAGACTGACCGTTGGGGTAGTGATTTCATTTCTGAGGCGTCCACAGAATTACAGCTGCATTCGTTTAGAATTCCGGACCTAGATTCAGCAATGCTAAACGAATGCAGCTGTAATTCTGTGGACGCCTGCCCGGTGGAGGGAAAATGCAAATCCACCCAAGGTGATTTATGAAGCCTGCATTTCTCCATCTAACAAAAACAACGACTTCCGGACCTATATCGGTATGTCCGCCGGTCCTTTCAAACAAAGACTGTATAACCACAGGTACTCCTTTTCGAACCCCGACCAGAGTTACCAGACAGCCCTTTCGCGGGCATTCTGGAAAATGAAAGAGGAAGAGCTGGATCCTGAAATTAGCTGGAAACCAATAGGTTCAGCCCGTATTCCGAGGAATTTTTGTGATAGGTGCTGTCTATGTTTACTAGAAAAAATTTCAATATTAAAATACCCCCACCAACACCGGCTACTGAATCTTAGGAGGGAATTCATCAGTAAGTGCCGCCACAAGCAAATTTTTCGAATACTTAAATTTAGAATTTAAATCCCCGTTGACTAGATGTTAGAATATAAATTAAAAGGATTCAATTTAAGTTTTAATCTTAATTTTACCCTAACGTTAACCTTAAAAAGTATTTTAACCCCCCTACCTTCCTATCCCAATCTCCTTTAATTGCCTATCTTTAGAAAATATGGATTCTTTTACTAAACCCCTTTTACCTTGGTTAACACATATATGTAGATATATATATATTTCTTTTTCTCTAATATTTTTTTCTCTAATATTTTTTTTCTCTAATAATTTTTTTTCTCTAATAATTTTTAAACTGTTAACTTCCTGTAATTGGCATTTAGCTCGCTTCTACCTAAAAGGTTTAATCAAATAAACTTAAATAAAAAATTTTAAAATCTTATATTGAAACCCATTCCTTCTCGCCTAAATACACCTCTTCAAACAGCCCAAAATCTTAATCTTAAAAAAGTAATTTAACTCATTTAGTTGTCTATCTTTATAAAAGATAAACTCCTATTCTACCCTTCTTAAATATACGGTTTCAACACCCTGTATCCCCGCGACTACCAGCTCTGTCCTGTTCTACTTTGTGACCGTTGTTAATCTAAAAGCCCCTCCACACTCTACCCCAGGGCCTTCGCCATTTGGAAAAAAACAATATCGCTGACGTGACGTAGAATCTCTATTAGAGATCCTATGTCGAAATGTACATCCGACACATTTGAATTTTGAAAATTTTCTCTAATTTTTATATATATATATATATATATATATATATATATATGTGTGTGTGTGTGTGTGTGTGTGTGTGTGTGTGTGTGTGTTTGTGTGTGTGTATATGTATATTTATATGTATATATATATTTATATATACTTATTTACCTCCTTACACACACGCGCGCTGCACACACACACACACACACACACACACACGCGCGCATATATTACATTTTGCCAATAATTATTCTGTTGAAAATATGTTATGCTTTACATCGCCCCAAAATAACAGAGCTGGAAAGAAATTTTGGAAAAACAACACATTGTTATGATTTATCTATAAAACTGATATTAGTGTAATTATGTTTTTCAAGTTATGATGTTCTGGAGCTTCACAGAAAATATATAATTTTTCTTATTTGTCTAAACAAATTGAAATACGGATGAATATTGGAATAGAATAAAATGATTATATTTTCAATAAATGGATGTATCTTACTAGATTATTAATCTATCCAATGCTCGGATTTTTCGATCTTAAAAGTAATTTCTTGATATTTGTTCAGTTAAAAAAGCAACATAAAACAAACGGAAAGTTCTGTTCTCAACTAAACTGTGTATTTGAATAAATTGAGTTCAAAATGAAATTTGTGAAAACTTACTTTCAAGTTATCAGATTATGGTCGTATATTTGAATTTCTATTGAGTTTTGTAGTTAGACGGGGGCTAGAATTTCACATTTTTCATACTGATTATGAAAAGGAAAAATTACTGTCTATCAATGCAGAAAGAATATCTAACAATATGCAACAATTGAAAACAAATCGGAGATGGTCTGAACACAAGGTAACTAAAGCATTTTGAAATAATGGCATGGTTTTACATTTTTATTTTTGTTTTACAGTTGTTATGCTATAAAACAAACGGCATACGTAACCTGTTTACATAAAGCTAAGCGTTGATATTTACTGAATTTACTAGCTTGGACGAATTCTAACTTTTAGACATGTCAGATATTTATCAGTAACTTAAATAAAAACGGAAATATGAACCATGTAACAAATCGTAATAAACACTGCAGTACTTTCAGAAATTGAAGCTCAGCTCCATTAATTAGAACATTTTTTAAGTCGTCTATGTCAGGTATTTTCAAACATTTTGAATTACGGACGACTTTATTAAAAATTTATCCATGGATGACACTTGCACCCTGAAAAAAAAGTAAATTTGAACATGAAGCTCCTGCGTGTGTAAAATAATTTTTTTGCATAAATAACGTTGACATGTAATGATCGATAAGGCAATCTTTTGTCATTTGATAACATTAATAAGTAAAAATAAATATCCAGACATTGAAAATTTATACTTGGAATTTCACATGATGAGTTAATTCACGAATCCCCTATCTTATCCTTGAGGACCCCCTGTGTTCCGCGGACAACAGTTTGAAAATCTCTGGTCTATGTGGACGTTCTTAGCACTAGTGGGATTACCGTATTATATATTTGTAGAATAGACGCTTTCTTCTTTTTCTATGTACCATGTCCTTCAGGACGTAGGTGATCATAGCTTTCCACGTTTCTCTATCCCTAGTGTCTCTGAGCACGCTTTCTCCTGTTACACTGTGCAATCCTCGTTGTCATCCACCTGATTGGGTCCGTCAAATATGTTATCCGTTGCTTTCCCATGTCTTTTTCCCCTCTATCTGGTCTGTTACTATCAGATTTTCCAGGCCCTCCTTCTTCATTGCGTGTCACAGGAACTTCAGCTGTCTCTTCCTGATGCTCAGTATTAATTTCCTTTTTGTTTCCATCATTTCCAAGACCGCATCATTGCTCACATGCTTGATCCAAGATATTCGCAGCATCCTTCTGTAGAACCACATTTCAGTTGCTTCAAGTTTTTCCTTCATCTTTGATGGTATTGTCCAGCATTCACTGCCATATTGAAGGACGGACATCACGTAGCAATCCAGTACTCTTTTCCTTGTTTCTAGCGAAATTGTCCTGTTTCTTAATACTTTACTCAACTTCTGGAATGCTTCCTTCGCCATGCCAATTCGCCTTCGGCTCTCTGTGTCGCACTTTCCGTCTTCTGTTATAACGCTTCCCAGGTATTTAAATCTTTGTACCTGCTTGATTCTGGTATCCCCGACCTACTTTCGCAGAAAATAATTATGTTTCTCTTATTTACAGATTGAATATTTTCACCTATTGAAATGGTTATTTACATCAATAAACAAAGCATCTTCTGTCGTTGAGAATTATCACCAACCGAACTAATGATCAGTCAAAATAAATGAAAAGAATGAGAAAAATCGCACAGACTATGTAAAATAGTTTTCTTTGCGTTTTCCTCTTTGACAATTCAGTCATCCGCTTTGCACATGTCTTTTTTCATGATGGATGTCATTAATATTATAAACTGAAAAAGGCTAAAATGAAACGAATTAGGAATTCATTTGTTAGGTGGCAACTCAAAAATCGTACGTTGAATGTCAATGGCTTAACATCTTGCGATTTATGCATTATTTATTGTAAAGATGAGAGAAGGGAACTAGAATCAAGGGAGGTAACTACTTAGTTAAGGATAGATAATAAATTTTCTTGTCTTTTTTATCCATTTAACATAATGGACTTGATACGAAGCCGGTGTGGAAAATAAATTGAATCGATTTTATCGACTAACTTCTTTTAGTCGACTAATTTTAATTTTTTAATGTCAATATCAAAGATTAATAAAACAATCGCCTTTGACGCTTGTGGTCCATAATACAATTTGTTTGATATTTTAAACGCTTTTTTAATACAGATTTCGAAGAAAATAATTTGGCACTATTTGATCGCGTCTCAACGTTAAATTCAAATATTGAGAGAATAATTGAGGTACATAATGTTTCTTATTTAATTGTAATTTCAATATTGTGCATTAATTTGATTTAGATAAAAATACACTTATATTCGTATAGAAACGACCAAAATTAATTAAGTATATGTGAAGTGTAAGAAATAGTAAACGAAAAAGTTCAATATCGATCACTCAGTGCTTATTTGATTTTCTTACAAAAACAAACTTTTTATGGAATGAAGGGTTTGCAGAGTCGATAGATTTGTGGCTGAGATATGAAAGCAAGCACATTAAATGCAACCCCATTCAAAAAAGTCAAGGTTCATCAAATCGCACCTAGATTGATATCATCTCAAAGAAATTAGTTTGGCTTTCAACTGACAGATCTGAACATAAGATTCAATGGCTAATACTTTGAGATTATTTCTTACATTTGAAATTGATGAAGGTTTTAAAAACATTCCATCCACTCATTGATTTCTTTCCCAGATAAATTCACAGACTGGAATTGAATCGCTGGCAAAAGTGGCACCATACCGAATGCAATCGAAGTAAGAATACCTGTAATGGAAAAATTAGCTTTTGAAACAGCTCGCAGCAACATTTTAAAGTAATAAACCTTTAATATAATATACTTTCAGGATGAACGTTATTTCAAAGAAAATCGTTACGGAATGGATCACTGCAGGGAGTAAATATTAATCAGGCTTTGACCACTGGATCATTCTAGACAAATCACCAACCAGCTATAATAGTAAATAGTAAAATATATTAACTAAAAAATTGAAAATGTGACTAGTGAAAAAAACTTAGAAAAATATATAATAGTTTCAATAAAGAAAAAATTATCATTGTTAAGAAAAAAAATTTTTTATGATAATTTTGTGATCATCTCATGATCTGAAAAAAATTCTGTTTGGTTCTGTAGTCATGAGACATGCTGTTTCTAAAAAGCAACTTTCTTTTCCACAACATTTCGACCAATATAACTTCCGGCCTTTCTCCAATGCTTGTAAGATAATTATATATAATCATATTTTATAATAATTCTAATAATATAACACAACAGACTAAAAGAAAATTGCAGATACAACACGATGAGATCATGGCTTTCATTTTTTCCTAAAAAGTTTTATTAGAAATGCATCGACTTCTACAGACACAGACGCCGATGCTCCAGCCAAGCAGATAATTAAGATGTTATCCATGGTCAACCTTGACCGACGGAGGCTTAATGAATACTTTATCAGAAATCTGATAGAAATCAAGTAGAACTTCTCAGTGACATTAAAGATGGAGGTTTTAAACCGGAAATACAAAAACCCATTGTTAACATGGTATTGATATCGTCATTTTGACACGCCGGCTGCAATGACGATCTTCGACTGGATAAAGAAAATGTTGAAAAAGAAGAAAAAACCTGTAAGCATAATCTAAGAAACGACCAGCTTGCCTTTTACCATCCTTTAATAGTGCTGCCTCCATGGTGCTGTAATTTATCCTCACATATAGAATCTACTAAACATATCGGTGCGATTCTGAAAAGACCTAAAAAGCCATAATTTTTCAAAATGTGTTTGTAGTTGGCCAATGAATGAATATAAAAAAGAACGATAAACTGTAACAATTTTTGGTGCTTGTTTTTAAGAAGAAAGTGTTGTAATGTACTTGTTCAAAATAGCCGGTCGACCTGGGCATGGCGATAAAATGCATTAGTGCTACTTATAAGGAGGTTTTATTAATTTTTTCCAACCCACTCTGACCCGGGTGGTAGCACTTGTTGAAGTCCCAGCAATGTGTAAATAGGAACCCTCTACCACCAAACTGGGATCAAAACACAATAAAAATATGAAAAAATAGATTTTTATAGTAAAAATATCATCAACATAAATTTTGGAAAAAAAAATATTCCAGAAATACATCTGGCTCTTGACAAACCATCTTTACAAAAATACGTCAATGATACAAACAGATATATTACAGAAAATACATAATCTATTTGTTGTGGATCCCGGGAATGGGAACCGCACAAAATATAGAAACAACAACCAGAACTGGAGATAAAAAAATAAGTATATTAACGCAAAGAATACAAGCATGAACGCAGGTTAGTAATCCAGGAATACGGTTAGTATGAAGTATATATACAAGTCTCTGAAGTGAAGCCGTAGTGTGATTTTTCGCATCTGTGTCGTTTGAAAGGGGCTGGCCTAGAGTGGTGTTAGGATCTTTTGGTCCTATGTAGCTGAACATTATATAACCCAGTCCAAATAGGGTAGATTTAGCGTCTTTTTCGTCATTTATTTGTTAACGTAGCTCGGATGTGTGTGTGTTAATTGGCCACTTTAATGTTTGTGCCCTTTTTGTTTAGTTTATTCCAACCTTCCCTGCCTCCTTAGATGAAAGAAATGTCAGTTTTCTCGTCGATGCGCGATGCATTTTGATTTTCTGGTATGGATTCTGTATTTTTTGTTGTGTCTGAGTGCGTGGTTGAATGTTGGGCTCAAATGATTGGCTCATTTTTTAGTCCCGCATTAATTTCGTCCGCTTAACTGATGTTTCTGCCTTAGTTTAGGATAGTGGGGATTATGATGACTAACACTATTTTGTTAAGTCTTGAAGTATATAATTTTTCTTATCATTGTGAGATTAGGTTTTTAAAGATCGTATTATTTCTTCTCTACTTTCCACAGACAAATCTTACAGATGGGAACTAACGAGAATTTCAGTGAGAAATCACTGTATAATGGTGACTCTAGTAAGATTGGTTCTCAAGGACTTCTAGTTTAGGTGTAAGGAAAATTATAATGCATTTAAGTAAGCGGTCTCTTCCTTCCAGTTATGGGTTAAATAACAGGACAGATTGGGTTCTATAACCTTGGTTGGCAACCAGTCTACCGCAGAAAGTAATGGCAACATACTGCGGGATAATCTTCTGCCCAGTCAGTCATGTCTCTTTCGAGACATGATCGCCCAAGCGTGTTTCATGTATGGCACTTAACTGACTGACTGACAGTGCAAGTCTACTCAGCTTCAATAAGTCAAGCGAGAGTCGAATAAGATCTTGGTCCAGATATTTAATGATGTATTTAACATTGCTAAGGGCCGAATATTACGTAATCCCCCCTCACCGCATTTGCTCTGGCGTAGTAACTTGACCACCTCACTTCTGAAGAGCTGAGGTACAGACCCTTGCTTCATACGGTTTCTGAAAATCAGCAGAAGAACAAAGACGAGTGACTATTTCAAGTACAATTCATAAGAAAGACTATGTAATTCCGGAGTTTATCGCGACCAACTAATATCAAAGCTTTCCAAATCTCTCAGATATTGTAAAAGGACTCTCGCATCAGAACGCTTCAGCCACCTCCAGTTGGCCGAATAAATATCGAACTTAGAAGGGCTCAGACCGGCCTCTCTAGTAAACAGATCCTGAAAGTTCTCTCAAGAAGACTTACATCTGCCCACATTTGATGTCACGATTTCCTTATCTGGCAATGTCACATTCTCAATATCGATTAGACGCATTTAGGCGTTTCTCTACATGCAACTCAGTGGTCATATCGTCGCCTGGGAAAACATATTTAACCTAGCCATAACTACTTGAGCTTCATCCTTCTTGATAAGCAAGGAGATCATATCTGCCCTATCACCCGAATTGATAGCCTTATCTGTTCTATGTTGGTATGCTGTTCACACTACTAATCTGTTCTGGATGAGTTAACGTATAAAATCAGCAGAAAATAACCTAACTCTAAATTTTAGAATGTATTATCACTTATTGCAGTCCACAGCCTCTCTCAAGTTAATCCTGGAAATCCTTCTCATCAAATTAATTTCCAGTAAACAACCAACCTAACATTAAGCTTATCTTAATTTACACGAATCCGGACAAGCCTAGAATCCATGTAAAATATAGAATGGAAACTTGGACATCCTAAGAGCCCTATATTGACTCGCTTAACTTAGACTCGATCGATGTCGTTAAAACGTACCACCGAACAAAAACTGCGGCTACCAGTCCAAGTCCACACACTACCTCCTGAGGAAGCTCATTTTGATACTTATCGACAAGATCTAACTTGCCTATGAAGTCGTAAAATGGTTTTATGTCTCGGTTGTTAATACCCAATATTTCACCTGTACAATCTATATCGAGTTCGAGAACGGCATTCCAATCCCTCGCTAAAATTACCCGGCAAGATGTCGTAAAGAACGACTCGATCTGCCGACATAAAATCCAGGACGCTCCGTAGAGATACTGGGCGCTTAAACCCCAATCAACCGAAGAGTATTTTCCTTTATGGCAACTTTCAGTACCCAAAGTTTGCCTATCGAATGTGCAAAAACAAAAGCACATGCCACATTGAAAGACTTGCTCACCAGCCAGAAAAACATCTCTCTAAAACTATGCTGAGTAGATGTGAAACCTTTTCCACAGAATACTCTCTTGGACGTCAGCTGGAAACCCAGTTTCTATCAGACAACAAACATTCATTCGAGGCGCAAGAGATCGCGAACGATCCGGGGTAAGCACACCGACAACGGAGCATGGCCACTCTTGGCTACCGTAGTTCTCCAACTTTTACTGGTTGAGCCTGTTTTCTTTTCTATTAGAAGGCTTGGATTTCGAACACCCGCCAAAGAGATCCTTCTTCACGTGCCGGCTTTTGTTGGACATGTTACAAAAATGTAACAGTTTATATTTTAACAATAAAATTATACTAAAGACTTAATTAAAAAAATCAAACAAACAAAAAAACATCAAAATAAAAATAAAATAGAAAATTTAGTTTTCAAAAAAAAAAAAGATGAAAAGTTAAAGAGAGTTAAAGTGTCTGCCGTAAAACTACACCAAAAATAAAATAAACAGAAGAAATTGAAGCTGGAATAAAAAAGTTAAGATAAAAGAGGAAAAATACTTATAATAAACTAAAAAGCAGTTTTCTGGTTTAACAAAACTTAAAGCCGAAAAAAAGCACTGACTACCCGAAAAAAAAGAAGACAAAAAAAAAAAGAAAAAAAAAGAAAAAAAAACGAAGCAAAATAAAAAAATAGAAACTAAAGCGAACAAAAAAAACAAAAAACAAAAACCAAAAAAAAAAACACGATAATATAAATCAAAGAAATAAAAATGAAATCTTAACTTAAAATGTTTCCCTCAAGATCTTTTTAACCAATTCAACCGAACAAAATAAATTCATAACTCCGATTGCACTGTCTGTAATCAGTTACAACGAGGCCGAATAAGAGAAATCCGAGTCTAAGGTAGTGACTTACCATATTCATAGGTAGGAGCAGTTAGAATTCATTAAGTAAGACAATAAAAACTAAAGGAAGTTGATTTTGCAATCTGAAAATTAGTTGTATTTTTAGGTTTTAGGATTCTGTCGAAGAGACAGTAATTATCTGACTCACATATCATTTTATTATTCTTGAAGTGTCTGAATAATGTTTGAGAATTTCCCAGAAATCCTTAATGAGATAATGCGAGTACCAATCAGTACAGTTTTCAGATTTTTCTGAGTGAATTGCATCACAGCGCTTTTTTTCTTACTTTGTTTTCAACTGACCCTACTGACCCTCTGCAGTCGGGAAAATCAAAAACAAACAATAAACGTGCGCAAATCCGACTTCACTCACTTTCACTGTGTTCACGGTTTTTATCACAGCCTGGGAGTTCACATGTCTTGTCCCTGAAAAGGCACCCGGTCCGGATAAAATACGAGAGATTGTTCTTAAGAACATTAAATCTGAGATATCAACGATTTTAGCAAAAGTGTTTAAACGTTATCTTAACTAGAAATCCGATCCAAACCTTTGGAATGTGTCAAGTGCATGTACTATTTTCAAGACTACAGGTGAGCTCTCACCCTGTCTCTTTATCCACCCAGCAGCCTCCTTACTGTCATCAGCAAACTCTTTAGGATTATAATAAAAAGAAGGCTGTTGATCACTTTAATAAGGACAACCAGTTGACCGATAAGCAATATAGATTTTGATCGGCTGGTTTTACACCTGATATCCTAACTGTCGTTACTCACAGAATATGTAAGGCGCCTTAGACTATAAGTAAAAAATGATCGCATTAGATATACCAAAGGCTTTTGAAAAATATGGCATAAATACTTACTACACAGCTAGAGAAACACTTAAAGAGACTTCTTAGGTATCAAGTTCCAGTGGATATAGACGTTGGTTAGTTCCAGTGACTTGACCAAATCTGAGTTCAATAGCAGGCTACAGTAGTGGTGAACAAGTAACTTAGAGTCGGGTTAGAGGGAGATAACTCATGACTACAAAAAGAGGCTTTGCACCAAGAATGAGAATGATATACCCCATGGATCGTAATAAAGGGTACGGTGCAAAATTCCTAGCACCTGAAGAAGACCAGAGCGTAAAACAGCTGAAACGTCGTACAAATGGCAACAAAGAAGAGAACAATAGCCCAAATAATGTAAATAGTGTAAATACAACCACCTCTCAGAAATATAGACAAGTACTGAAGGCTTCCTTTCAATATAACAATTTTATATCAGACCTCAACTTATTTAAAATGAGGTAAGAAAACAGCTCATGTATCAATTGTTACTTTTACTGAAACTTTTCTTTGAAAAATTAACATTGTCCCATTCTCATTCTAAACAAATTGTCAAAATCAGTGAACTGTTTTTTAGTCGTATCATTTTCCGAAATAACTTGATTATTCCTCTCCTTCACATCAAGGAGTTTCTGCGAAAACGAATAAAAAATATGGAATTGTAATTTTGTAGTTCTGTCTTAATTAAGTTTCTTTTAGGCTTTCTGAAATGTAATTCTAAAAAGTTTAAAACAAATTCATTTTGAAAAGCAAGAGAGTGAAAACTTTTTGAGAGCTTCTTTAAAGTAAACAAAAAACAAGCTATTGAAAAGAAATTCAATTATTATGGATTATCGAGTTTCTAATGCGGACTATTAGGCCTGAAATGTTATTGTTGGAACAAAAGATGTCTATTGATTTCTACGTGACAGGATGAGTTCAAATTTGAAGTGAACATTTATTCATTGCTGAGATAAAGAATGGAAGATAAAATGTCCTTGAATTAAAAATAAAAAGAAGAAAAAATAAAAGGGAAATAATAAAATATAAAATAATAAAACATCTAAACCAATTTTACAGAAAACAAATGAAAATAAGTGTCTTAAATAAAGTACCGTTAAAAAAAATACCGTTAAAAATTCTGCAGTGTTTTTATAAATGAAACAAAATACTTTAATACACAATTAAGGGAAAGACATCTAAAAAAAAAAACTAAAACAATGTGGCAGATTTCTAACTAATGAAATGTTTATAAAATCATAGAAATTAAAACGTGTTTGTAAGGTGACATAATAACAACAATGGCGTCTCGAAGCAGTCTTAAATATCACTTCAATGAATTTATTTCTAGTTTAAGATACACATTCTTTTAGAAGAGTTAAAGAGTCTGATGTGCGTTGTGGTGCAGTGGATATCAGCTCAGAACTAGAAATCGGGGAGCCGAGTTCGAATTCCAGTTGAATCCATTGCATTCACTTACGATCAAATACCCTTGAGAAAGATATTAATCCTTCTCTTCCCTCCAGTTATGGGTTAAATAGCAGGACAGATTGGGTTCTATAGCCTTGGCTGGCAACCAGTCATACCGCAGAAAGCAATAGCAACCTACTGCGGGATAATCTTCTGCCCAGTCAGTCATGTCTCGAAAGAGACATGATTGCCCAAGAGTATATCCCGTATGGCACTGAACTGACTGAAAGAGTCTGAAGTCAAATCAAGATTCCTCAGACACATTCTTGTTTGTAAATTATATACCGCCTGATTTTGATGTTCTTTGTAAAAAATCATTGTCGTAAAACATTTTAGACTGATTTGAGGCACATAAAAATTCATTGTCGTAAAACATTTTAGACTGATTTGAGGCACATAAAAATTCATTGTCGTTAAACATTTTAGACTGATTTGAGGCACATAAAAATTCATTGTCGTTAAACATTTTAGACTGATTTGAGGCACATAAAAATTCATTGTCGTTAAACATTTTAGACTGATTTGAGGCACATAAAAATTCATTGTCGTTAAACATTTTAGACTCATTTGAGGCACATAAAAATTCATTGTCGTTAAACATTTTAGACTCATTTGAGGCACATAGTTGGCAAAACACCGCTGCTACTTTGTCTCAAATATATCTTTCGTTTCATCACTTAATTTTTTCCTTGCAATTCTTGAAGAATTTTTGCCATTCGGATTAGCTTTATCAGGAAAATCAATTTTGTAACTGACTGCTTAGAGAATTAGATATTAAGAATCAGCATGGACAACTGATAACTCTTCCTCAAGATTAGAATAAAATTTTGCAAAAAGTAATATTGAAATATTGTCATTAAAAGATAGCGTGTTATTTGCTTATGAATTTGCATACGTGAAAACCAAAAGAAGAAAAATACCAGAATAATATCTTTATATAATGTTAGAATAATATATTTTTAATGCCAATGAGTTTGTTATTCTATCGAGAATAATGAAATGACTTTAGCAATCAGAAGACGTTACACCTACTCGTTGTCATAAAATACAATTTCCACAGTAATTAATCAATATAACAAACTAAAAAAACAAAACAAAAATATAACAAGGTACTCTACATTTTATTTTTCAAAGAGAACAACAACAAAATATTTTTAAGTAATAAGAAAAATTAAGTCGTTGAAATCTTAAGAAAAGCCTCTAGGTCTTTTTAATCTTGAATTGATTTCAAACTCATACATAAATCTTTCAAAAAACTTAATGACTGATTTCAAGTGGTTTTCTCTAAAAGCAACAATTAAATCGGAATTAAACATGCATTTCCAAACAAGGTTGATAATTGAAATTAGTTCTTTTCTCAAAACGGGCGTAGTAATGTGATAGAGGATAAAGGGTTGGGATACAGCTTAGAATATCAAAGTAGTTCTAATAACTTTAGTTGAAGAAACAAGTATTTTATTGCTAGGCATAGAACAATCACTTGAAGGTTTGTTAAGAAAGATCGTAAGATTATATTTCAACAAAATTTGTAAACTGAGGTTGATACTTGTAAGACATTTACAGGTATATATATATATATATATATATATATATTGATGCATGTTTCATTAAATAATATAGACAAGTTTTCTCTAATTGTTTTATGTAAATTGTTTTCATATTGTCTGATAGGCTTAATAGCATTATCATCAAATGAAGAAAGAAAATCACAATATTGACCCATAATTTATTTTATAAATCCAATCTAGGTTTTCGGATTACATAAGGAATTTTCAAAGATACCAAGGAATTGTTCTAAAAGGAGATGGAAAGTGCGACATGGAGATCCGAAGGCGAATTGGCATGGCAAAGGACGCGTTCCAGAAGCTGAGCAAAGTACTAACACACAGAAAAATTTCACTAGAAACAAAGAAAAGAGTGCTGGACTGCTACGTGATGTCAGTTCTTCAATACGGCAGTGAATGCTGGACAATATCATCGAAAATGAGGACAAAACTTGAAGCAGCGGAAATGTGGTTCTACAGAAGGATGCTGCGGATATCGTGGACTGAGCATGCAAGCAACGATGAGGTGTTGGAAAGAATGGCAACAAAAAGGAAATTGTTACTGAGCATCAGGAAGGAAGAGACAACTGAAGTTCCTAGGAGACGCAATGAGGAAGGAAAGCCTGGAGAACCTGATACTGACTGGCCAGATAGAAGGAAAGAGAGACAGAGGAAGGCAGCGGATAACATATTTGCAAGGCCTAATCAGGTGGTTCACGGAACGGAGGTTGACAGGAGTAACAGGAACAAACATACTAAGAACCACAAGGGATAGGGAGACGTGGAGAACCATGATCGCCTACGTCCTGAAGGGACAGGGCACATAGAAGAAGAACAACAATTCACAGACAAACAATAATGAAAGTCTGTGTTTGATGACATTTATGAAGATTTACAAGCAAGTTTTTCGTTGCTTGAAAATACTTATCAGACAATATGATAAAAATTTACAAAAATAAATAGACAAAACTTGTGTATATTAATTAATGAAACATGCATTAATGAAAAATGCTATCTAAATACAATATATATATATATGGTATAGATGGAATAAAATTCCGTATAAAAACACTATTCTTAAAAACGTGATCAATTCTAAGTAGAGCGAATAATATTTATTTAGAATTTATAACCTAAATATGTTATAATATCACTTCAAAAATACCCATTATTGTTTCGACACTACATGTGCCTTATCAAATGATAATGTTGATTTCAAGTTGAAGAGTTTTAAAAGTTTCAAAACTAGCCAAACCTCTTTAATCAGAGAGACATTGTAACGTAGTCAGTGGTGACCAATGAAAATACAAGTAATTTCTCATCTGAAAACATAAATACAGACTCTAAAATAATTTATTGATGAATTAATGTTAATATTTGGTTAAAAAAACACGCCAGCATAACATATTGACTATTAGCTTCACTTCACAAAATTTAAAATTATTTAATCTCTCTCTCTCTCTCTCTCTCTCTCTCTATATATATATATATATATATATAATGTAGTCCACTTGGCATGTGATCCAGGTAACTTCCAAAAGAGACGGACTCTAGAGAACTGAATGTTAAATTCATTTACTTAATTTAACAGTGTAATTTATAAAGATTTTTCGATTATTACAATGGATATCCGAAGAAGGAGGTATCCGAAAAAGCTCGACTAACATATCCATTGTAATAATCAAAAAATCTTCATATATATATATATGACGAATTAATGTTAGAAACTACAAATTTTTACTTCTAAGTTTAACAATGCATTAGATTTAGATTATTGTAAATTTATTCAAACATTAAACGAGATAGACGCACACATATACAATTATATAGATATTCACATATGGACAAATAGACAAATATATACACATACAAAAATATACTAGCATACATACACATACAGAGATACATATACGAACATATATGTATATACAGAAATTTTAAAAGTTTTATTTTTATCGACGAGTCAATTTATCCGTTACATTTTAGGGCCAGGTTTGGAAAAAGTCTGTAAAGGCTAAAATATTGGATAGAAGTAAGAAGGAATCCGTAAAATGACATGGGTCTGATATAAACACGGTCAAAACAAACACAGTCACATTCTAGTGCAGGAAAAAAACATAATTAAATATATAACCACGCCAATACACAAGCAGTAAACACAATACGTACCCGAGTAACAAATCCACAATGCATCATCTACACAATATTCTGTATACTGACGTAAATTGATAAATATACATATGAGGACGTACATATGTATAGTAATATTATTCAGGTGTTAATAAAACAGTGTTCAATGTATGAATACAGCTATATATATATACGCGCTCTCACACCTTGATTGAGCAATCTGAAAGAGTGGGAGACTTTGAAAAACAGTAGCTACTCCGGCATATACGCATCGCTCATTCAATAGAGCACTCTAGCTATTGAGCATGTATAATGATATACGCGCTAAAATGTCTGTCTTCTTCTACCAGACGCTCGTGGCTCAGAGGTAGAATCGCCGACTGACACCAATTCGGTCGGGTTTCAATCCTGGGCTAGGAAGCGATCGGAGTCTAACCCTACTGACGAGCTGTGATACAGCGAAACAGATCTGTCTGCGGATGACTATATATATATATATATATATATATATATATATATATATATATATATATATATGTATATCATACCAGGTGCTGTAAGCGTTGTTGACGAATGTGCGTTGTGGCGCAGTGGATGTCGGCTCGGAGGGGGAAATAGGTGAGCCGGGTTCCAATTCCAGTCGAACACTTTGCATTCACTTACGCACTGGTGCCATTGGGTAAGGTATTGATCCTTCCCTTCCCTCCAGTTATGGTTTAAATAACTGAGGTCTGTTGTTCATGCGACCTGTGGCAGACGTCTGACAGCAGTTTCAAAAGTGTGGATGGTGCCTTCACCATTTTAAACAATTCTTTGTGTAGTAGTCTAATCGAGTTAGACGTCGAAATCGACGGGAGAGTCCATAATAGGGTAGGTATGGATGGAAAAATATTCCGTATCCAAAGAAAAACTATTGATAAAAAAGTGCTCAATACTAAGTAGCCCTAATAATATTTATTTAGAAATTATAACATAAATATGTTATAATATCACTACAACAGTAGCTACCCATCTGATAAAGGCAAATAAATGTCTACGTGTTAGTGTATGTATATAGGTGTACATTTGTTTTTTGTTTGTACTAGTAGGCATATTAGTATTTTGTTTTACTTGATGATGAAAATATGTTTGCATGTGTGTGTATGCCTTGTATATTTATAGATATGTATGCTTATATATATATATATATTCATATTTGTGAGTATTTGTTTATGCTTTTATATATATAGTATATATACATCATATTTGTGAGTATTTGTTTATGCTTTTATATATATATATATATATATATATATATAAGTATGCCTGTCTATGTGTACATATATGTATGTGTATATGTATATTTGTTTGTATATGTATATATATGTATATGAAACTAAAGCCAAAATACGATGTTTAGAACGGCTCATTATTAAACATAATAGTCATTCATTGTCTTTTATATTTAACAGTATATGTTTAGAATATCTTTATCTAACTCTCTCTCTCCCCCCTCTCTCTCTCTCTCTATATATATATATATATATGTGTGTGTGTGTGTGTGTGTGTGTAGTCTTGTCTATGCACGTTTTTATATGTGCACGTATGCTTCTGTGTGAATATTTCTTCGCTTATTTGTGTATGTTTATGCCAGAAGTTTTGTATAAGTATTTTCATGTTTGTGGTTATATTTTTCATTTTGTATGTGGTGATCTGTGGAGTTTTTAGTTTCGTACGTTTTTGTTTTTAGCTTGTGTATTTGCGTGAATATATATCTAATTATGTTTATTAGTTCATGAACTGAAATATGATTGTGTCTGTCTTGACTTCATTCATTCAAGGCTCTTGTTACCTTACGAATTCGCTCTTACATGTATCCAATATTGTAGCCTTTACATTCGTTTTCCAAAATCTGGCTTTAAAATTTAACAGATAAATTGAAACGTCGATAAAAGCAAAATTTTAAAACTTGTGTATGTATATATGCGTGCGTATGTTAATCTTTATATGTGCCTGTATGCCACTGTATGTGTGTATACTCCTCTATTTGTCCGTGTGTGTATGTTTGTAGGTTTGTATGTGTGTGTTCATGTCTTCTCCTCATTTAATATTTGAATAACTTTATAATAATCTAAATCTAATGATTTGTTAAACTTAGAATTTAAAATTCGCAATAAAAATACAGTGAATCTAATCGTCGATTAATAATGCTGATCTCAATTTAATCAAATAATAATATTAATGATTCAAAATTGTTTTAAAAGTCTGTTCACATATTCTTTAATTTAGGATTTACTTTATTTTGATTGATGCACTCTCTGTCTCTCTCTCTCTCTCTCTCTCTCTCTCTATATATATATATATATATATATATATTAATAAATATACATATTATCCTACATCCATGGCATGACTCAGAGTTTCATGCGTTATGCAGTCATCAGGTGCATATTTCAAACTGCTATTTTAATAGATTTTAATTTAAATTCACTCAATATTCATGTGAATTAAATTTTATAAATTTATTAATTTTTTTTAATAACAAGATTAAAAATTCAAACATTATAAGGTTACATGTAGATGAACATTTTTAATATTCATTGTAAAGTTTGGATTTAGCTACAATATTTCAGCTAATAATTGGGTTGATTTTGTTTTCAAATTTCTAATAATGTATGGTAAAGCAATAACTTTGCTGTATTTACTGTTGTTTAAAGAACCGTTGATTGTTAAATCTTATCTTCCACCAGTTGGAAGTGCTTTCAAAGTAAAATTTAACATCGTTATCATCCGAATGAATTCGAGCTTTATAAACAACACTTTCAGACACACATTGGCCATTCAATGGGCAGGCTTTACTTTTGCAGTTGCAATTATTTTTTAGAAAAATCATTTTTGTTATTAGCAGGGTGATGGATGTTGTTTTTGTTGTCCAAGTATTTATTTGTTATCAAAGCATTATGTTGTGAAATATATTTATCTATATTTTAAACGCAAAAACATTGTTTTTGTTGAAAATCTTTTAGGATGGGTTAATGGTAGAAATGTTTGTGAATTAAGTTAAGGAATAGTTTACCAATGTTAGTTTGGACGTTACGACTGAAGGGTGGGTTAAACCAAACAATGTTACGTTTACGTGAGTTCTGCTTATTTCTATCTACCTGGTTTTAAACAGAGTATTTTAAACTAAATTAAGCATTAATTTTAGAATTATCAAAAATTTCCTTATTGCTAGAGTTGGTACTTAAAGGAAATTTGATAGATTTGTGTAGGTTGTTGGTGATTCTCTAGGGGTGATTTGATTCCCTGTTGATATATATATATATATGATAAGAACCCAATGATTGTTGAAAGATGCAAGAAACTCCGAATCGTGCGTCAACTGTAGGATAATATGTTTATTTATTAATATATTAATAAATATTTTTCTCTTTTCCATTCACACCTGATTATTATTTATATATTAGATGTGTAGATACGCTCTTGTCCGAGATCGTCCTCAGGGGTGAATTGTTAAGATATACTTAATGTAACTGTGATTGCTGTGATAGTGATTTTTGAAAACACGCTTAAACGCACGCTGTTATTTTTTACAATTTTACATTTATTCTTTTTTAGCTATGGAATCTTTGCCAAACTAGGACAAACCAGAATTGGTAGAAATTCAGAAGGGTATTCAATGCTGTTTATATGCACTGCATATCGTTGTTGGTGCACTCAGAATAAATTTTGTTCAGTGTTGGTTAACTCCTTTTGATATATATCTGATAATTGTATCAGAACGCATTCACGCGAATTTTTGGTTAATCGCAAGGGTGTACCGTTCCTTGATGACAATTCCAGGTGTCATGTGGCGCGTGTGGTCAGGAATGCCATATGATGTCTTGGATTGGAGACGCTTCCCGGGCCTTGCGCCAACAGATTACTACTTCTTCCATTCACTGACGGACAGGCTTCGTGGGAAATCATTTGCAAAGAAGGCAGAACTACCAGAGATACTCATAGATTTCTTTGAATCTAAGACACCTCATTTTTACCGCCAGGGCATTGGCAAAAGTTTCTGGTTATTAATGAGAATTACGTTGAGGATCAACAGTATGTCACATTTGGTGTAAAAACTTTTCTAAGAGATAAAAACCACACGAACCTCTTTGGTTAACCTATATCTATTGGCAATGCATTGTGGTGCAGTGGATATCGATTCGGAACGCTAAAGCTGAGTTCGAATTCTATTTGAATTTGTTGCATTCACTTACGCTCAAATAACCTTGGGTATGGTTTTGCTCTGTCTTTATCTCCAGCTATGGGTAAAATAACAGGACAGATTGGGTTCTATAACCTTGGTTGGTAACCAGTTTACCGCAGTAATGGTAACCTACTATGGGAAAATATATTCTGTTCAGTCAGTCATGTCTCTTTCGAGACATGATCGCACAAACGTGTATCACGCATGGCACTTAACTGATTGACTGTATCTATATATACAATATAATAAAAATAAATTTTTGTGTATGTTATCTTTATGGGTAAGAGCCTGAAGATTGCATTTAAGAATGAAGCAAACTGTCACCGCTTGATGTTGATCCAAGGCTACAGAACCCAATCTGTCCTATTATTTAACCCATAACTGGAGGGAAGAGACGGATTAATACCTTTCCCAATGGTATTTGCGCGTAATTGAATGCAAGGAATTCGACTAGAATTCGAACTCGGCTTCCCGATTTCTCGTTCCGTGTCGACATCCACTGCACTACGACGCACATCCGCCCTTTCCACATTACATGCCCTAAAAACTTCAGCCGTCTTTTCCTGATGTTAATTATAAGTTTCCTTCTTGCATCTATCCTCTCTCAAACCTTGTCATTGCCCATGTGTTTTGTCCATAGTATCCTCAGCATCCTTCTGTAGAACCACATTTCGTTTGCTTCAAGTTTTTTCTTCGTCTTTTGTTGTATTTCATAGTTGAAGGAAAGAAATCATATAGCAATCCAGTACTTTTTTCTTAATTTCCAGCGAAATTTTCCCATCACTTAATGCTTTACTCAGCTTTTGAAATACATCCTTAGCCATGCCAATACGCCTTATGATCTCCGTATCGCACTTTTCGTTTACACTTAGGACACTTCCTAGGTCTTTAAATTGCTGCAACTGTTTGATTGCCGTGTTTTCAACTTGTAATTGGCATTTTGGGCTCCCTTTTTTCTTTTTTTTTTACTAAAGATCATGTATGCAAACCTATTTTCAGAAGAATTCGTTAGCCTAGTGCGTTAGATTCTCACAACATGATTCACCGATTAGTGCTTAAACCAGACTAAGTTAAGAGAAAGAAAATTACAAAATAATAGACACAGATTGCAAACACTGCTGTTGCTTTGAACAAAAATAAACATCTAACTTTCAGTAGAGATTTTGTTAGAGTTTCTCCTCGACTTCTTAATCAAATTTTAGAATTGCTGGTATGTTTTTGGAACCGTTTAACAAAGTTAAAATATTTTTGACGTATCCAAGAACTATCAAAACGAGACGCAAAAACAAATTCCATACATTTTGGCCTTCAGCATTCAGCAATACGGACAATGAAATGGTTTTAGTTCTTAAATACATCGCGGCGAATTTTACAAGGAAGTTGAAGTAAAAATAAAATTTCCTCTGTTACTGAAGATTTTAATCATTATCCTCATCAGTTGAAAGAAAACCACTTCCTGAGAAACAACAATTGATTTATTACATTTATCATTTTACAATTATTAAATACATATTTCTAAGTCAAAGTCAAATTACTCATAACATTACGCTGTTTATGGCATAGTGGTTTTAAACAGGCTCAAATCAATTCATTAACATAAATAATTCATTACTGAACTTTTACGTCAGACTAAAAGCGAAAGTCATTATTAGAAATTCGCACATTCACCTGATTCGAAATTCTTTACTACACACATCGGAAATATTTAAACTAACTCTGTATTGTCTCTTGTGGTTTGATGGGGGTGTCATTTTTAATAAACGCTAACATTTAGTCAGAATTAACTTTCCCGGAGCTGCTCGGGTGTTTTCGATCTAACAGATCAAATTTCCAACTTCTGGACCTAGCGAACAAATCATGAACATTCCTCTAAACTGTGGCACCATATGTATAAATCGTACATATCATTTTGCTGTTTGTGCAGCATTTTGTTCCGTTTTTTATTTCTCTCAGGAAGTGAAAGAATATCAAATGACAAAAATCGGGTATTTTCTTCCATTTCCAATTGTGACGTAAAACATTTGAAATTAACAATCCACGTATGAAGAACGAGTTGACATTTCATATTTCAGAATATACATATATGTCATATTTTTACTCTGTTGTCAAAGTAAGTCAGAATTTCAAACTCCACAAAAATACAACATACGTTTTCTTCAACTCACTATATAAACATCGGAGTGATACTTAAAAAAATAGTTAAGCATACTTAACTATTATAATGACTGGTTATTTCTTTTTAGAATAGCCAGTTTTATCTTTAAGAGACTTTGACACTTGATTTAGTTTGGAATAACCGGTTTGTCTTTAAGAGAAATTGATGCATGATATCATTTAGAATAAACAGTCTTTTTCTTTAAAAGAATTTGACGCTTGATTTCTTTAGCAATAAACAAATTTTGTTTTTAACAGAATTTGACGCATAATTTTTTTGGATTAAAATTTCTATCATTAAAGGAATTTGACGCTTGATTTATTTTGGAATAACCTATATTTAACTTTCAGAGAATTTGAATGTTTGATTACTTTTGGAAAATACTTTTTACCTTTGAGAGAATTTGACACTTGATATTTTTTGGAACATTTGTTTTTTAAGAGAATTTGATGCTTGATTTATTTGGGATTAACGAATCTTTGTCTTTATGAGAATTTGATGTTTGACTTCTGGTATACTCAGTTGTTTTCTGAAGTTAAAGAGAATTTGGTGCTGATGTTTTTTGAGAAACCTGTTTTGTCTTTAATATAACTTGACGTTTGAGTTATTTTATAATAAACAGATTTGATGGTCGCTCTCTTTTGGAATAACCCTATTTTTCTTCTTTCGGTGAATTTGACGCCTGATTTCTTTTCGAATAACCTATTTTTGTTTTTAAGAGAATTTAATGTTTGACTTATTTAGAATACCGTTTTTGTGTGAAAGAGATTTCGACGCTTGGTTTTCTTTGGAATAGATATTTCTATCTTCATGTTAATTTGAAGCTTAATTTTGTTTGGTCTAACCTAGTTTCCCTTGAAGAGAATTTGAAGCTTGGTTTTGTCTTGCAGAGTATTTGACGATTGATTCATTTGGAATAACCTCGTTTTGTCTTTACAAGAATTTGACGCTTGATTTCTTTTGGATTAACCTGTTTTTGTCTTTAAGAGGATATGCATGAATCAAATCTTTTAGTTTTCCTCAAATTATTGTTTGTCATAAAGACAAATTGAAATAGTGTTAAGTTGAATCCTCCGTCAAAAATGGGGTAAAGTATCAGAAAATGTTTTTCATAGCAGCTTATTTTGTTGCAGACGAGTGAAGTAATGAAAATCCTGTTAACAAAACTGGGATCCTCTTCTCTCACTTTCATAAATTCATTCTTTCTTTTCTTTCTACTATTTGCCTTTTTCATCATTTGTTTTATTCTGTTGTTATTTATCTCTTTAGGAGCCCGAACTCTTGCGTAGCGTCTTGAGAGGCCGCTCTGATCAACAGTTGAATAATACCGGGGTTCTTGTAGTGCCATATCGCGCATGGACGGGCGTCCCTGCATGAACGTTCGGTGGGCAACCCCGAGGCCACATTATGTTGTAGGCCGCGCCAGTCTCCATCCTTCACAAGTTGCAAATGATTGACCGACTGATTCTATTCTAAGACCACTCCTTTAACTGAATTACTATGGAAAAAAGCAAACATAATAACAAAACTAAACCAGCTCATTTGAAAACGCCCAAACCTGTCTGCATCTCTTTCACTAACATACGCGGCATCCGCACCAACTTCCCCAGCGTAGATTCTTTCCTCCATAATAACTCACCTGATATATTAGCCCTATGTGAAACTAATCTTAACCCTTCTATCCCCTCATTTGAGTTCTGCGTTCCTGGCTACCTTCCCCTCTTCAGGAAGGACTCCAATGTTCATATGCATGGGCTTGGTGTCTATGTCAGCGAACACCTTCCCTTAGCTAGGGTGTCATCTTTTGAATCCCCAGATCATTCTTTCATGTGCTTCCGCCTCTCACTTCTCAGCTCGATTAGCTATCTCTTCTTTCTGTACCGCTCTCCTTCCTCCCCTGACTGTTCGTTACTTGACATCATTTCTGACAATATTGACAAAGCCATTTCTACCCATCCCTCTGCCCATGTATTCGTGTTTGGTGACTTTAACGCCCACCACACCAAGTGGCTGAAGAACGCTGTCACTGACCCTGCTGGTGTCCACACCATGAACTTTTCAATCACCCAATCCCTTACGCAAGTAGTGGACTTCCCCACGCGTTTCTCCGACAACCCTAACGGAAGGAACTCACTTCTAGACCTCTGCTTCACTTCCATCCCAGACTCTTGCACTACCAGACAACTCTGCCCACTTGGAAACTCTGACCACACTGTAGTGTCCGTCAATATTTCACTCCACTCCCGCCCGACCCATGAAACACAGACAAGTAGAATATCATACTGCTATCAAAGAGCAGACTGGGATTCGTTCCGAGACTTCCTCTGTGACATCCCTTGGAACAACGTCTTTAGTCTTCCCATCGAAGAATGTGCATCCGAGGTCTCCTCCTGGGTTAAGGCTGGCATTGATGCCTTCATCCCTGCTAGGAAATTCCAGCTTAAATCTCATTCGTCTCCATGGTTCTCACCCGCTTGTTCGGCTGCCATTGCCCACCGGAATCATTTCTTCCGACTTTATCGTAACTATGCGTCGGAACAAAACAGGCGCCTTTTCACTTCAGCTCGTAATAAGTGTAAAAGGGTACTTAACGAAGCTAAGATGTTGTTTGCTGCCAGAATGAAGCAACGCATAGCATGCTCTAAATTCGGCTCTAAAGACTACTGGCGACTCTGTAAAAGAGTACTTAACAAGAGCAAGTCCACAATACCCCCGCTAATCAACAAATTTGAGGTCCTCACCTCCCCAGCAGATAAGGCTGAATGTTTTGCCCGCAGATTCTCGAACAATTCGAGTCTGGACTCGTCTGGAGTTTTTACACCCGACTTCTCACCTAGAACCGAGGCACAACTGAATGATGTCCACATTACACCTTCGCTTGTCTCTAAGATAATCTTAAAACTTGACCCTCACAAAGCGAGCGGTGGTGACGGAATCCCAACCATAGTCTTAAAGAAATGTGCCCCTGAACTCTCCTCTATCCTTTCTAAGCTCTACAACCTCTGCCTATCTGCTTCCTGCTTTCCTGCCTGTTGGAAATCTTCCTCTATAGTTCCTATATTTAAAAACACTGGAGAACCCTCTGACCCTGCAAATTACCGCCCTATCAGCCTTCTTCCGATCTTTGGCAAAGTGTTCGAAGCCATTATCAACGCCGAGGTGGTTCAGCATCTCACAGCACACAGGCTCCTCTCGGACAAGCAATATGGTTTCCGCTTCACCAGGTCTACTGCTGATATGCTAACGACCATCACCGAGTACATATACCAGGCACTCGACAGGAATGGCGAAGCTCGAACCGTTGCATTGGATATATCTAAGGCGTTCGACAGAGTTTGGCATGCTGGCCTTCTATGTAAACTGCGGAGCTATGGTATAACTGGACATTTGTTTGAACTAATCCAGTCATTCCTCTCTAACCGCACAATGAAAGTGGTATTAAACGGACATGCCTCTCAGAACTACCATACAAACGCAGGTGTCCCCCAAGGCTCCATCTTAGGTCCTACACTCTTCCTGATATATATTAATGATCTCCCTGATTCCATAAGAACCCAAATAGGTTTGTACGCCGATGACACCACAGTTTACTCTCGCCTCCAACAAAAATCTGGTGTAGGCGTCAAAGCTAAACTCGCAGCCGAGATTGAAAAAGACCTCCAATCCATATTGGACTGGGGTAAGAAGTGGCTAGTAAATTTTAATGCTTCTAAAACGAAGCTACTGTCAATTAACCATCATCGACAATCTCACCTACCTCCCATTAGCATGGACCAGGCTTGCCTCCCAGAGAGTAAAACACTACGCCTCCTTGGTCTCACACTTTCAGCGGACCTCAAATGGAATGACTATATCGAATCCATTGCTAAATCCGCTGCTATGAAAGTCGGTTCTCTGTGTAGGGCCCGGAAGTTTTTTCCGTCTAAATCTATCCTGCACATTTACAAATCTACCATCCGCCCGTGCATTGAATACTGCTGCCATATCTGGTCGGGTGCCCCTGCTGTTCTCCTCGGGCTTCTCGATAAGGTTCAGAGGAGGGTCTGTAATGTGATAGATACCGACTTGGCAGACCGCCTGCAGTCTCTCTCCCACCGGCGAGACGTGGCTTCGCTGTGTCTCTTCTATAAATACTTTCACGGCTTCTGCTCCGATGAACTTAGATCACTGGTGCCCCCTAAATACGAATTTGCACGAGATACTAGATTAGCAACTAGATCCCACCCTTTTATAGTGAAATCGATAAAATGCAGCCGTAACTTCTACTCCAACAGTTTCTTTCCTCGCACTTCCCGACTGTGGAATTCTCTTCCAAACGATTGCTTCCCCGACGGCTACAATCTTCAGGAGTTTAAATGTAAGGTCAATAGACACCTCCTAACACACTAACCTGCTCCCATTCTATCAAACACTCTTCCCATCTGCCCGACACTCATCCTCGCTATCCTTACTCATCAATTACCTTTCTCCTGACATTCCCTATGTCTATCCACTCCTTCTCTTTACCTTCCCCTATGTAGCCCCATGCGCAATAGTGGCAGTGGAATGCCTTGCTTGGGGTGAGATGATTAAAAAAAAAAAAAAAAAAAAAAAATTTGATTCTATATGTGTCTTTTGTTATATGGTTTTTGACTGTGAATCAGGCTTTTCTCTCTTACGAGAAAACTAATCTGATTAGTCTGGTTTATTTTTTGACAATACAAAACGGCTGTTGGAAGCTTGCGTAACTTTTGTCGTAAACACTGACCGAGTCTCGCACATTTGCAGTTCCTCGATATAAAGAATAGAAAATAAAGTCTTCAGTTGAAAAAGTGTCAATATAATCAAATTTCTTAAAAGTTAAACAATTTTTCTGTCTTCAAATGTCATCTTTTGCATTTATCCTGAAAAATGTGTCTCTCTCCCTCCCTCTCCCTCTCTCGCCCCCCTCTCTCTCTCTATATATATATATGTATACTTACATGTTTCTGTGTGTGTGTGTGTGTGTGTGTTACAGTAGTTTTTGTAACTTATAAAACATGCCAAACATTGTTGAATAAAAAACAAGTTTATAAACAGAATTGTTGCTGGTGTTGGGATCCGCATAGCCCGGTTTTAATTGTTTGTTGCTATCTGAGTATCAGGATTCCGAACATTTAACAATAAAGCATCTTTTAAATGAAACATGTAAAATGGTTATTCGCTAAAGGAAAAAGAGAAGGAGAACTTCAGAACATTTATAGATTCTTTTCAGAAATATACAATGACAATAAAATGTTCGATGTCCCTTGCAGTGAATTAAGTTTTATAAAGTAATTAATTGTTCTTAGTGCCGTGTGATATGTGTGGACAGAGTTTATGACTGTCAACGTAATGTGTTTGTGAGTTCATAAAAAAAGGCTTAGTCGGACAGTTGAGTGTTAATCCCTTTTGCGTGCGCAAGTCTTTTGGGGATATTTGCCCGGGTAATGATTGTTTATCCAACAGAGCTTCTGATGAGATTTTATTGGCTTAATAAAAAAAGGACTTAATTTCTATACTGGTACTGAAATTAGAAATAAGTAAATATGTTTTATGAAGGTTAATATAAGCAACAAAGTTTTGAGGAAATTTACATTGTTTTTTCCGTTTTGTTGTTCAGTAAAAATTTTAAAAGAAACGTGAAGTTTAGTAACTGTTACCATATGAGTCATTTTTCGTTCCAGCATTGATCAACTTTTCATATTCACTCAGTCAATTAAATGCCATACGTGATACACGCTTAGGTGTTCATGTCTTTTACGATCTATGACTGATTAGGCAGAAGATTTTCCTTCATCATGTTGACCTTTCTGTGGTAGACTAATTGCCAACCAAGGCTACAGAACCCAATATTTTCTGCTGTTTAAACCTTAGAATGGGAAAATGGATTAATACAATTTTCAATGTTATTTAATCGTAAGTGAATGCAAAGAATTCAACAAGAACTCGTACTCGGCTCTCCGATTTCTCATTTCGAGTTGATATCCATTGCAGCGGTCGCAGAAATAGTGATTTCTCATACATGTATGTCAGGAGTGGGCATATAAGCAAATGTGAAGTTGATATTTGCTTGGATCACTTGTTTTGGAAACGAGTCTAAAAAGCTTGTATTCTTTCATGAAATCTTGATGTTAGATTTGATGCTTTTTCTTTTGTCTCAAATCGACAATTTCTTGGAATTATGAAATAGTGATATGCTTTACAGGACACATTAAAGAGAAATAGAGAAAGTGATGAGAAAGATATTGAACAAGTCTGAGAGATACATCAATAGAGAAACTTGTATTACACTGACAATCATGTATCACTAAGGGTTCTTGAATGGAACAACTGAAATGAAACTGTAAAGAGCCATTAGTGTTTTTGTTCTTAAATAACACACACACACATACACAGCGTGAATAATTATACGTGCCAAAACTGGTTTGCGAAGAATACTTCTCATTGAATGATGCTCAACAGTCGGGATAACCAGCAATCATCGCTTGAAGAGAATCAACCTTATAGATTGCCATCATATTAAAAATATCTCAAGAAAATTATCTTGTTTATGCTAATCTCTTTGATTTTTGCTCACAGGTAAGAACTTTTTTAACCGTATTTTAATGTTATGCTATTAAAAATTGTTGTGGATTCTGGGTGAGGAACCGCACAAAATAATAAACAACAAAAACGGATATTGAGATAGAAAAGTAGGTTATATTGAACGTAATATACAAACTTGAACCCAGGTTAGGAAATCCAGGAATACTATTAGTAAGAAATAAATATATACAAGTCTTGAAGTGAAATCGTTGGAAATAGTATATCCGCGTATATTATTTTAGCTGAGTGGAGCTCAGAGCTAGTCTAACTTCTGAGGCGGTAGTCGCTGGGTATTTCTCGGTAACTTTAACAGATCTCTACGACTCCTCTTTCTACTCTATGGCAGCAACGGTATTTACCCACCTTTCCACTTAAGGCGAGATGTGACACAAGGTCTTTTTAATGTTGGTTTTCCCAGTCATGCCAGGCCAAAAATATCTGTCTATCTTTGCCCAGTCGCGATCCTACCCTTCGGCGGAACCACGACTGGGTTAGTGCTCTCCACCCGAAGGCAGAGAGCTGACAGTGTCATAGTAGCAGAGGCAAATACCGACTGCAACTCTATGGCAGCAACTGCTGTTCTCTCTATGGCAGGAGTATATGTATACTCAGTTGAGTCCATTATCATATACAAAGGGGGGATCCCACAACAAAAATAATTGTAACAGTCGATATAAAGTGGTTATTTTATTGCAACGTGAAAGGCAAAGAAATCGTCGCAATATCTGAATGACTAGTAACTGAATCAGAGGTCAGTTTTCATTCAAAGAAAATAGTTGTTCCGATAACATTTTTTTTCTGAGAACATACAAATGTTTGAAATAAGTTATGTTTCTAATTGAAACAACTGAGGGATGCAATTGCCATAAAGTGACTAGAATAAATTAACAAAAAAGGTAGGGAATCCCTTCAGGATAAATGCTGGCTTCCGTGTTTCTATAGTGACCACGAAAAGTTTTGCCAACTTAGAGATGAGAAGTTTTCCCTTACTTGCCATATTCATTGCCACTTATCGAACATTTATTAAAATATTTTGTAAATGAATTATGCACACACATACACACACATATATTATTTATGTAAAGAAGTTTGTCACTTAACTAAGCAGAGTCATGCTAACTTAGAAGTTTCGATGCCGTTATGATGCCTTCACTCGTCAGGGATAAATTTCCGGCTGCTGTTGTTTTTCAGTTTTTCTTGTTTATACAAAGTTTGGTGTAATTTGATATCTGCATGTTGTTTACTGTTTTTGTTGTGTTATTTGCGGTTGCTTGTTTTTCATTTTATTCTGCAATGATTCTGATTTCATTTTATTGCTTTTTGTTGTATTCGTAAATGCAAATGAAAGTGTCGGTTCAAAATTTCAAGAAATATCACCGGGAGAAAGCCGGAGCGTATAATGGCTGAAATATCGTGGAAATAGCAAGGTGAGGACAATATCAGTGTGGTGCAAATAAAATAATAGACAGAGAATATCAATGGAAAATCCGAAAAAAGTAAACAGCACATATGCCTCAAAAATCTAAACCGGTTAGGCATAGACATGAATACAGTATGGGAACCAGTGGTGGAGGTAGCTAGAGAAAACAGAAATCGTAATATGAGCTCTGGTAAAATAGATTGCTGAAATATGACGTTTATAAGTTCACCATATTCATACAATGATGTCATCAAGAACATTTAGACAAGTGGATAAAAGCGTTGGTTGATTGATCCAAAATGATTCGACCTAAAATGTTGTGAGTTCAATACCTGGCCACAGAAAAGGGAACAAACATTTGAAGA
This sequence comes from Ascarosepion bandense, assembly GCA_037127315.1. Lineage (NCBI taxonomy): Eukaryota > Metazoa > Mollusca > Cephalopoda > Sepiida > Sepiidae > Ascarosepion > Ascarosepion bandense. The sequence continues at coordinate 436,398 of JBBBDQ010001492.1, forward strand.
TTTTAAATTATCTACGGAAATTAACTGAAACATATACCCAAAGGCACAGCACGTGTGATTAGAACACTCTACCCGCGTAGACTAAATAAATGGTTAGATACGAAATTTCAAGAAAAACACTTGAAGGAAGTCAGAGCGTATAACGGCCGAAACGTCGTGAATATAGCAATAATGATGAGGAAGCAGTCCGTAAAATGTAAATACTTCCTGTTTTGTTTATTTAAGTCACAGTCGTCGGCATAAAGATGATCTTGAACAAAAACTTGGGATGTTTTACATGTTGCACACACACACACACACACACACACATAAACACACACTCATTTATGCAGACATGTATGCGCATATAATTTCAGTATTTCATTTTGAATAAAAAAATAATTACTTTTATAACGAAACTTTTTATAAAAAAAAATAAACAGATACACACATCCGTACAAACACATTTTACTTAAATATTTCTAAAGGTGTGACGAATGGACTTTTCATGACGGTATCGCGAAATTGAAGAAGACGCTTCGTATCGATCTATTTGCAAGAAAAGATTATGGAAGATAGTTCAAGAGGAACAAATAATTGAAATATATAATAATCTTTCAAACGAATTTGATGAAAAATAAATAGAAAAATCTGCCATTGTCATCAGTTATTTTCTTTCAGTACCAAAAATCATCTTGCCCTTTGTGCATTATTTTATTTTTAGAATATTCAACACTAGGCATTAAGCCTAAAAACAATCAACCAAACATCAATAAAATATCATGGAATTTAAGAATAAATATGCTAAATATAGTTCATTAAAATAATCTGAATATGTTTTATAACTGTAGATATAGAATATCTGGGAAGTGTTATAACAGAAGACGGAAAGTGCGACACAGAGATCAGAAGGCCAATTGGTATGGCGAAGGAAGCATTCCAGAAGTTGAGTAAAATATTAAGAAACAGGACAATTTCACTAGAAACAAAGAAGAGAGTACTGGATTGCTATGTGTTGTCTGTTCTTCAATATGGCAGTCAATGTTAGACAATATCATCAAAGATGAAGGAAAAACTTGAAGCAACTGAAATGTGGTTCTGCAGAAGGATGCTGCAAATATCATGGATCAAGCATATTGAGCAATGATGATGTCCTGGAAATGATGGAAACAAAGAGGAAATTAATACTGAGCATCAGGAAGAGAGAGCCAAAGTTCCTGGGACATGCAATGAGGAAGGAGGGCTTGGAGAACCTGATACTAACAGGCCAGAAAGAGAAAAAAGAGACAGGGGAAAGCAACGGATAACATATTTGAAGGACCTACTCAGGTGGATGATGGAACGAGATTTGCATGGTGTAACAGGAGAAGACGTGCTAAGAGCCACCAGGGAGAGGGAGACGTGGAAAGCCATGATCGCCTACATCCTGAAGGAACAGGGCACATAGAAGAAGATATAAAATGATGTTGCGCTCCATTTTTTATCTTCAATATTTGCTGAATATTAAAAGAAGCAAGTTATATTCTATTCACCATTTTGATATTGTATTTATAAATTTAACTTACGATAAATTGTACTTTTGGTACATCAGTAGAAGAAGCAGAAGAGATGAGAAATTAATCCATCTTTATGAACTCAGATACCTCTGAAAAATACCACAGACACAATGATCGATTGAGATATTTCATTTTTTATTCTTTCATTTGAGAATTTAATTTTTTGGCTTTGGCAAACAACAACAATATACCAATGTCGTTTACGGAATTATCTGTTTTATTGTTAAATGTAATTTTTTAAATAACGCTGAAGTTTATCAGAATACATAAAGATTTTTTTTTCTGGCCTGTAATTCAGTGACGTGCAATGGACACTAAAAAGCAAAAATATAATTTGAAAGGATTAAGAAAGAATTGCCTAAATCGAAGCCCAGATGTAGACGACAAGAGTTTTGTTGGCAGTAAATCGACTTGCAGACTGACACGAGATTGATCGCTTTTCTTTCTTCTAGCTTTTCAATTTCATTCTTGCCAATTTGATTGTTTTCCTCAGAAGGCAAAGAAAGCCCACAAAAGGGACATAGGTGGCGCTAGGCAAACACGCATGTGCAGAACAAAGCTTCAGTCTCTTGGGGTTTGAATAGAAACGGCGTCACGTTTCTTGCACAGAGTATTTGGATCCACAATTCTCTAACTACGATTTTCTTTTTACTCCTTTTCTATCTTTCTTATATTGATTAGATTTTCAGGCGTAAAGCCGATGGATTTTGTGGTAAACTCATGGATTCCTGCGCAATGATACAATTATGAATTTGACTGATGGAGAAAAATAGACACAGCGAAAATTCCTCAGGCAAGTGACGCAAAAATATTCCTGTTATTATTTTCTTTTTTTTTTATTTCAACGGTTGCAGATGGATTTTTATATGCAGAAAGTTGATAAATACGAAACGTCACATTCAGTGTAAAAATCATGCTACCAATTTTTAAACACACAACAGCATTTTTTCTATCTGGTCTACATTTAAATCCTCAAGACACATTTGATATTAATATAGAATGATATTAATATAGAATAATTTGATATTAATATAGAATGATATTGATATAAAATAATTTGATATTGATATAGAATGATATTAATATAGAATAATTTGATATTAATATAGAATGATATTGATATAAAATAATTTGATATTGATATAGAATGATATTGATATAGAATAATTTGATATTGATATAGAATGATATTGATATAGAATAATTTGATATTGATATAGAATGATATTGATATAGAATAATTTGATATTGATATAGAATGATATTGATATAGAATAATTTGATATTGATATAGAATGATATTGATATAGAATAATTTGATATTGATATAGAATGATATTGATATAGAATAATTTGATATTGATATAGAATGATATTGATATAGAATAATTTGATATTGATATAGAATGATATTGATATAGAATGAGAATGCAAGTATCAGTTAAAACTGCTTTCTGAATTATTACTTAAATGGTCGAAAATTATATCAACCAAAAGCAAATTATAAAAGCATTAATGATGTAGTTTTCTATATTTCTGAGATGAAATTATATTTATATAAATTACATTGTTTGGACTGTTGTCCTTATCCTTTTAGCCATGTTTACGACTTTTCGGTCTTTGTACTCCCGGCCTTCTTTGGGCTGTAGGAATTTTTAACTGAACCTTTTATTTCTCTGACTAGGATACATCATTCTCATTCCATGTTCTGACATCACTTTTGGATGTCATGTAGTTATCTCCCTTTAACTGAACACTCTAACATGTTCGTTCATCATTGCTGTAGCCAGTTATTCAAATTCAAAAGGACACATGGCCTAGTGGATAAAGGTGTTGGATAGTTCCAGTGATTTGACTCAAAGAGCTGTGAGGAAGGGGTGTCTAGGTTTATTGCCCAGTGCTTAAGGGGTCCTCAAAAGGTGAAGTGGTGAGAGTGTGTAGGAAATTTTTGTGCGGTATGGCCGTTAAACATAAATTCAAACCTCGACCGCCGGTTGCGATGTGGGCGCCCTGATTTTAAATTTAAAGACAAAACTACTTTTAACTAATTTTACTAGGGAAAGATTTCAATTTTTGTCTATTCAGTTAAATTTGACAGTTCTATTTAATTTGGATGGCGCTGACCACGAATTTGGTTTTTCTCTATCAGGTCTTTAGTCTTTCTCAATACTCGCTGGATCTTTTTGCCGTTACACATTATGCAACTAGGTTTTTATCTTGATATTTGTACCTATTGTTATGGTATTTTTTATTATATATATTTTTATATGTAACACCCTAAAACATTTTTAATTTTGTCATATTTAACCTATTTTAGTATTGCTAAATTAAGCAAAAATTATCATAGAATTCTAGAATTTTCTCGGGCGTTCCTATTTCTGTGGAATATTTTCGCGACGCAGCTAAAATTTATAACAGTGACTCGTTTCCTGAGTTTTCAGCAGACTGAAACAATACTGAAGTTTGTCAATTTTTAGACCGAATTTGAAAATCTGGAAAATGGCATAGAGGTAGTTGACAAGAATCAGGAACTGATAGGGCCAAACTGACTTAAAATTCGTATTCAGTGCACCCAAATTACATAGAACTATGGGTCAGATATCATTTAATAAAATATGTGTTCTCAGTGTTAAAACTGATCATTTCCCAAATCATGAAACCATCAATATTTACGTAGATTTAAGGGTGAAGCAGTGAATAACTGGATTATAATGGAGTTGGCATTTTTTCAACATTTCGGACTATTGAGATTTCTAAAATAATTAACAAAATAAACGGATTAATCGATCTATCATTTAATTTTAATTACACATTTTTAACACTGCTGCTTCTGGGCTGAAACGTTATCCTGGTCTAAGACGGCCTTAATTATAGAGGCAATATTGTTGGCCACGATACCAATTCTATAATTACTGTCTCCGGTCGTAAACTGATTTATGACCGTATCAGTTTATAACACCCTTACTTCTCTGATCCATATTTGCTAGGGTTTTATCACTTCTGGACGTTGTTTTTGGCTGGTTGACCTGCTACTTTTACGTCCATCATATAATCCTTCTTGTTGTTTCCCAAGTTGTGTTTTCAGATCCTGGCTAAAGTCCCCAGAACTCTGGAACAAGATGAAATAAACCATACTAGTCAGATTAAAGCTGTATTTGAAATAAGCTGGTTTAATTTAACATAAGCAATATACACGATTATTGTTGCTGCAAGTGCAACCACTAGTTAAACAATAAGGGACCACTGGTTTAGATAAGTTCCCGTACTTCTGTTTAGAAAGGTAATGATTACAGGGAATGGCTAAGATTCTGTAAAATCTTGCTTCTGAAGGCTTCTTTTAACGACCATTCTTGACGACTCTTACTAACGACTTCGCTAGCAACTCTTCCGGCGCCGAGCGAGTGATTGGATTTAAAACTCTTTCCCAACTGCTACTCCAACTGGATTGAAAATCTCTTGCCACCTGGCTGGTGACCTGCTATCTTGAAATTTTCTCAAATTTATCTCCCCACCGAGCATACGTAATCCCAATCAATTTCAAACACGTGATCTTTCGGAGTGTGTTTTCATTTACAAATAGAACCTCCTAATTCGGCACCCACTCAATTTTGGGGATTCCTCAATTTCTTGCGAACACAGATTTACCGTATCTCCTAATATTGAAGTCGGTGCCAACTACAGGCCGGGAATACTAAAATCAAACAGATGCAGAAATTTAAATGCCTGGGAAGTGTTATAACAGAAGAAGAAAAGTGTGATGATGGCCAAGGATGCATTTTAGAAACTGATTAGAGTATTGAGAGGCAAGAAAATTTCGCTGAAAATGAAGAAAATAGTACTGGATTGTTATGTGTTCTTAAATATGGCTGAGAATGCTGGTCAATCTAATCAAAAATGAAGGAAAGGCTTGAAGTAACGGATATGTGGTTCTGCAGGAAAATGCTGAAGATACCACGGACAGAAAACGTGAGCAACGACGAGGTTTTGGATAGAATTGGCACGGGAAGGAAACTAATTCTTAACATCAGGAAAAGACAGCTGAAGTTTTTGAAACACGTAATGGAGAATCTGATGCTCACAGGACGAATAGAGGGGAAGAGTGACAAGAGAAAGTCACGCATTACATGAACTTGACCAGATGGATAGTGGAGCGAGTATTGAGGGATGACAGGAAAAAAGTATTAAGATGATAGGGAGATGTGGAAGGCCATACATGGTACGTCGTAGAAGAAGAAGAAGAAGAAGAAGAAGAAGAAGAAGAAGAAGAAGAAGAAGAAGAAGAAGAGATCTGCTTTGACGACTTTCACCCTTTGAAATTGTCAACCGTTTGACAAAATATCTAGTTTTATTATTTCAAACGACGTTAGAGTAGATCCCTAATTTTTATTTTTACTTTAGTGTGCATCACGTGTAATGACTGCGCATGCGAGAAATCTCAAGAAAGTAAAGGCTTTTTTTTATTAAGGTTTCTCAAAGTCGCTGGCCAATAGACGTAACGCACACGGTTTAACATAAAATTAAAAATGAGGCGTCTATTTCAAATTCGAGTACTTGTTATAATATCGTTTGGAGTAATAAAAAATGTCGGATTAAAAATCATTCATTTTTTGAAAATAGTTATTGTTTTAAATTATGGTGGCAATTTTCTGCATTTTCTAGACCTCACAGCTGCCAGTGAATATATTTTTTTATTTTCTTTTGGCTATTTTCGTTTTCCATTTAAACCATTCAGCGTAGTTTTATCGTCTTTCAAATTCTGTCATACACTCAGATCTGAAATTCTCTCGGCCCTTATATTGTTACAAACTGATCCAGCATTTTTATTAATTTGAAAAGTTTTGCCTTCAAACCAATTTTTAAATTAATTTATTGTTATAATTTTTAAATATCTGAGATGAAATTCAGGGTATGCTTAAAATGTAGTATTTATTCTCTGACAGATTTTTTAGGGGCGTCTTAACCAAAAGAGTTAGATTTGTCGATAACATTTTGAAAAATAGATTATATCGATTTTAAACGTGTCGACCAAATCAATATTTTGTCTAATTAATTCTATTTTATTTATTAATGCCGTACAAGACCGGGGCAAATATTGCAGCATGAAAGATAATTATTCTTATAGGTTTTTTTGAAGTTCAGAATTTCTGTCGTAGATGATAAAGTAACAAAATATACACACGTTTTTTTTCTATAATTTATGTGGTTCTATCAATTTAATTTGTTTAGGGAAGAATTTATTTTGAAGGATAAAAGAAATTCCTTAAAAATTATATATAAAAAATACAACTGAATTATATGTGCATTTGATTTTATTTCTTTTATACTTAATTTCTTTTTGGTAATTTTAAACTCTGAATTGGCTTCAGTTGTTTATTAAAAAAACCCAAGGGAAAATCTATTTGAAGGTCAGCGAAATCAAGGAATCACAGAAATATGTGAAAACTTCTACTATTAACCCGTTTCTTTTAATTTCAACTGATGTGGTCAGATAAGAAAAGCGTTTAAATCATTTTACATGATTTAGACTTCATTCGTCAGCTAATTGGTTGCTTTAGAAAAATTGATTTTCGGAGAGAGAGAGAGGGGGGAGAGTATATGAACTGCGATATTTAGCAGTCTGTTTACATCTGTCAGTCTATACCCTCGCTTTGTGGCTTTTTATTTGTATGAGATAATCGATTCAGAATTTAATGAAAACTTAATTGTGGTACAGTGGATATCGGCTCGAAACGTGAAATCGACGAGCCCAGTTCGAATTCCAGTTGAATTCATTGCATTCACTTACGCACAAATACCCTTGGGAAAGTTATTAATCCGTCTCTCCCCTCCAGTTATGGGTTAAATAGCAGGACAGATTGGGTTCTATAGCCTTGGCTGGCAACCAGTCTACCGCAGAAAGCAATGGCATACTGCGGGATAATCTTTTGCCCAGTCAGTCATGTCTTTTGCGAGACATGATCGCCCAAGCGTGTTTCACGTATGGCACTTAACTGACTGAATTAGTAAAACTGATACAATATAACACAACGCTTCACAAAATTATTAGATTTTTATTCATTCGAGTTGAAATTTTGTTCGTTCAGACCTTTTTCAGAATCCAACTTCATCTTCTAAAATCATTTAAAACTTATTATATACCGCAGTAGAACGTTTTTGAAATTAAATGACTGAATGTCAAAATTTACAATAACTTAAATGGAGGCACGTCATTTCGAAGATTTTTGTAATGCGGCTTCTAAATGAAAACAAATTTTCTGTGACAAATTAGAAATTGAAAAAATAAAATTGGCACCGTCTAAATGGCTATCGACATAGAAGATAATTTTTTGTTTATAAACAAAAAATATCACAACTTCGTGAATGATATTTAATACATCATTTCGTCGTGAGAGGGTTTGCAATTATAATCTGCTAATCTTAATGAATTGAATCGATATTAGATTGAATTTTTAGATTTAATATTATAATTTTTTTTTAACAAAGCAGACTCATGTTTGACAATTGAAACTCTGTACTCAGTCAAATTAATGGAGCTTGAATTGAGGATGGAATGCATTAGTAATGACTTGTAAAATTAGCATTTTAGGCATTGCACCAAGCCAGAATCTATCTTGTACATTTATAAGCTTACATTTACGTTCAGGCATTGAATATTTTTGTCGGCTCTGATCTGATAGCTTTTGGTAGAGATTTTTGATAGAATCTGACAAAAAATCTGCAATTCCATCGGTCCTGACCAGGACTCTCGGCTTCAAGTAGTTTCCCTGTGTCTTTTCTATAAATGTCTTTAGGGTTATTGTTCTGATGAGCTTTTCTCTTTTGTACTTCGAATTTCAGCACACTACTAGATTGGCAGTTAGGTCTCATTATTGTACGGATGAAAACTTATGTTTCTCATACTGTTTTTGCTTATAATTTCTCCTCTCGCCGTTTTTGGCTTCGTGTTTTTTGTGTGACTTATGATCTAACATTTAAATTCCAACGTGAATCCTAATCTTTTTGGTTCCTTCAATCTTTGTCTTTTGTTATTCTTTCTCTCCTCAAAAAAACATTTACTAGGTGCCTTTCACTCTCAGTTATCTTTTCGTCTATGTGGCTTTATCTCCTTGATTGTGGTGAAATGATTAAAACGTGTTATTTGTGAGGTATCGTACGTAGTAAGACAAAAATGAAAGAAAGCATTTATTGAATGACATTTCTTTATTATGCTATAAAGCCAGAAAGACAGATGTTCAGCCATACTAACTTGATAATTATTTGAATCATCTTGTTTTCTGTTATTTGTACTCATCAGCTAACTGGTATAAGGAGAGAAAATGAGGTCGAGCTTGGATAAGAGAGAGTGAGAAAGAGAGAAAAAGAGAGGGAAAGAGAGGAAAGAGAGAAAGAAAGAAGAAAGAGGACAAGAGGTGTGTGTGTGTGTGTGTGAGAGAGAGAGAGAGAGAGAGATTACGAGATGGAAACAAATTGTGATCCCTTAAAGTTCTTTTTGTTTATATTTTTTTCATTTATTTATATTGTTTTTCAATTGTTATTGTTTCTCTAGACATTCTGCTTCTATTAGATATTCGACGACATTTAAAGATTAATGAAAATGTAGCGAGTAAAAATAATACAAATAAATTCGTCTACAAGAAACGGCCAAATATTTATTGAATAACCTGAGTTTATTCCGGTATAGAGACAAGACGAACTTTGCAGAATTTTTATATTTGTTTTTTAAAAATTTTCTCTGTTACCTATTGGAAATAGTATTCGTATTTATTTGCAGATATTTTCATAGGCAAAAATGTTATCTTCAAAAAACCTATTGAAAATTAATCTTTAGTTATAAAAATAAAAAATGTCTGCTTCCAAAAAAAAAACAAAAAACAAAAAGAAAAAAAATGAGGAATAGAAAAGAAGAAAACGAGTCAAATGATATTTGTCAAATATCTTCCTAAATATTGGACGGGACCTTTTTAATTGCTAGTTAAGGAGATTAAGCACCTGTAGCGGAGTTTTATATATATATATATATTTTTTTTTTGAGTGAGACAAGCTGTTAACAGTTTTAATTTATCGACGGTTCAAGATAATTTTTTTCAGGTTGCATCCAGTACACTGATACGAAGAGAACAGAAGAGACGAACTGAAAAAACAAAACAAAACAAAAAATGGAGAGTAAAACAAAACAATTAAACATGGGCAGTAAGCATTCAAATTTCGCTCAAGCAAACCATCTAAATTGAAATCCGAACGTAGGGAAAAAAACAAAAAAACAAAACAAAACAAAACAAAACAAAAAAAAACAAAACAAAACAAAACAAAAAACAAAATCAAAAAACAAAACAAAAATAAAACAAAGCAAAAAAAAAAACAACAAAAAAAAACAAACAAACAAAAGAACAAAAAGGTGAATAAAAGAGGCAACTTTTCTGAAAGGGTTATATATTCGGTTCCTTTTATTAAAGAAAGTCGGAATTTCGGTTAACTTTTCCGTATTCTAGTTCTTCTCAGAGCCAAAATTTTGCAATAATATTTTGTAAGTTTTGTAATGTCCTAAATAAGACTATAAATTAGACTAAAACAAATGAAGAGGCTATTATGCTTTTCCCGGTAAAATAGTTTCGAGGCAATTTTGCCAGTAAATATAAGTTGTGTTTTAGATTTAAGTGCAGTTGTTGTGTGAGTTCTGTAGACAGGACTTGAACAATTAGGATTCTGCGGTGTATGACTGTTGTCTTCCGTGGGTGACCTTGAAGACAAGAGAACTATACTCAAGGGTATGTTTTGGATTTGAAGAGTCTTACGCCTGAAGTGTTTTAAAAAAATCAGAGACTTTTATACTTATTTTAATAATACTGATGATGAATAAATGTTTTTAACTTGTATTTTTACAATTGATTGTGGATATGATTTCACATTGTCTTATTAATTAGTGATGAAAATAAACTTCTGTGTTAAATCTGTGTACTGTTAATTTTGACATTACCTGCACTTCATAATAATAAAAATATTTACCGGAAAAATAGTGTCGGGTTTATTTTCAATTTTTTTATTCAAAAAATTAATGATTTTTAATCCGATATTTTTTATTACTCCAAACGACATTATAAGAAGTACTTGAATTTGAAATAGACGCCCCATTTTTAATTTTACGTTAAACCGTGTGCGTTATGTCTTCTGACCAGCGACTTTGAGAAAACGAGATTAAAAGCATTTTTGTTTATTTTACAGGTACTGGCAAAATGACCCAATCCTAAAAGCAAAATAATTCGAACTCAATGCCGTTTATTTTGTTGTCGATGTTGGTTTTTAAGAAACTTATTTTATTTGCAGATTATCTTTCTGTTATGAGTGAAATTTCTCAGACAATTTATGCAAAAGGAACTTTATAAATATCCATATTGTCTGAAACGTAAGTACGAAATAATATATTTATTACTCGTTGAAGAAATATTTGTTCATTTGAGTTGATTTGTTTAGTTTTTGTTTTTATTTATTTGACTGGTTTATTATGTTTAACTTTTGCTGTAATACTTAAATTGGTAAAATAAAGATTTCTTTCAAATTTTACAAATACCAAAAGTTTTTTTCTTCTTTTTCATTTTAATTTATTTTTACTGCTGTTATATTCATATCGGAACCTGGTTACATCCAGATTTCTTATATGAATTATCTCTTGTCTATCTGAGGAGACCCGATTTAAAGTAGTTTAATTGATAGAGAGAAATCAATGATCAGGGAGACTGATTAGCTTAACATCATCTTTATCATCAGTTTTATGTCTGCTACTAGTTGTAAGGTCGCCATCAAGTTGACCAAATGACCAGTTCCTCCGAATATCTGTGTTGAAAGGCCGACGGGTATTCATTCATTCATTCATGCATAGCGTTACTTAGGTAATCAGACTTGGTGTATATCATCGCTCTCAAAATTAAAGCCTAGCCGATGTCCTCCAACATGCTTGCTTTGGTCACAAACACGTATCCGTTGTTTCTGTCGAGAAAGCGCCCACACTTGCAGTTGACTTCCGTCATGTAAACCTTCCGCCCAATATATTATCATCACACTGGCTACATACATAGCTATAGAACTCATTCTACGCTATAGTGTTTGATACAATTTTTATCTGCCTTTTTGACAGGTCTTTGTTGTAAATCTTGAAAGATGTCAAGTCATCCTCCCCACCATAAAAGCCTAATCAGGAAATGAATTTAGTCGTCGAGGAGCTAAATATTAAATATTGTTGGGTTACATGGTACCATAATCTAGTATAATTCTTATACGAAACTGCAACTGGATACGAATTAAGATCATTTAAGTACGAATTAACAAAAATAAGTGCTATACCTGATTTTATCCTTGAGAGAAATCTAACAATTATTGAATAATCTTGGCATATTTTGAATTCAGCCGCAACCCCTAAAAGAAATAATGTGCCTGCCTATTTATCAAAAATGAATGGAAACATATATTGACTAAATTAACCGATTAATCTCTAGAAGTACACAGTATAATAGTCTACCAGCTTTTTGCTTGCGTAACGTTTGTCTATACTCGATGTACAAATAGATTTTGCAGGTACTGGCACTCTTTTTTTCTTTTTTTTTTAATCGTATCACCCCGAGCAAGGCGGTAACACCACTGATGTGCAAGGGGCTACGTAATAGTGAAAAGATTAGAAAAGCGAAAGCCGGAAACCACATCCTAAACAGGGAACAAGGGATGAACCTCTTAACCTGTTCAATAGACGTGGGTGGAGTGTGAACCGGGCGATAGATAGATCTATCTACTCCAATTGAGAAAGCAACGAATAATAGAATGATCCGTAAAACTAGATTTGTATCTGTCTACGCAATCAGACCTTAATATCTATTTATCTATCTAAACCTATTTATAAATGGAACTTTGTGTGTGTGTGTCCGTTACCTATAAAATCCGAAACGGCTGAACCGATTTTCTTGAAAATTTACACAGTTGTACTATAAGCGTCTGAGAGCGTTCTTAGCTAGGTTTTGTGTCGAGGTACCCCCGATAAATATCGAAAATCGATAATCAAAAAAATCGCGTTATAGAAAGAGTGGTCCGATTTTAATCAAATTTCATACCCTCATAGACAAAGACATAAGAAACGATATTCAGAAGTTTCAAGGTTGCAGTTCTTACAATAGTGCAGAAAATCGATAATATATATATTTAAAAGGCAAGATGTTTGTGTGTGTCTGCTTATCTGCCTGTATGTCTGTATTTTTTTCAGCCCTCTTATTTTAGTTTTTGCTTCGGGTTTGGCTCTAAGTAGGGATAATTGTAGTTCTTCGTCTCAGCCATGATACCATTTACTCAGAGGACTTATTTAGCCTTCAAAATTCAGTTTACAACGAAAAAAACTTATTTGATATCGATACCAGGAAATCCAAATTTGACTTACATCCATTCATTTTTCTTTCATTCAACGGTTTCGCTTTAACTGGAAACAACTATTGCTTTTTAGTATTTCGTGCCAACGTCCAAAGAGTCTGAGCTCCAGGACCATGGATTAGTTTTAAAGTTTTCATTACACCCGAGCAACGCCGGGCTATATTGCTAGTATATATATATGTTGGTTAAGATATATTACTCTTGTTCAAACATGACAGATATTTACATACCAGCGTTATTTATAAACAGAAAATTTCGGATTCAGATAATTTCGTATGTTTCCAAATACTATAAAAACAGCAAAGATTGAGATACCTCGTAAGACATTTAAGGCAACATTAATAGTGGATGATGAAATTTAGTCTTTATATTTTGAATCTTGCTAATTAAAATGATGATTGTTCTTTACCAAAATTTACGTTAGGTAAGAAAAAAACTGACTGATAAAGAAATGTATCCTCCTCCTTATCGTCAAAGGTGTTTTGACTTAAAGGCAGATTGAAAATCAGTGTAAATTCTTATCTTTACCAGTTTTGTCAATATCAGTCGTTTGCAAACCTCACGAAAGTGATGCAACTCTTCATAGCTCTTAAAAGTTTTTTTTTACGGACAACTGTGGAAATTTATTTCTAGATTTTCCAATATCATTTTTCAATGTGTAATACATGGCTTATCGTCCTGCATCTGTTGATGGTGTTCTTTTATTTAGTATCGATGACAAAACTATTACCATATTATTTATTGTCTGTTTACAAAGTTGGAAATTTGGAGAAAAAATTTCACTTTCAAAAAATGAATTCCGGTATTGATTAGAGTTGAATCTAAAAATGACGAAAAACTTGTGTATTTTCATGAAAGAAAGCAGAAAAAGGAAAATGAAGAATCAGACAAAATGCTGTTTGTATCGTCTGGTGTGAAAATGATTAAAATATTTAATTGGAAGCAATCCAGACAACGGATTTTCACTTAAAAATTGCATTTCTGAAATTCAATTGCAATCAAAACAGCGATTGATTTATGACACAGATTTGAAATCAAAAGACAGAGAAAAATATGTTTCAAAAAATACTTCAAACGGACTGAGGTAAATTTTATCGAATCTTCATTATTTTAAATCGAGAATATGAGTTCTACCTGCTTACGTAGAACAAAGAGCAGAACACGTATACCGACATTATTGTATAAATAGACAGACTTTATATACATACATAGGGTATTGAAAAGTCCTAGGTCTTACTACTTTCATAATTTTTTTTAAAGAGATTTGCTCTTTTTTAGAGCCGAGAGCCATCGACTATTTTCACACACACACACACACACACACACACACACACACACACACACACACACACACACACACACACACACATTTTACGCGCCGACGACAGAGGTATTATTTTCAAATGACAGCACTCGAACAATACCGAAATTGTTTTGTAAAAAAAATCACCCAAGTCACATAAAACACGTATTCTGATTAAGAAAGACTTTAAAATTTCTAAATGAAGTCATAAAACTTAAATTATTGGCATCCATAGTCACAGATGTTTTTATTTTAGTTTATATAATATTTATTTGTGTTTTATATAACATACACGGTGCATAATATATTTAATATGTTTCGTGTAATGTAGCCGTGCAGATAGACTAACACTCAATATGGGGAGAAAACAGTCCTACTGAAACACCTACGGCTTTTCATAACATATAAGGTCTATCAAATGAGGTTCCAAAACTGTTTTCCGTACGTTAGTGTAGCCATCAGCATTCAACTAAAGAGGCCGTTGAAAGAAACAGACAAACGTTCACTGCCTGGAAATAGAAATATGATTCATTTCTGCGTAGTAGACCCTATTAATAACGTTTTAGAAATTCCACATATCTATATGTTTTGCACAACATAGGGGGCATCAGATCGATTCCCACATTGTAACACTATATTTAGCATGGCTGGAAAGGAAATTTAGTCTGTATTACAGATTAAACAGAAGAAATATTAGTTTGTATTGTTAAATGTTGTAGATCGAAAAGAACCAACTGGAAAAATTTATTCTGTTTCAATATGAAGAGAGAAAATTAATTTATTCTGTCCCAATATGAACAGAGGGAAAAAAAGGAAGATTGCAAACAAGCTGAAAATAAGTATGAATTACAAGATTGCAGGTGTGCAGGTGTGCAGGTGCAATTGTTTTACACAGAATCTAACCAGCCGGGTAAGACGAGGTTATCGCATCAGTCGGCCATTATTGACAAGCAGAAAAAAGGATGACTAAGAGAGGTTCAAATGATATTTTCCATGACACAGCTGATAAAAGTGAAAGTTTTATTGTTTTGTATTTTTCTAACAAATTCATGCAAAATATAATAAAACACCGCTGTGGAGTGTCAGAAAAGTTGTCACAAACGCAGAAAAAAGGAATTGTGCATGTTCAGGCGCCTTTGACAAGTGCAAAGGTTAGGTTTGTTTATTATGAGAAATAACAAAATTGAAATTTCCCCGAGAAAAGAAACTGGAGACATAAAGGCTCCGCCCAAAACGGGTAAAGAGAAAATGGTCTCATTGATTAAACAAAGGGAAAGAAGACAGAAAGAAGATATGTCATAAAAATATCGTTACTCAATTGGCTGCGCCAAAAGGAACTGGGGGCGAAAATGATTTCATTGGCTGCAAGGGCCAGTTGAGACCCAGTCCGAAGTACGGTACCGAAGACGTCTTACCGCCGTCGCCAGCTTTACCCACCATACTCAAAGACAATCCTTCGGCAGTTTCCGTAAAGCTTCGGTGTAAAACAAAACGAAGACATTTTGAATCGTCACAAACGTAAAACTCCGATTGGAGTGAAGGGATATCGCCAACCAGAGACTTGGATTAATGACAAGAAGAAAAACGCTTCGCAATTTACTACTTAAAGAAATTGGTCGAAACTTTCGTTCCGTTGCCAGCTTGATAGGAATAGGGTTTGGGAAGAATACGATTGGTGATTGTTTTTCTTTTAGTATATAAAAACTTTTCTACAACTGATTCAGGCGTCATTCTAATTATTTTTGGTGCCATTTCGTTTGCCCAATTGTGCTCACGCATCCAGCTTCGTTTGACTTAGCGGAGAAACATCTAGTGAGAATTCCACGGGACTTCCTTGAGATCAAAGTTCACAACGTGGGTAAGGGAGATCACCTTTGAAAGAGTCAACTTGAAGATCAGCTACTGAATCGATCAATGATCAGCCGCGGGAGGCGTCACAACATAAAAAGTTATTATTTAGCCACTTCACTTTTTCAGCCTATAAATAATTTTGCTTTGCATAGCATAGGGGACATCAGATGGATCGGTAAAAATCACTTTTTATTTTGACACTTGATATTCTCATCCTATAAACAAGTTTGTTTTGCATTGCATATGGGATATCAGATGGTACCGCATATAATCACTTGTCATTTTGTCACTTCAATTTTACATCCTATGAATTATTTGGTTAACGTAACATAGGGGACGTTAGATGGATCCGAACATAACCACTTGCCATTGCACCATTTCACTTTTACATTCTATAAAATAATTTGCCTTGAAATAATTTGCTTTGCAATAATTTGCCACAGAGGACATCCCATGAATACGCATATATTCTCTTTTCATTTCACTACTCGACTTTTATCTTCCTATTAATTAATTTGCTTTGCATAACGACGGGGACATCATATTGATCCGTACATAATTACTTTTCATTTCGACACTTCACATTTTCATCCTATAAATTAATTTGATTTGCATCACGACGGGGACATCATATTGATCCGTACATAATTACTTTTCATTTCGACACTTCACATTTTCATCCTATAAATTAATTTGATTTGCATCACGACGGGGACATCATATTGATCCGTACATAATTACTTTTCATTTCGACACATCACATTTTCATCCTATAAATTAATTTGATTTGCATCACGACGGGGACATCATATTGATCCGTACATAATTACTTTTCATTTCGACACTTCACATTTTCATCCTATAAATTAATTTGATTTGCATCACGACGGGGACATCATATTGATCCGTACATAATTACTTTTCATTTCGACACTTCACATTTTCATCCTATAAATTAATTTGATTTGCATAACGACGGGGACATCATATTGATCCGTACATAATTACTTTTCATTTCGACACATCACATTTTCATCCTATAAATTAATTTGATTTGCATCACGACGGGGACATCATATTGATCCGTACATAATTACTTTTCATTTCGACACTTCACATTTTCATCCTATAAATTAATTTGATTTGCATCACGACGGGGACATCATATTGATCCGTACATAATTACTTTTCATTTCGACACTTCACATTTTCATCCTATAAATTAATTTGATTTGCATAACGACGGGGACATGAGATGGATTTTCACATTAACCCTTGTCATTTTGCCACTTCACTTTTACATCTTATAATTGGTTTTCACAACATAGGGGACATCACACGGATCCGCACATAATCCCTTGTCATTGCCCTTCTTCAATTTCTTCACATAAATTAATTTAATTCGTTCTATTTGTGTTCATTTGTTGAAAAAAAAAAGAAAAAGAATTTCAATCATTTTATTTCATTTTTAGTTTAATTTTAAGAAATATTTTACGTATTTTACCTTCAAATGCAGAGCGACATTTTATTTGTTTTATTCGTGTCACTCTAAGCATGCAACAAAACTACTAACACGCAAGTGAATACTCAATGTTAGAGAATATGAAAAAAATTAATATTAAAATAATAGAAGACTAAAAAAAGAAAACGAGAATTATGAAGTCAGAAAATTTGATTTTGTTACGACGGGTAACAGAATTATGTGAAATAATACAAAACAACGTAATAGTATAAAAGTAGGTGTATTGACAGGAAAGAGAAGTATTTACAAGAGGTAAGGATTAGTAGAATACAGAACAAGGTAATTAGTATACAGTATCGTCGTAGAGACGTGATAGATTGATTAGTAGAACACTTCCGGTGCAATACCGGAAATACCCGACTGACTCGCTCACTTCACTTCCTTACTCAACTTCCTTCCTCGAGATATAATCACTACTATTTTATATAGTGATTCGAATAGTCCGTGGAAAGGTGGAGAGCGCCCCAACAGATTTGCTTTCAGTTTTTTAAATATCAATGTTGATTGAGAATCGTGGATCCGGATGAGGGTTCTACAAGCGATAAGTGCGATAGAAGTAAATGTTAGCATAGAATTTATGGTTACATTTAGAAATGTCAACTGTAAAATGATGATATCTTGCCAGCAATATCGTACTGCGTTTAAATTCATTCGAAACGTTCATCAGAACAATTAACATGAATGTAATTATGGAAAAAGTACAAGGAACTACGAGATACCATGTCAGAAAAAATAAATAAATAGGCATTGCACCAGACCAGATGTAGCCGCAATTTTTAAAGCAAGGACGAATATACAAGATAAACTGTTGCTGATAGAATGTAGCATGACATCGTGAATCAACTTTTGTAGCTGCAAACTTAGTAACTGATTCAATATATTCTTTCCTTTTAATGTCAGCTGAAAAGGTTATTGTATTATAAAATTGTATTTTATAATATAGATACAAAATTTACTTAATATTATCTTCATGTTTTGTTAGCACGAGTAAACTAGTTTAATATAAAGTAAATCAGAGTCTGAGCTAATATTTAGAATCCTTGGTGTCCAAAATAGTTCTTATATATTTGTAAACATTTAAAGAATTTTTATAAAATGGCGTAAAAAATGTATGTTCCTATTATCATATACGCTGCCCTCTCGCACGACATGTTCGTGTTCAAAATAGTTCTTATATATTCGTAAACATTTAAAGAATTTTTATACAATGGCGTAAAAAATGTATGTTCTTATTATCATATACGCTGCTCTTTTGCACGACATGTACAAAATTTCCGTTTTCCTAAGTGTTTGGAAGACATTTGATAAGATGTGACATCATGACAGTTACCCACAGATACCGAATCTTTTGTCTGGGATATACTCTCTCAGCTCCATCCTACAAATACTGAATTACGCTCATGTCGAGTGAACGTCGTAGCCCCATCATTTTTTGGAATTTTCTATAATACTTCTCAAACCAATTCTGAAAACCTTTGGCCCGATGAACAACTCAATATCCAGCTGTAATAATAAATTTTTATTGAAGTACACGGAGTTGATGAATTAATGAAAATAATCACAAACATAGGAACGTAACGATCGCCTGGTAGTTTAGACAAAAATCTATGCTTCAAGGTCAACTTACTGATCTCAAAAGATCTGGTGAGACTGGTGGGGCGTTGTGATGTGAACAGGGAAATATTCTCGTACATTTTTTCCCATGGAAGTTAAAAACGCAGAATTAAACTTCTGAATATTTATCTAACAACCCTCATGCATGTAATCCGGTTGTAACTTGATCTTGTGCCGCTTGTTTTCGCAGACAATTCTAGCTGCCCAACTATTGTCCTGACCTTTAACAATTCGTGAGGAATGGTAATACCGTCCATCAGAAATCCCTTGTACAAAAGTGACGCAATAAATCAATGGTAACCTCTTCAATAATTCACATCTCTTTTCTGTCAGCAACTGAGATACCCAATAAATCTAATAAGTGAATAAGGAACGAAGAAAATATTAACAACGTTCAAAACATTCATTTAAATCAGTGCTCAGTATAGAAATAGCGCTGTGAATATTCATTAAAAATTATAGTTTAAGACATGTACAAATTACAATCTACTACAAAGTGTATATTTTCTTTCGACATTGAAAGGACAATGTCTCATCAGGTAGTAAACGCTATTTTATAAATAGAAAATAGAAAAAATAGTGTTTACTACCTGATGGGACATTGTCCTTTCAATGTCGAAACAAAATGTACACTTTGTAGTAGACTGTAATTTGTACATTTTCTAAACTACAATTTATTATATATATATATTTTTTTCTCATTCTTATTCTTTCTTATTTTCCCCTTTTAATAATACCAAAGAAAAAAGGCTAGCCAAGCGATCATAAAGCACACTTTCATGAATCAACTATATCCTCTACCTACCCGACTTTCTTCAAAATTCTAACGGAGAATTTAAAAGACTTATTCCCTAATCACTAACCCCCGCCAACATCCCACACACAACTCCCAAATATAAGAAAAGAGGTCTTCCAATCCTTTTCACACTACCTGTTGTATTCAAAAGTGCTCATTACACATTTAAAGAAATAAATGAAATAAAAATTCAAAATACAGAGCTTCTAAAAATAAAAAATAGGAAGATCAGCCGAATACGCTACCATGGTTTCACCTTTTCGTTATCGTCAAGCGTTATAGATCAACTGATTTCCACATAATTTATTTTAAAGGCTTTTAAAACGCACAAGAAGTTTTAAATAAGGGAAAATCTTAGTCAAAACTAGCGAAAAAGAATTGTACATACTTTTATTCAAATTTGTACGAACATAAAATGTATTTTCTAGTATTTATACATTTGGACACTATTTCAGGTCTATTTTTAGTAAATTTTCTGATCTGGAAATGATATTATTGCCACCTTTTCTTGATAAAATCTGCAGACATCAGCACCGCGGCAAATTCTGGCATTTCTTAATATTCTTTAGATCACATTAGAATCTTTGTCATTTTTTCTTTAATTTTCACACATAGTTGGTAATAATTGTTTGTATCTGTACGTGTGTGTGTGTGTGTGTGTATGTGTGAGTGAGTGAGTGAGAGAGAGAGAGAGAGAGAGAGAGAGAGAGATGTTTCACGAGAAACTTTCGTGTTAAGAAGAAAGTTTACTCAAAAAACAGGAAACTCATACAATCCCAATACCTTAGGTGTAAAGCTAAAATATGTCACCTAGAGATAAATGACCTCCTGGATTAAAGCGTTTATCATAACCTATCTTTGATTGTAAGTTCCAGTTCCTGAAATGGTAATACTGAACAATCATATACTCTAAATAAAAGTAAGAAACAAACGTGATTAAAAATGGTAAGTACGAACGGATAGGAAGGATCATCTAATCATTGAATACAAAATGAGAACAATAGATACCGACTTGGCAGACCGCCTGCAGTCTCTCTCCCACCGGCGAGACGTGGCTTCCCTGTGTCTCTTCTATAAATACTTTCACGGCTTCTGCTCCGATGAACTTAGATCACTGGTGCCCCCTAAATACGAATTTGCACGAGATACTAGATTAGCAACTAGATCCCACCCTTTTACAGTGAAACCGATAAAATGCAGCTGTAACTTCTACTCCAACAGTTTCTTTCCTCGCACTTCCCGACTGTGGAAATCTCTTCCAAACGATTGCTTCCCCGACGGCTACAATCTCCAGGAGTTTAAATGTAAGGTCAATACACACTTCCTAACACACTAACCTGCTCCCATTCTATCAAGCACTCTTCCCATCTGCCCGACCCTCATCCTCGCTATCCTTACTCATCTGTCACCTTCCTCCTGACATTCCCTATGTCTATCCACTCCTTCTCTTTACCTTCCCCTATGTAGCCCCATGCGCAATAGTGGCAGTGGAATGCCTTGCTTGGGGTGAGATGATTAAAAAAGAAAATCTACCTTGTGGATAGAAATAAAAAAATTACTTAGAAATACCAAAGTTACCAGTAAAAAGACAGACACTTGAAGAAGGCCGAAGGGTACGATGGCTGAAGCTAATAGGTTAATAGCGTTATGTCGACTAAGCAGCCAATATTCTGACAAGTGCATATCAATACCCAAAACATTTTACAAGTGTAACTAAAATAAAGTACATACGTTTATTGGTTGTTATGGTGAAACACACCTATTCCTCATATAAAACACTCTCACTCTTATATTAATAAGTCTTAACAGGAAGTTAACGGGAGAAGTTCTTGAGAAATGTTTGAGAAGTTCTTGGGTAGTTCATAGGATTTTTTAGAGTTCTATTGGAGTTCATTAAAACTACTAGGCAGTTGATATTTGTCGGCAGCTAGCCGAATACTAAGGAGTCAGCTTTTCAGTGGAAGCGTGCCAAGTTTCTAACATTTTGGGTGCGTTAAGTCGATTACTAACCGACATAACCCGATTATAACATTCAGTGCGAAAACTACTCCACAACACTGGTGAATATTGATAATTAATTTATAGAAGTGATAAGTAAACATCTTTCTTTTTGTTTCTGGGAAGGATTTTTGTAGACTTAATAGAAGGAAGAAGATTGCACCAGTTTTCGCAGTGGATGTTCATAGTCTGTCTACTTTGTAACTCAACATCCTGGTTCTTCTCACTCACCATGCACGTTCCGTATAAGCGCGTGTGCTAAATAATTATCGAGATATTTGATTTATCATCTGACAGAATATTTTAGAAAGGTCAGTTAAAGTCAGTTAGACAGTCATTCGCTATTAAAATTTAAACCGATCAATTCATACTAAAATTTGGCTGATAAAACTTTGTTGGTGTTGAGTCAAGATAATATTCATTTAATAAACCGTAAATTGAATAGAAAAACTTTAAAAATATTTTCATGTCAAAATTCTTCTTGTCGATAATTGATAAAAGAACAAGGTTAACAAAAAGTCATATTCCGTTCATTATTTTTTTTTTTTTCAGTTTTGTCTGATTTTTTTCCATATTAACATGACAGTCTTTCACTGAGATAATTTTTTTATTGTTCAAACAAATATAATACAGAAGGTAAGATTTTTGTTAACTAAATATTATTATTATTATTTAATACTACTACTACTACTACTACTACTACTACTACTAATAATAATAATAATGATAATAATAATTGAGGTTCCCATAATGTAGGACGTTCCCATCATTCATTTCGCAGTTATCATTGGGCCTTTGAGGTTTGTACCGCTTAACCTAAAGACCTACATTAATAAAATCAGAACAAAGCCTAATATTCCGTAGCTTCAGAAATTGTCGTTGCTCTGCAAATATTCTGCAAAAAAGCTGTTTATGAATACGTACAACTTAATGCAGAACACCTATAATGCATAAAATCCAACATTAAAAAATTAGCAACCTTTCTGAAAAGAAAACTGCAAGAAATTGTTATAAACACTAACTAGACCCAGTTACAGAAATAGACCAGTAACAATTTCATGGGGCTTTACAATACACCAAGACAACGCTTAAAGCTAGTCACCCATACATCGAGGATCAGAGACCACAAAAATAGAATGCTCCCTCTTATTGACACGGCAATCCCTGCAGACTGTAATGTGCTTTTGGAAGATCTTCAAAAAGCTATCAAAGCACAAAGACCGTGAATCAAAATTTTAAAAATGTTGCAGGTGAGAACATCATCAATTCCAGTTTTAGTTGGTGCCCTCAGTTTGATTGGAAAAGATCCAATAGTCTCAATAAAGCGATCCCTAGCAGACCGAGTCTTAAAGAAATGCAAAATTTGCATTCCCAAGCACAGCTCACAGCTTACGAAGGGCTTAATTTATGTAAAATGTGTGTGATTTTAGTTTTTTTAAACGCTCAGAATACCATTTTCAACCTTAGTTGGGAAAGAAATGAGAATACACTCTTCAAAGGAAGTAATAATAATAATAATAATAATAATAATAATAATAATAATAATAATAATGAACGACATCAGAAGAATTGTTTCTAAGACAAGAAAGCTTCTTTCTAAACATAAGCTGCATTACCCAAAGGCTGATGTAGATCGCCTGTATATACCCCGTAAAGAAAGTGGAAGAGGCCTTATTCAGCTAGAATGGTCATACAAAACAACTATTGACTTACTAACGTACATAGAAACAACAAAAAACTGGATGATACAATTAGTCAAACAACATGAAAACAGAAAGGAAAAATATTCGATAATGAAAAAAGGCAGTAAATACAAACAAGATTTACATTTAGTAGATTCTGTAGAAAAGCAAAACAGAAGCCAAGAACCAACTGTTGCGGCAAAAATGTGAAAATGAAAGCCAAGAATAAAGCTCTTGAACAGATTAAACAAACCTTTGCATGGCCAATAGACAGAACGTGCTAATAAACCCAGTGATGATAAAGTTAATACTCATAGGTGGTTACGTACGTCTGGATTAAAGTCTGAAACTGAAGGCTTTATACTTGTTGCGCATTACCAAAGTGTTTTCACTAGAAACTTTCAGGCAAATATTATACATAATAATGTGAATCCAAAATGCAGGTTCTGTGATAAATACCAAGAAACAATAGACCATCTAATCTCAGGATGTTCTGTACTTGTCCCAAATGAATATAAAAATCGTCCCAAGAGAGTGGGGCAATATTTTCATTGGACAATGTGAAAACACTATGGAAAATATGTAAGCAAGCACTGGTATGAAAATCACCCAGCACCGGTTACAGATATAGAAGATGTCACCATTCTATGGGATTACACCATCTACACAGACAGAAAAACTGAAGCAAATAGGCCGGAAATTATTGTTAAAAACCAAAAATAAAAAAATTGCTTGTTAATTGATATGGCATATCCAGCGGATTGCAACATAGCAACCAAGGAATTCGAGAAACTGTCAAAATATAAAGACCTAGAAGTTGAAATAGAAAAAAAATGTGGAAATTGAAAACAAGTATCGTACTAGTGATAGTGGGTGCACTTGGAATGATAAAAAATGGAACAAAACAACACATTGAAAGAATCCCTGGAAACCCCAGCTTAAGAGATATACAAAAAATTGTCTTGTTAAGTACAGCCCAAACACCAAGAACTTTGTCTATGTAACGCTAGGGATGTTAGGGGACATAGAAACAACTTGAAATGGAGTCATAACAACACACCACTACTTGCCTTAGTTCTTTCAGCAGACCTGGTAGGTAGTGCGACCATAGCAGAATTCGATTTATAATGAAAAATGACATAATAATAATAATAATAATAATAATAATAATAATAATAATAATTCAGTTCGAAATATGTTTCAATGCATCAATAACAGGCCTCGTAAAAAACAGAAAAACACGAGGTTACCGCTTACCATCTGAAGGCTTCAATCAGGCATGATTTTTAAGAATATTTCTATCATTAAGCAGAGCCAAAATATGCAAAACCCCTGATATGTAATCAGCACTTAAGACAACAAATATGCCGCACGAACCTCTAACCGCTGCAACAAAGAAAATTAATTTAATGGCTAAAGCTTCTTATCGAACAAAAATGAAGATTTAAGAGTTCGAGACCATTATCAACACCGAGGTAATACAACATCTCACAGCCCACAGTCTCTTCTCTGATAAATAGTGTAGTATTCGCCTCACCAGGTCTACCGCTGATATGCTAACGACCATCGCTGAGTATATATATCAGGTTCTCGATAAGAACGGCAAAGCTCGAGCTGTTATCCTGGATATTTCCAAATCGTTTGACAGAGTCTGGCATGCTGGCCTTCTACGCAGACTATGGGGTTACAGTATAACTGGATGATTGTTTGATCTGATCCAGTCATTCCCCTCAATGAAGGTAGTATTAAACAGACATGCCTCCTGATACTATCATACGAACAAGAGTGTCCCTCAAGGCTCTATTCTAGGTCCTACGCTTTTTCTGATCTTCATCAACGAACTCACCGATGTAATCGGATCCCAATAGGCATCTACGCGAACGACACCACCATTTACTCTCGTCGCAATCAGAAATCCGCTGAAGCCGACAAAGCGAACCTCGCTGCTGAGATCTGAAAGGACCTCTAATCTCTATTGGACTCAGGTAAGAAATGACTTGTGATTTTTAATGCTTCCAAAACGAAGCTGCTATCTGTTAACCACCACAGAAATCTATCCTACACCCCTATTAGCATAGATCAGGCTAGTCTCCCTGAAAGCAAAACACTGCGCCTTCTCAGTTTAACTGTCTCAGCAGACCTCAAGTGTTAGGAAGGTCGGTTCAATGTGTAGTGCCAGGAAGATTTTTCCGTCTGAATCCATCCTGCACATATATAAATCTACCATCCGCCCGTGTATTGAATACTGCTGTCACATCTGATCGGGTGCCCCTGCTATTCATTTCGGGGTTCTTGACAAAATCTAACGGAGAATCTGCAATTTGATCGATCCCGACTTGGTAGCTCAGGTACAGTCACTTTCTCACCGGTGTAATATGGCTTCCCTCTGTCTCTTCTACAAATACTTTCACGGCTTCTGCTTCGACGAGCTTAGAATTTAGTCAAGCTACTAGATTAGCAACTAGGTTCCACTCTTTTACAGTGAAACCAATAAAATGCAACCACAGCTTCTCTTCCATCAGCTTCTTTTCTCGCACTTCCCGCCCATGGAATTTCCTTCCGTATACTTGCTTCCGTATACTTGCTTCTCCAAGAATTTAAATGTAAGGTCAATTGCCATCTCCTATCTCTCTGAATCGCATCCTTTCCCTCATGTTCTTTTCTCCGTCCATTCTACTCTCATCAGCTCTCCTCGCAACATTCTCATCCTTCTCTTACCCATTATTTGACACCCCCTATAGCTTGTTCCTCTTTCTCTTCACTTTCCTCCTATATATCCCCCTGCACACTAACAGCAGTAAAATTGTCTCTCTTGGGGTGAAATGATTATATATATATATATATATATAAATGTAAACTTTTGTTTAGAAAATTCTCAAAGCGTATGAATTGACCGATACTTGCCAAAGTCACGGAAGACTACTGCTTCTAAGCAATAGCTTAGAAGCAGTGGTATTCAGAGCTAGACAAAAGGCTTTATTATGACAGGACAGACAAATACCTATAAAGCAAAAATCCACAGATATGGCTCAAATCCCGCCCGTCGCTTATGCGATAAATTTGATGAAACTGTTGATAGCATATTACCATGGTGCCCAGTCTGTGTTGAGAAAGAATACATTATTACACATGATAGGCTTGGACAATACATTCAATGTTTTGTGAAGGCACCATTATGATTTTCTCACTCCCTAGGACTTCTTTCACATCTGAATATTAAAGAAAATCCTCTATTCATCTCGAACTGAATAGGTATGGTCTTCAAATAATGTTTCTGGTATTTGTTCTAAATATCGACAGCGATGAACTTTTTAAACACTCTTTTCACAGTTCTCTTTCTTATTTGTATTTATTGAAATATTTTAAGATCGATTTCTCAGTTAGTCAATGAACATGTCCGAAGAAAATACAATTAGTATCGCGGTCACACCACGCCTAATTTCATGCAAAAACAATTAGCAGGTCCCTTGAAAAGAGAATTCAGATACCATTGTGTATATATTACATTGTCAGCTTTATAATTTTATAATAGTTGAGAGAAGTTATATAACCTTTCCCAGCATGAGGAATCATGATTACTTATCTAAACATACGGCCAACAAACACCTCTTCAAAAACTCAACAATTTCTTTTCAACCTACAGATCCAATGAGGAATAAATTGCTTTAATACATTTTAACGGCAATAAACATAGACAGTAGCACAAACCAGTAATCAGGGTCTGATAATATTGTATTTTAACGACATCAGAGGACAAAAGTGTACATTTTGAAGCAAAGAAAAAGCAACGAAAATGAGAAAACTAGTTAATAAAATCATGTATGAACACATTTTAATAATATATCTTAGAATTATAAAGTGACATTAAAAAAAAGGAATAACACGAGAGAAAGTGCAATATCTTTCTGAAATGATTTTTCATAAGCCCCTGAAATAATAAATTTTTCTATTTTCAGTCAATCGTTAATTAGATTATAAGTGGAAACGCTACGTTGAAAGTGTACATAATGTAAATATTTTTTGTTTTATATTAAAATTTAGAAATAATTTTATTTTCAATATACATATTGTTGGAGATTCTATTCCTTACTTACTAAAGGGAATTTTATCGCACCTTTCGCTTATGGAACTCCCTTCCGTGTCCATGCATTCCAACCAACTTTCATCTGTAAAAATTTAAACGCACAGTCATTCGCGATATGCGTTGTGGTGCAGTGGATATCGACTCGGAACGACAAATCGGGGAGCCGACTTCGAATTCCAGTTGAATTCCTTTACATTCACTTACACGCGAATACCCTTGGGAAAGATATTAACCCGTCACCTCCCTCCAGTTATGGGTTAAATAACAGGACAGATTGGGTTATATAGCCTTGGCTGCCAACAGAAAGCAATGGCAACCTAGTGCGGGATAATCTTCTGCTCAGTCAGTCATGTCTCTTTCGAGACATGATCGTCCAAGCGTGTATCACGTATGGCACTCAACTGACTGTCATTCGTGATCTTCTGTTCTTCTGATTACTCTTTCCTCTTCCTGCTCATTACTGATGTTTCTGTTCATAATTCTTCCACCCTCTTGTATCTTTGTGTCTTTACTGCTTTGCATGGAGTGAAACCGGTTAAAAAAATTACTGAAACTGAAATATCTACAAAAGGCATGTCACGTGGAATTAAAAATAATCTACCCCCCGTGGAATGAATAAAGGGTTTGGTTTGAAATTCCAACGTATATCACCTGAAGAATGTCGGGGCATACAGGGGCCGAAACATCGTAAACATGACAATAAAGATGAGAGCAACAGTCGGAACGAAATGTAAATAATGTAAATAGTTATAAAAATTTCTCAAATATTTACTTGGTTATGATTTTAAATTGTAAAATCATTGTAAGAATTTCTTCATAGAATTTTCATGAATGGTTCTGTTATCTTTCATTTTTCTTTATCTTGTTCGGAAGAATAATTCTACTTGACCTAAAGAAATAAAAAATCAGACTAAAACTCTAAGATATCAGCAAATAGAACATAATTTCTAAGCCAATTATTCTCTTATTCGGAAGTTTCTCATTAAAAGTGAGATGATTCTTCATCTTTGAAATTTTTCCGATAGAATAATTTTTCGATATATAAAATAAAACAGATCAAGTGAAAACGAAAAACTTTTCATCAAATTAATATAATATTCTGACAGGCATGTTTAGATTGTGTAATCGTCGATTTATTTTACATAACCTGAATGAATGAATTAATAAGCAAGGTTTAAGAATTGAATCCTAATAAAAGTAGTTTCGTTATGTATAAATTTACCTTGTCATGTTTTTTATGCATTTAGTACATTATTGCCACTAAATGCATAAAAAACATGACAAAGTATCGAGGGTGGGCCAGAAACTGATCATCTCTGGTTGGGTCGGCGCGGTGAGGGGGGTATGATGTTGAAAGACCCGAAACCCCCTAGTGATCCTCGCGATGACATCACTGACGACACCCTCTAGCGCCCCCATTACGGTGCGTATGTTTGAAACCACACAAACTAAAACGCGCATACAATTTTTGTAATCTGTACTTTGATCATTTCACCTAAACGCAGCAAGGGTCCGTCCTGAAGGTCCTAAGATTTTATCCATATTTTTCACCATTTCTTAACATTCCCATAAAAAGATTGACCCTGAAAATTTCAGCATGATACCTCATTTCAAAAATATTTTATGCCTCTTTGAAGATTCTGAAAACATTAAAAATTTTGAAAAGATAGATTTTTTATTTAGAGAAATCTCATTAAAGAATCTTTCATTGTTTGCCTTCAGAACTCATTTTCCTTCATCAAAATTATTTATGATCTCTCTCAGATCCAAATAACTAATGTCACTTTCCTATCACTTGTTGCATAAATCATAACTGAAATTTAAGTAAAAATGCGTACAAACTTTCTTTTAGAATAAAAATCCTGGATTTCGGTTTGCTATTATTGCATGAATTCCTTTGAAAAACCACCTCGACTTCTCTTATCATACAGTGGATACCAAAATCTTCACAAAAGGAAAATAAAATAGATCTCTTCATGCTACATTTTTGAGCAAAAGGAAAGTGAAAAGGGCGAAAAATGCAAGTTATTATTCAGTTTTAGCCATTTTGGCACATTATCACTTGGTCAAAAAAGCCATGTAAAACGATGTATTTTTGAAAGAACAATATGAACAAGAGTGTAGAAAAGTTGAAATGTTCTAAATCATTGCGAGAAGTCATAAACATGTCATGAATATGTGGGAAGATATTTTTTTCAGTTTTTGAGGGAAATCAAAACTTTAAAAAAAATGCGTGCCATTTGGGATAACTTTTCAACTAGGGGGTGAAATTTTATATATAGTCGGGCAGAACCTAGTTGAATCTGGCGGTAATGATCAATTTGGGTGGCGGCATGTAATAAAACATCTTGTAGATATGACTGGAAAGTGCGCGTTTTCATAACTATATATTATTCTTTTTTTGGTGAAACAGGTCATTAGTAATGTGTTGTATTTTCCTGACTCTTACATAATTGCTGAAATCCATAAAATAAAAGATCTAAATTAAAGGCATGTTTTCAAGTGAATTTATTTCTATTATTTATTTCTCTTTGGTTATGGTGTAGGATATGAACAAGTCATCAACAATCGATTTATTATCTTCGTGAACATTTATAACTCATTTAAAAGAATTAAATAACGAGAAAAAACTTCTGGCAAATATTCCCATAAAATATTCTGAAATTAATTAATTTTAACCTAAAAGATTTTAATTTGAGAATATCTAAACCAGTACTTCTTAATATTTTCCAACCCAGCGCTCATTTTCAAATATTTCCACAGAATGGCTTCTCTCTAATAATATTGCACAAAAAGAGAAGAATTAATCTCAAAGTGTGTTAATGTCAAAACTTTCCGTTTTGCAAGTAGCAGTCATCGTGCCTACCCAGAGAAGAGGCCAACTTTCGGTTGTAGATTATTTATATATATAGGCATATTAATATTACAGCTATTTATTTTAAATACATGAAAAAAAAATGTATATCTAGATACAAAAAGATGAACAGATGCGTTCATAGTTTACTAGAACTTGGCCCACTCATGGTTCAATGAGTAAAATCATTTTAATGCTTTGTTAAATTTTTAGTTCCGTCATAATTCTCTTCCACATACTTGCTTCCCCGACAGCTACAACCTCCAGAAGTTTAAATGTAAGGTCAATAGACACCTCCTAACACACTAACTCGCATCCATTCTCTCAAACACTCTTCCCATCTACCCAACCCTCATCCTCAGTATCCCTACCCGTCTATCATCCTCCTTCTGATATTTTCTATATTTAACCACTCTTTCTCACCACTTTCCCTTATGTAACCTCCTGCGCAATAGTGGCAGTGGAATGCCTTGCTTTGGGTGAAATGAACTCTCCTAAACATTTACAGTTTCCTTAAGATTTAGTACCACCTCCTTCAAAATTGGCATTATCACTCACGTTGAGAATGACTGATCTAAACTAATGTGGATAATTAAAAGTGCAATAAAAATGAAAAGTGAACAATGAACTTGGAAATGTAGAATGAACTGATTTGTAAGGAAAACTATAAAATGATCAGCAGATGGTAGCTGAGGCAGTGCAATATCACTTACCGTTGTCTTAGATTGGTGTTAAAGTGATTCTATAAATAATTTTTAAGGCAGCAAGCATGATGTTCGTATTTGAAAAACTGAGGCAGCACAATATTCCAGCATTTTATGCATTTGCTCCCGTTATAAACAAATTAAGGTTAATTTAAAACTTAAATAATACTTAAGGTTGCAAATAGAGATTATCTTCCTTTGGTTGAGAATAAGTCATTAGGGTAACGTAGCGGCCGTTAAGTGACATCAGTTCATAGAGTGTCGAACACTAGTTTCTATTTATTACACCTAGAGACAAGACGTGCCTATTCACGTCAGTTACTATGTAGACCTCGGAGACGTCACAAGTTCACAGCGTTACGGGGAGCAGAGGGAGCATTATAGGTTTCACCAGAATCATAAAGGACGCCACCGACCTATTTGTTTTTCATTTGGAAATATTACAAGTAAAACTCTCTATCATTTTCCCTCTTTCATACTGCTTGCTGTATTCATAATGCTTGTTAATCCTTTCACCTCAATCAAGGCAGTACTACCACTGGTGCGCAAAGAACTATAAAAGATGAAAGCAAAAGATGACACAAGCATGGAGCAAATAGAAAAAGGAGCAGGTTACAGGGGGTGTCAGTCAATGGGTAAAAGAAAGATGGGAATACTAGAGTGAAGAGGGTTACATGAGAGTAGAGGGAAGAGGGAGAAGGACAAGTCATAGGGTGTGTCGAGGAAAGAATAAGAAAAGATAAGACATTGCAATTGACGTTGCATTTAAACATTTGAAGATTGTAGCTACCACGGAAGTAAGTATATGCAAGGGGGTACCATAAACGGGGAGTGCGAGAAAATAAGCTATTATAGTATAAGAGGAGGTTACATTTAACTATTTTGACGATTAAGGGGATGGGACCTTGTTGCCAGTCTAGTTGCTCAAGTAAATTCGTGTAAAGAGAGCATCAAGAAGCTAAGCTTGTCAGAGCAGAAGCTTTGGAAATATTTGTAAAAAAAAACAGAGGGAAGCCAAAT
Source organism: Ascarosepion bandense (assembly GCA_037127315.1). Classification (NCBI taxonomy): domain Eukaryota; kingdom Metazoa; phylum Mollusca; class Cephalopoda; order Sepiida; family Sepiidae; genus Ascarosepion; species Ascarosepion bandense. The sequence goes on from JBBBDQ010001492.1 coordinate 468,764, forward strand.
CTCGTTAGTGAGAAAGTAACTAGTATCGAGCTGCCAGATCGAGATCTATTTTATTGCGGATTTTTCTTAGGGTTATGTCGAAAATCTCCAGATAAATAGTAGAGGCGCCCGACCAGATATGACAACAGTATTCAATGCAGGGGTGGATGGTTAATTTATATATGTGTAAGATGGATTTTGGCTTGGATGAAAGCATCGGTGTCAGCTTTCACCCAGGAAAAAAGTCCTCAACGGGGAGGCTAAACAGTTTTACCTAAGGGACATAGCATAGATAATCGCGGGACGAATCCCAGTTTGCTCTTTAGTAGCAATATGAATTTCTGTTGGTAGGAGGGAGTGGAAGTGGAGTCAGATATTAACAAAAACCACAGCATGATCCGAGTTTTTAAGAGAGCAAAGCTACATGATTTGGCAGGAGTCAAGAATAAAAATGAAACAGAATCTAGCAGAGAAGCGTGTCTTATAGAGATACTAGGCAAGCATGTGGATAAATCTACCACTTGTGTGAGAGAACGAGTGATTGCAAATTCATGGTATGGATGCCTGCAGGATTAGTGACAGAGATTTTCAGCCACTTGGAATGTTGGTCATTAATGTCACCGAACACAAATATATTTGCAAAGGGGTAGGAAGAAATGGCCTTGTCTATATTGTCGGAGATACTGTCTAGCAAGAGACCGGTAGAGAAAGAAAATATAGCTTACTGATTTTAGAAGTGAAAGACGGAGACACATGTATGAATAGTCAAGATATTCAAGAGAAATTGCCCCAGCGAAAGGGAGATGTTTGCCGACATAAACCCCCAGACCATGCATATGGAAAATGGAATCCTTCCTTAAGAGGAGAATGGGACTTTTCGTGGAGGAAATTCGCACTCGTAACACGGATGTTTCTGAAAGAAATATTGAGTGTGTTTAGGTGATTTTCGTTTGGCTGGTTTAGCTTTATTTCTTGGAATGTGAATATTCATTTTGGGGTTTTTTTTTGGTGAGGAGACCCTCAAGTAGATGACAGCCATTGTCTGCGACATGTGCAGGAATGGAGCTGGTGCAAACTGCAGTATAGTTTGGCCACGAGGTTGCTCACCAAAAGTGCTTGCAGAGACACCTACCAATGCGCGTAAATGGCACTGCAAGAACCCCGATATTATTCAACTGTTGATTAGAGCAGCAGCTCTTGCTACACAAAAGTTAGGGCTACTAACTCCCAGTTGGAAGCCACAACCAGAAAACTGCTAACCCGATACCCTCATTATGAAGAGACTTTGCCATCGAACGCACACATCATAGAAAATTTCCGAGCGCACCAATATTAGGGCCTGAAGAGAGGAAAAGAACCGGGAACCTCTTCTTAAACAGGGAACAATGGGTGAGCCTCTACTGCTGTTCAAAAAATGCAGGAGAAGTATAAACCGGGCTATACTTGAGTCTTTCTAATCCAATTAAAAGATAGTTTACTAAGTTTTAACTTAGTTAAGGTCTGGAATTCCTTTACTGGCTCAGTAGAGGAATTAAATTGGAAACGCAACTTTTTTTTATATCTGAAAGCGAAATATTAAATTAAACAAAAGAAAACCAGAAAAAAGAAGTCAATAAACACGTGGAAAATTAAAGAGGTGTCATTTACCTAAAACAGGCAAATCTAGGGAACAAGTTTACTTCACGTTGCTGGTAGGAAAAAAAGAAGATACATTATTACGAAAAACTAAGAAAACATTAAAATATTTACCTTTTCTTTTTTTTCTTCAGCAACTTCGGTTGGCTTACTAATCTTACCGAATAGAAAGAAAGAAAGAAAGAAAGAAAGAAAGAGTAACAATTAGTTGATACAAGAACAGGAGGTGGAAGAGAATGCATTGGTCAATGTAGAATGGAACAGGACGAAAGGGGAAGCGATTGTAAAATTAAACATTCCTTCATTTAAATTAGAAGTCAGGAGTTCCTTTACTGATTCAATAGTGGAATTAGGTTGAAAACAATTGCAAAACTGTTTTTTTGTATATATTACAGTTTCTTTGCGTGGGACAAATTAGTTCCTTATCGGTAAAAAAGCGTCACTTTAAGAACCATGCAAGTTTTTCATTTTTTCCGTTCCATCCGTGTATTAAAGTGTGATTGATTTAACGATCAATCAGTTAAGTGCCATACGTAATACACGCTTTGGGCGATCATGTCTAAAAAAAGACATGACTGACTGGGCAGAAGATTATCCAGCAGTAGGTTGGCATTGCTTTCTGCGGTAGACTGGTTGCCAGCCAAGGCTATAGAACCCATTCTGTTCTGTTATTTAACCAATAAATGAAGGGAAGAGACGGATTAATATCTTTTCCAATGGTGAATGCAAGGAATTCAACTAGAATTCGAACTCGGTTCCCCGATTTGTCGTTCCGAGTCGATATCCAGTTCACCACAACTCACATTTAACGATATAATGCCTGTAATATGGAAATGCAACTGAGACTATCCCTTCTCGCATTAATACATAGTATTATTCTTATTTCGAATCAGTTGTTTTTTGTGTTCATAAAAATGCGAGTGGCGAATGAACATAATCGACTTACAAATTTCAACAACGAAAAATAGAAAAAAAGACCAACTAAAAACAAACGTTGCTCAGTATAAAAAATCTCTTGTGGGAATTGTAATAATTTTCAAAGTTCTTTGAAAAACTCGTCTGAGCAAATTTCATTACAAAGATTTTGGTCGTTTAGATATTTGAGCTTTCCAAAAAAAAAAAAAAAAAAAAATAAAAATAAAAAAGAGGAAATAGAAGATTCAGATGAGAAGTCACGTGAGCGTTGCATTAGATATTTACGGGAAAGAAGTCAGGAATTCCTTTACTGGTTATTTTACTGGTTCGATGGGAAACCCCGAGGCCATACTATACTGCAGTTTGCGCCATCTCCATTCCTGCACATGTCGCAGACAATGACCATCTGCCACCTCTACTTGAGGCCTCTCCTCACCAAAATAACCCCAAAATGAACATTCACATTCAAAGAAACAAAGCTAAACCAGCCAAACGAAAATCACCTAAACCCCTCAACATTTCCTTCACAAGCATCCGTGGTAAGAGGGCCAATTTCTACAGTGTGGAATCTTACCTCTGACGTCTTAGTAAAGTGAATTTCCAGTAATTTATTGAAATAGGAATCATATTCAGATGGATGTGGCCATTGAAGAAAATCTTGGAGTAAACAATTTGCCTGTTATTTATTTATTTTTTTAAAATTTACAATCATAATATTGTTTTTATATTAATATATTTATAATCGATTTTCAATGAATCAAACATGAAATTTTGGAAACTGTTAGAGTTTTTAATTAAACATTTCTTTACGTAAATGAGCTGGTTAAAAATTGGACTTATCAGTACATATTTATATCACCACAAATATTGGAACTTAACATATTTTAACATGTGAGGACTAAATAACCATTAGGCATATATCAGATGTAGAATATTGTCATCTAAAAAGGCAAGCGCGTGCGCGCGCACACACACACACGTGTATATATATATATATATATATATATATATATATATATATATATGTATGTATATATGTATGTATGTGAGTGTGTTTGCATGTACAAGTAAACGGAAACGATATTTTTACAAACTGACATGATGTATGGAAACGCATATTTGTAGAAAACAAAAAGGTGACATAGCGTAAAATAAACCAAAATCAATTAAAAAAAAAGTAAAGTAAGATACTCTTCTAATGACTTATGAAAGTTGAAAGCACCCAAACGCTAGATAATTTATCTTTAAAGTTTTACCGAAAACAAGGGAAATGATTCAAAATAAACAAAAAGTCCTGAACAAAATATTTTTTCTCAAACAAACTGTTCTAAATCTTATTTTCTCCCTGCTTATACGTCTATTTCTCATCACACAAACGCACACGCACCTCCACCACACACACGTAAAGTAAATGTGAGTGGATTCGCATCTGCGTCACTCTTTGACCGTTCAGCTATCGAGAACTTCACACTTATGGAACATCGACTCTTTCAGATTTTCTCAAAAACCATATCTGGCCCATTTCGTATTTGAAAGTGAAAAAAAGCAATTTAATTTTTTTTTTATCTAGCATATTTTTCTTTCTTCAAACGTTATTGCTAGTAGATACCCGTATTTTGAGTATAGGCTCTGATTTTTAAATAATGTTTATTTCGTATAGCGACCTGCTCACTCGAGAAATATTAATCGAGAGAATGTGCCCTCCAGCAGGATTCGAACCAACGTCCCTCTTTGACCGCTTAGCTATAGAGGGAGATTTTACCGAGTGTGCAGGCCGGTCGATGAAACGTTCAAGAAATAGAGAAACTACCCAAATACATCGATCCACTAATAATAACGTTTGAAATAATGAAAAATATGTCAGATTAAATTTATATATATATATATGTGTGTGTGTGTGTGTGTGTGTGTGTGTGTGTGTGTGTGTGTGTGTGACTGAGTTGGGCATCCAGATAATACTAGTGTCTTATTTGGTAAAAATATAGAACTTTTGTGAGTATCGAATGGAGTAGATTAACAGGTCGATTTTTGCATGGCACTCTCTTCTACAGACGAATCAGGAATGTAGAATGAGGGTCTGGAATCGTTCTCTCTTCTTTCTGCGTTGTCTTTTGACCGCCAACATTTGTTTCCGCTTTTTTGCTATTAACGATTCTTCCTTGAACATTATGGCCTTAGATTCTGCGATCGTTTGCTACCTATTCCTAGTTACCCGGTGGATTTCTAGGAATTTCAGACTCATCTTGCAGGCATCCTTGAAATGTAATACAGGCTGTAAAATACTGTCTCCTGTGTTGTTATTACACCGAATAGTAAAACTAACGTGATCTCTAAATAGCGCGGACCTTGGCAATAGTATATGGAAACCCGCGGTACCAAAATCACTCTCAGTCATACCAATCCAAAACACTACACTGCATTACTTTTGGGATCATACTGGCTGAAGAAGTTGCCAGCTAAACCTCATCGGGCATCCACTATGAATATTTAATCTAGATTAATTTCTGTGGCTGAAAGGTCGTGGAGATTTAAAATCAGTGTTTTTTCTTCTCCTATATGGGTTACCTTACCGAGCTGATGAGTTTTGTCTAACCATAGAAACTGGTTATGAGGTTCTATTGGTCTACTATTGACCATACTCCGGAACGGAGATGGACTTTGTTGTCAGATTATTTGAAATGCATGACATCTGTAGAATATGACAAATGTGGAACATATAGCATGTACATATATAAATATATTTATATTTAATACAGGTTTCAGAATATCCCAAAATTAATGTTTATAAATATATATATTCGCAATGTACATTTAATTCATGATTAGATGATTCTATAATGATGTCAGTTCGGTCGGGTTTCAATCCTGGATAAAAAGCAATCGGATGTCTAAACATACTGATGAGAGCTGTGATACAGCGAAACAGATCTGTCTGCGGATGACTATTTACGTTCTCACACCTTGATTGAGGACTTTGAAAAAATAGTAGCTATTCTAGCACCTACGCATCATTCATTTAGTAATGAATTAGAACACTCTTAGCTAATGGCGTATGTTTACATAGTATATCACACGCTAAAAGATCTGCCTTACAAAGAGTGTATATATATATATATATATGTGTGTGTGTGTGTATGTGCTTACAAAGTGTGTATATATATATATATATATATATATATATGTGTGTGTGTGTGTGTGTGTGTGTGTGTGTATGTACAGTAGCAGCCATACTATAAGGAACGGAAACAACAAAGGCATAAATATCTATATTACATAAAAATTAATGCATGTGTAGGAATGAATGTTTTACCGAATAAAGATTAGGGTGTAATGCATAAATATTATGAAAAAGTTACAACAATTTACACAATAGTTTTTTTAAATAAGGATTAGATGAAACAAAGGAAATAATCTACTGAACAAAAGTTAAGGAACGATGTTAATAATTTGCATAAACTTTTAATTTACATTGTTAAAAGCGTTTTGCGTGTAGAATTTGCCATATTGCTTAAAATAAAGTCCTAATGATAAATGAACTTTTACTTATTGTTAAAAAGTTCCATCGAGTTTAATTTTTAAGTAATACACATATGTATGTCTTTGTTGTTTTCGTTCCTTATATTGTGGCCGCTACTATATATATATATATATATATATACATACAAATAATTGTAATTTATCATAATGATTACGGTCGCTGACGATACAGGCTTAGTTTCACTCGTTGAAATGGCTATACGATCTCGGAAGTTTTTAATTATATATATATATATATATATATATATATATATATATATATCGTTTTATGTAACAATAAAAATGGCTATAAACGCACAGCTCATATTGTAAAATATAGACATATACATGTAGATTATTATAGAAAAATATCCTGAGAGCAGAGGAAACTTAATTGTTAATTAAGATTGAGTTTACTGTCCTCTTTAATCTCCCGACGATTGCGCTATCGTCCATAAATAAAAAATATCCTGACAGACAACAAAACTCAATTGTAAATTAAGATTGAGTTTACTGTTCTCTTTAATCTCCTGACGATTGTGCGATCGTCTACAAATAAAAAAAAATCTCCTGACACAAGACGAAACTCAATTGTGAATTAGGACTGAGTTTACTGTCCTCTTTAACCTTCTAACGAGTGTGCTACCACAAATAAACCGCGCGTCTAAATGAAGCATATTCTCTTCAATGAAAAGATATCTGTGAAAACATTTGGAAATATATGTTTATTTATTTCATTTATTCGTACATACATACATGTAACATGTTCAGATTGAACAGTGAGTCTCAATCATTTTTTTACCGATGGATCAATTTTATCTTTAAATATTTCGATGAAAAAAATCTTTTTTCACGTTTTACTAAACACATATTGGTCCACATGTATATGTTGATGAGAGAAGAATAATATCCATTGAATATGTCGTAGACCCGGTTAAGAGTCCAGCAAGCAATAATACAAACACCAAAATAGGATATAACTATATATATATATATAACGACTTCCGGACCTATATCGGTATGTCCGGCGGTCCTTTCAAACAAAGACTGTATAACCACAGGTACTCTTTTTTGAACCTCGGTCAGAGGTACCAGACAGCCCTTTCGCGGGCATTGTGGAAAATGAAAGCGGAAGGACTGGATCCTGAAATTAGCTGGAAACTAATAGGTTCAGCCCGTATTCCGAGGAATTTTCGTGATAGGTGCTGTTTATGTTTACTGGAAAAAAATTCAATATTAAAATACCCCCACCAACACCGGCTACTGAATCTTAGGAGAGAATTCATCAGTAAGTGCAGCCACAAGGCAAATGTTTTGAATACTTAAATTTAGAATTTAAATCCCCGTTGACTAGATGTTAGAATATAAATTAAAAGGATTCAATTTAAGTTTTAATCTTAATTTTACCTTAACGTTAACCTTAAAAAGTATTTTAACCCCCACTACCTTCCTATCCCAATCTCCTTTAATTGCCTATCTTTAGAAAATATGGATTCTTTTACTAAACCCCTTTTTCCTTGGTTAACACATATATGTATATATATTTTTTTGTTTTGTTTTCTCTAATAATTTTTAAACTGATAACTTCCTGTAATTGGCATTTAGCTCGCATCTGCCTAAAAGGTTTAATTAAATAAACTTAAATAAAAATTTTTAAAATCTTATATTGAAACCCATTCCTTCCCCGCTAAATACACCTCTTCAAACAGCTCAAAATCTTAACCTTAAAAAAGTAATTTAACTTCTTTAGTTGTCTATCTTTATAAAATATGAACTCCTTTAACAAATCCCTCTTTTCCTTTCTTAACGCGCACACATGCATGTATATATATATATATATATATATATATATATATATATATATTTCTTTAATAACTTTAAATTCATGACTTCCTGTAATGGATAAACTTAATTAAAAATTTTAAGATATTAGATTTAAATCTATTCCTCCCCCTCATAAATATAACGTTTCAAACCCCTGTAAACAATCACTAGCATCTACCATTTGATAATTGATACCCCGTCTATCTCTTGTCTCTACACCCTGTAACCTCGCCACTACCAGCTCTGTCCTGTTCTACTTTGTGACCGTTGTTAACCTGGCCCCTTCCCCACTTTACCCCAGGGCCTTCGCCATTTGGAACAAAACAATGTCGCTGACGTGACGTGGAATCTCTGTTAGAGATCCCTTGTCGAAATGTACATCCGACACCTTTGAATTTTTTAAATTTTCTCTAATTTATATATATATATATATATTATAAACACAGCAAAATACAAATACGTGAAACTCTGTTAGTAGAACGAATAAATACCGGTTAGAAGTAATACTGTAATTGGGACTCGCAATAGTCGTACAGTAGCAGTCTTGGCTATCTCTGCCTATCGCTCATCGCCGGTCTGCTTTTTCTGATCTACTGCGGATCTCTCACTCTCTGAGCTCTTGATCACTGCGGATCTATTCCTATCTCCTGAGAGAAACTATATGTAGTTGTAGGAAGAGTTCAATCCGTTGTAATGGGTGATGCCACCATGGCAGAATCAATTCATTTACATTTATAACCAATTTGTTCTATAACCATGCTTTTCAATCAAGTACACAGTCAATTAAAATTACGCAAAATGTCAAAAGTCAACCCAGGTATATTCTAGCGCAGTTTACAATTGTTACTAAACAGAGTTTGATGATCACAAAATGTATTTTACAATTGGGAAGATTGAAAAGCCTTGTAAATGTGCAGTATATAAAAATAATAAAAATGAAGATAATCAGTCATTATGGAAAATAATGAATATACTTTATTTTTAAAAAATTCAGATAATTATTATACTTACTTTTGTTGATCCATAGCAGATATTCATTTTGTATAAATGTGTTGAATTGATTTATATCCGAGCAATTGTTGATTTACAGAAAATAAATGAGTTCTTAATAAATATTATTGATTATATTAGAAGCACAATATGGAATTATATGAGTGAATGTGTTTCTTTTATTTATATACATTTCTGTTCTCTATTTATTGAATAAATTAATATCTTTGTTTGGATGATTAATTGTAGCACTCTCTACCAACCTTTCACTCTGTTGGCGAAGGAATGTTCTGAGTTGTTAAGCAGAACTTTATTAAATAATTTAATGAAAATAGGAATGATTTTGACTTTAAATAGAATTTAATCCATGACACTGGAGTGTTATTCTAGGATGTTTTTATGTGGAAAGCAAGGTTATTGTGAAAGCAAAACTTGATTTACAAGAAAGACAAATCTAATCAGATTCATTCTAATCCGGTTCTTTGTTAGTCTCAGAATTGCCATTTAAAGACGACATATAATTATATGTTACTAGCGGAACACGTGGAATTTCCACGGAAGGATAATTATTATTTTCTGGAAGAAATTTACTTTGTCATACTACAAATGATAGTAACGTCTTCAAACATAAAGTTATTAGATCATAAAATAACGATAACACAGAGTGTAATTTTATTAAAATATCTATAAAAGTAATGTCCATGGAAGCTACTTTACTGTAATCGGCGTATTAAGCGGCGTATTCACAGACCATAACCAAAAGACTGTACACTATGTTTTGGATATTTTAATATATATATATATATATATATATATATATATATATATATATATATATGTCGTTTTATGTAACGATAAAAATTGCTACAAAGGCACAGCTCACATTGTAAAATACAAACATATACATGTAGATTATTTTAGAAAAATACCCTGACAGAAGAGGAAACTCAAATCATGGCACCTGTGTCTATAGTAAACAGAAAAAATCAACAGAATAATGGCCAAGGGTGTAGGGGCCAGAAATTTTGTTATTAGTTCGCAGGATACGACAACAAACCTACCTATCTTTACTATATTGTACAGTACACACCCATTTACGCACGCACAATTACTGCTACAACCAGCAGCTTAAGCTGTTACTGCTACGGTAATGCTATAGGTTCTATCCTCCTACTCTCACACTCTTTACTACACTTCCGTTTGGCAAAAGTGAGAGAAAGGACAAGGAGAGTAAAACTAGAGGGAGAAGACAAAGCTCGTGTAGAGAGTAAGTGTGCTATATTTCTTCAGTGGCGTAACGAACGGAGGAATTAAGTAACTAACCAAGGAAGGAACAAGCAGAATTATTATATGATGAGCTGTCTGCCTCTCTGGACATTTAGTATCAAAATATCAATCGACAATATCTATCAGTTTTCTGATGAAGATGCTTTTCTCGTGTCGAGATTTGATCACCTTGAGTCAGTGGTCAGTGTTCGATCTCAATAAAATGCCGGATCATAAATGAGGATATTTAAAGAAAACATGCATTCTCAAGATATAATAATGGAGGGACACAATCTTATTACATTAATCTTTCTAAATTTGTTCTTGTGGCGTACAGTTATGGCAACTCATTGACATAAATCTAGCCTTATCTTTTCTATTCTCTTTAGATTTATCATTTTAATCAGTTGCTCTCATCTATCTATCTATCTATCTATCTATCTATCTATCTATCTATCTATCATTAGAATTCATAATAAAATTCAAAATACAGAATACAAATTAATTGTACATAAGATTGTTTTGCCTCATTAATAATTTTGTTAAATGAATACTAATGTAAAATAATCTTTTACTTTGTTCCATGTTTGGAATTATTCAATTTTTTATAATGGAAGCCCAGCGATGTACGACTCCCAAATAATGTGATATTATTTTCTCATTTTTAAATGCCTTTTATTGAGAACTGTGACTACCATTAGTATCTTCTCAAAATCTATGATAATAAAATTATCAAATGATAAATTAAAATCTTCCAAACATTTTTCCCAAATAATAAGTATTTGCAACGGTGCCGTACATAGGATTTCATTTAATTTGGATGTAGAAGAACGAAAGTTCGAACAAAATATTCATTTCCTTCTTCAGGCAAAAAACAAAAAAAAAAACCCAAAATAAAACAAAGCAAAAAACAAACAAACAACAACACAAAAAAACAAAAACAAAAAAAAAAACAAAAAAAAACAATCATTTTGTTTGATTTACTCTAACCTCACGAAAAGGTGTACATGTTTTTATAGTTCACTTCTCTGACTAACTGACTGACTGACATACCGTTAAAATCAATCAAGCCCCAAAATTTAAATATCTGGTAAGTAATGGTAAGACTCATTAAGATAGCTAAAGATGAATTCTAAAAGCTAAGCAGAGTACTAAGAAACAGAAAAACTTCGTTAGTAAAAAAATAGTACTAGACTGTTACGTGATATATGTCCTACTGTGTGGTAGTGAATGCCAAACAATCTACTCAAAGAGGAAAAAGAAACTTGAAGTATCAGAAATCTGGTCCTGCGGAATGATGTTTAAGATGTCATGGGCCAAACAGGTGAGCAACGACGAAATTTTAAAGAAAATAGAAACAAAAATGAAATTTATATTTAACATCAAGAAGAGAGAGTTGAAATTTCTGGGCCGTATATGAAGGAAGAATGACCCGGAAAAAAGTTTTACTAATAGGACAGATGAACGACAAGAGGAGTAAAGGAAAACCACTCTTAACATACTTGATGAGTATGGCCGAATAGGATTATGAAATGAAGAAAATAAAGTAGTGGCGATCCATGATCGCCTACGCTCTGACGATACACGACACATAAACAGCGAGATAGAGAGTGATAGAAATCGTTGATCTCTTTAACTAGATTTGCGTATTCAAAGATGTGAAATCCTGATATTCACTTAAGCCACGTTAGCATATTATGCGCTTTGCTGTCATTCAACCACGTATAACACTGATATATATGCTTTTAAACAACCTAAACAACATCTGTATCCAAGTTACATTTCTGACTGACTGATAATTGTACGTTCGAATTCCAGTCAAATTCGTTTAATTCACTTACGCACAAATATCTTTGGGAAAGATGATAATCCATCTTTTCTCCATTTATGGGTTGAATAGCAGGACAGAATGGGTTCTATAGCCTTAGTTGATGACCAGTATACTGTATAAAATAATGACATCCTTCTGCAGAAAAATCTTCTGCCTAGTCAGTGGTGTATCAAAAGAGACATGGTGGCCCAAGCGTGTATCATGTATTGCAATTAACTGACTGACCTGACTTTATCCACCATGTTGTCGCCGAACCACCAAACAAACAATGACTCTCCAATAATGATATCATTAGTTTCCTGCTAAAGCAACAACGATGGACTGTTTCCAATAATCTATCATTTCTTTGTTTAAACAATAAACAGGTTTTTTGCAGTAAGGTTAACCTTATAAAAGGCTCGGGGGTCTATCGATGTAGGAGTTTACTTTGAGTTATTTTGATAAATTGGTCCAAGTTGTCACTTCTACGAAGTTTGTTCTGTAAATTTTCCAATGAACATGTTTCTCGTAACTTGTCTGCATGACGTCAATCAATGCCACGTTAAGACGTAAAAGAAGTTCTAAAATCATAAAAGTATAGCTGGTCAATTATACCCTGATTTGCTAAAACAAGTGTCCTCATCTTGGTTGCTGTCATCTCACTGTTTTGGACAGTGTGACTTTCAGTCGTCTTCCCGTGTCTTATTTTTATTTCGAACTAAATACATCATTCAATTGAAGGAGATGTACTGTTCTCACTCCATTCGTTCCTTCCAGTGAATCTAACCCAATTAAAATCACGATTCTCAGGCAATTCTATTCACTTAACACTTTTTTTCTACCTTAAACAAGGTTGCTTATCTGATTAGACAATCAGAAGTGTAATAAGATGATGGGTTTTTTAGTTTTAGATTCTTCTTTTTCTTTCGTAATTAAAGGCCTGCATATAGTATTGACTGCTCACTTTTATGATAGGCTTTTGAGGATTTTAATAAATCTAATCTAAACTTATTTATAAATGGAACTTTGTGTGTGTGTGTGTGTGTGTGTGTGTGTGTGTGTGTGTGTGTGTGTGCGTATTCGTAACCTATAGACTCCGAAACGGCTGAACCGATTTTCTTGAAAATTTACACAGTTGTACTATAAGCGTCTGCAAGTGTTCTTAACTAGGCTTTGTGTCGAGGTAACCACGATAAATATCGAAAATCGATAATAGAAAAAATTGGGTTATTGAAGAAGTGGTCCGATTTTAATTAAATTTGATACACTCATAGACAAAGACATAAGAAACGATATTCAGAAGTTTGAAGGTTGCAGTTTTTACAATAGTACAGAAAATCGATAATATATATATATATATATATATATATATATATATATATATATGCGTGTGTGTCTGTTTATCTGCTCTGCCTGTATTTTTTCAGCCCTTTTATTTTAAGTTTTCGTTCGGATTTGGCTCTAAGTAGGTATAATTGTAGTTCATAGTCTCAGCCATGATACTATTTAATCAGAGGACTTATTTAGCCTTCAAAATTCAGTTTACGACGAAAAAAACTTATTTGATATCGATACCAGGAAATCAAAATTTGACTTACATTCATTCATTTTTCTTTCAGTCTACGGTTTCGCTTTAACTGGAAACAACTATTGCTTTTTAGTCTTTCGTGCCAACGTCCAAAGAGTCTGAGCTCCAGGACCATGGATTAGTTTTAAAGCTTTCATTACACCCGAGCACGCCGGGCTATACTGATAGTCAAGAATATGAGTTGATTTTTCAAAATTCGCCTTTTCTTCTGCTATTGTTTCTTTGTTACTCTGAATTAATTTCTTAATAACTGGCGAGTTATTTTCTTTGTATACATGATCAGTCATTCCTGATGTTTTTGTTTCACCGTCCGATTACACTTTCCGATTTTTTTTCTAAGAACGGTTTGTCTTAGCCTTGACATATACTCTGGTCCAGTGAATAGACAAAATTAACTCCGAAGAATAAATAGATAAAGGAAATATTCTTTAGAATAAAGAAACGGAATAATGGTAATCTACCTCCGTGAATTAGATAAACGGATCGGTTCAAAATTAACGGAAGGTTATTAATTACGACCTGAAGAAGGCCAAACCGCACAAGACTCCGACACATTATGATTATTACAACGGAAAAGACTAGTACGACTAGAGCAGTCTATCTAAAACCCATCCATTATTCCAGATAATCATTCATTATCAGATATATGCAAAATATAAAGGTTTTATTTATTATTTCATAAAATGACATGCTAATTTTCATCATTAAAAAAGGCATCAAATTTTATAAAAACTAAAACCATCCATTTGACTACATCATGTCTGTAAACATAAATAAACTTAGATTACATTCTTTTTTTAATCATTTCACCCCAAGCAAGGCATTCCATTGTCACTATTGTGCAGGGGTTACTTAAGAGAAAGTGATGAGAAAGAGTGGTTAGTTATAGGAAATGTCGGAAGGAGGGTGGTGGACGGATGAGGATACTGAGGATGGAGGTTGGGTAGATGAGTAGAGTGTTTGAAGGAATGGATGCGAGTTAATGTGATAGATGTCTATTGACCTTACATTTAAATTCCTAGAGATTGTAGCTGTCGGGGAAGCAAGTATTTGGAAGGGAATTCCACAGGCGGGAAGTGCGAAAAAAGAAGCTGTTAGAGTAGAGATTGCGGTTACATTTTATCCGTTTCACTGTAAAAGGGTAGGACCTAGTTACTAATCTAGTATCTCTTGCAAATTCATACCTAGGGGGCACCAGTGAACTAAGTTCATCGGAGCAGAAGCCGTGAAAGTATTTATGCAAGAGGCACAGGGAAGCCACATCACGCCGGTGAGAGAGTGACTGCATCCGAGCATCGATCACATTACAGATTCTCCGTTGTATTTTGTCAAGGACCTCGAGGAAAATAGCAGGGGCTCCCGACCAGATGTGGCAGCAGTATTCAATACACGGGCGGATGTTAGATTTATAGATGTGCAGGATGGACTCAGGCGGCTTCAATTCGAAATCGACTCGAACGGATTAAAGATATTATGTTTGACCGATTTACCACCTTATGTAATCTTATTTGCGATTTCAAGCGATGAAATGCTTCTTTTACCAAAATCTGATTATATCTCAAACCGAAAAGAGATATAAATAAAATAAGGAATACAAAATCTAATTTAAGAGACAGACAATTCAAATTTCAGCAACTATTTGCTCATCTCCCAATATTAATGAACATTGTGTGAATATTAACAGCCAATCACAATGCCGACAACGGTGGTCTTTCTCAGAGATTCCAATTAAATAATTTCCGGAGGGCGGAGATTATGAATGTTTGCATCTTTTGGTTCCTTCTCTTCTCCTCTCACTTCTAATTCCCTTCTCGCTAGACATATAACGATTTAACTCTCTCTGCATTCTTCCAATGAACTTTTATTTTCGCTCTTGTGTCCATCGCCAATCTTCGTATCTCTTATACGAACGGAGGCTTACACAGTATATACAGTCTGGGCAAACATTTTAGATATAAGGGCACTTAATTGATTACGGCAAATCGGGGGGCGGAGTTCGAATTCCAGTTGAATTTATTGCATTCATTTACGCACAAATACCCTTAGGTATTAATCCGTATCTTTCCTTCAGTTATGAGTTAAATAATAGAACCGATTGGGTTCTATAGCTTTTGCTAGCAACGAGTCTACCGCAGAAAGCAATGTCAACTTACTGTGGGATAATCTTCTGCTCAGTCAGTCATGACTTTTTCGAGACATGATCGCCAAAGCGTGTATCACGTATGGCACTTAACTGACTGAATGGATTAATTAAACAGTTAGAATGAAAAAATAGTTGACAGCAAATTATGTATATTTTTGTGAATGGACACATTTGAAAATAATTTAAATGAGTTACGCTCAATAACCACATCTATCTATCTATCTATCTATCTATCTATCTATCTATCTATCTATCTATCTCAGTCTCTATCTATCTATCTATCTATCTATCTATCTATCTATCTATCTATCTCAGTCGTTTCCTTATCTATCTATCTATCTATCTATCTATCTATCTATCTATCTATCTATCTATCTATCTAGTCTATTTCCTATCTATCTATCTATCTATCTATCTATCTATCTATCTATCTATCTATCTATCTATCTATCTACTCGTTTCCCTATCTATCTATCTATCTATCTATCTATCTATCTATCTATCTATCTATCTATCTATCTATCTATCTCAGTCGTCTATCTATCTATCTATCTATCTATCTATCTATCTATCTATCTATCTCAGTCGTTTCCTTATCTATCTATCTATCTATCTATCTATCTATCTATCTATCTATCTATCTATCTATCTATCTATCTCATCTCTATCTATCTATCTATCTATCTATCTATCTATCTATCTATCTATCTATCTATGTTCATTTGCTATCTATCTATCTATCTATCTATCTATCTATCTATCTATCTATCTATCTATCTATCTATCCCAGTATGTTCATTTGCTATCTATCTATCTATCTATCTATCTATCTATCTATCTATCTATCTATCTATCTCAGTTTCATTTCCTATCTATCTATCTATCTATCTATCTATCTATCTATCTATCTATCTATCTATCTATCCCATCTATCTATCTATCCCGTATGTTCATTTCTATCTATCTATCTATCTATCTATCTATCTATCTATCTATCTATCTAACCCAGTATGTTCATTTGCTATCTATCTATCTATCTATCTATCTATCTATCTATCTATCTATCTATCTATCTATCTATCTATCTATCATTACCCTATAGCCATTTATATGCTTTTCGTTAGAATCATTACTTGGAAAGTGAGAGAAGAAGTCCTTTCTTTTTAACTTTTACTAAAAACAAATAAAAAATTTCTATACAGAACGGTAATTTCCCTGTTCCGCACAAGTCAAGCATGAGATCCCAAAATATCGACGAAGATAAATCTGGAAGGAAAGTTTCTTTTAATCACTAAGGAAAAGTTTTACAAATTTCTTAATTGAAAAATAAATCAAAAACATTTGTATGAAGTATTGGCATCGAGGAATGATAAAGAACCTACCGTATGCTCGGCCTTACCCTCTCTTCTGATCTCAAATGGAACCACTGCATTGAGTCCATAGCAAAATCCACTGCTAAAAATGTTGGGTCACTGTGTCGGGCCTGGATGTTTTTCCCGCCTGAATCCATCCTGCATATATACAAATCAACCATTCATCCGTGCATGGAATACTGCTGCCATATATGGTCAGGTGCCCCTGTTGTTCATCTCAGTGTTCTCGACATGCTCTAAAGCAGAATCAGTAATGTGATAGGTACCGACTTGGCGGCTCGACTACAGCCACTCCCCCACCGACGGGATGTGGCTTCCCTTTGTCTGTTCTATAAATACTTTCATGGCTTCTGCTCCAACGAACTTAAGTCACTGGTGCCTCTGCAACAGGTGTTTACTCCTGGAACCAGATTGGCAACTGGGTCTCACCCTTTCACAGCTAGATTAATCAAATGCAGACGACAATTCTACTCGCTTCCATATTCTTGCCTTCCTGACGGCTACAACCTCCAGGAATTTTAAAAATTAAATTTATATCAATACTCATCTATTAACCACGTGACTCTAGTTCTTTCACCACCCCGTATATCCTTTCCTTTCTCTCCACCTTTGCAACTGTCATCACACCTGTATTCCCATCCTTCTCTTGCTCCTTCCTAACTGGTTCGTCTTCCTCTTCACTCTCTTCTACTTAATCTTTTTACTCTTATGTAGCCCCCTGCACATCAGTAGCATTACCGCCTTGCTTGGAGTGATCTGATTTAAAAAAAAGTGCGCACTGAGATGTTATTTTGAAATTCTAAAAAGTTATTTTGCAGTTGATTTTCGTTAACGACTTTCCCTGGCGAAATAAGTTTTACAACGTAAGTCGGAAATGATTATCGCGAAGATAAAATAAAGAAAAAGACCAAATTGTATTTCTTTTGATTGCCATATATATATATATATATATATATATATATATATATATATATATATATATATATATATATTGTAATTTTCTTATTACAGTGATTTATAAAAGCATTATATAACTACACAAAAATTTTCATGTTTCAGACCAATACTTTTCTTCTTCAGGTAATATGCTAAAATAAATGGTAAAAATGATTTATTTTGAAAATTTAAGAAGAATGCATGACTATTTAGAAAATTAAGGCGTGGTAGTTAGAGAAAATGTTTTAGAAAGTACTGGATTGCTGTGTTTGTTCTTCAATATGTCAGTGAAAGCTGGACAATATCATCAAAGATGAAGGAAAAACTTGAATCAACTGACATTTGATTCTAGAGAAAGATACTGCGAATATCATGGATCGAGCATATGAGCAATGATGAGGTTTTTAGAAAGGATGGAAACAAAAAAGAAATTAATACTGAGCATCAGGAAAAGACAGCTAAATTTTTTGGGACATGTAATGAGGGCTTGGATAATCTAATACTCACAGGTCAGATAGAGGGACAAAACGGGAAAAGCGGCGGATAACTCATTTGAAGGACCTGAGCAGGTGAATGGCAGAGCGGGGTTTGGGTGGGGTAACAGGAGATAGTGTGCTAAGTGCCACCAGGGATAAAGAGACGTGGAGTGCCAAGATCGTCTACGTCCTGAAGAGACATGGCACATAGAAGAAGAAGAAATTGTCAAGAAATTTATTTTTAACAAAGCAAGTTGACATATAAATAATAAAAATTTCGATTTACTTTATTAAAAAAAATTATATTTTATTTTATTGCAAATCATTTTGTTTCGGATTTTGTTATTTAATTTATGAAAAAAAAAAAATTAAAATCAAACATGTTATATTGAATTATTTTTTATCTGAAAATAAAAACAAAAAATGCTTCATATTTTGCATAATGCCTTTTCGAATACCTTATGTAAAGAAAATATTGACTAATTAAAGATTAATTTTATTCTGCTGTAAAAAATTATATTTTTCTGGTCGTGAGTTTTCTTTTTTCAGATTTGATTTGGAATCCAGGGGCTTTCTTCAGCCGGCGGTGTTCAATCGGCGGTGTTGAGTTATCGCTTCCGAACGATTTTCATTAAATGCTGTCTTTCATTTGTCACTTTCACAACAGTGTTTGAATTCAACTTTTAATTTTGCTATATGTCTTATCAATACCGTCAGATACACACTATTGACTTCTTTGGGTGCAGACTAATTTTGAAGTGGTTAATGGTGACTCATACTGTTTGCTCAGGATAATTTCTCTTCATTTTGGATTAACAAATACATTTTACCTATTTTGTAATTATTCTTTTAGTAATGAATCGTGTTTTTGGCCTTTAAGCAGGGAATTGCAGAGGTCAGTAAAGTTCAGTTTATAATTTCCGTTAAATCCAAAGGCACACAAATATCCTAGCGATTGCGGTACCAAATGTTTTTTTTTAAATGGCTTTCAGTGTTCCTATGAGATAACACATCACTCAATAATTGTGGGCCAGACATATAGATGGCGCCACTAATAAAAAAACATGTAATTTTTATGAAGTTCAAATCTTGAAATGGCACGTGACAAAATTTGGGCTCAATCGGAGTATTAGTTTACAAATTACAGTTATTTAAGTGAAGCTACTGTTGCAAATTTTCAAAACAATGTAAAAATCTGAATTTCATGCGTTGATAAAACATTGCTTTTGGACAGAAAAATACTGTTCAAGCAAAGCTATGGTTTGATAAGTGTTTTGACTCTGCTCCATCGGAAACAACGGTTAAGAGGTAGTAGGCTGACTCTAAATGCAGTTGTACAGACACAAATTATGCTGAACGCTCAGGTTGTCCCACATCGGCAGTTGTCCTGGAAACCACCAAAAAATCCACAAACTCGTTTTAGCCGATCGTAAATTAAAGTTGTTGAGATAGCGGAGGATTTGAACATGTCAGAAGGCAGTGTATTCACCATTTTGCATGAATATTTGTCAATGAGAAAGCTGTGTTCAAAGTGGGTGCAGAGATATTGATGTCCCTCGAAACTTTGGCGTTTAAAGGGTAACATAAATAATAAACGAAATCTACAGTAACGGCAATATACCGGATGACCTCAGTAAATTAATCTTCATAACTCTACCTAAGAAGTGTTATACATAAGGGGAAAAGGGATGTGAGCTCCATCCGACAATCAGTTTAATGAACCGCATAACAAAACTCATCATCCAGATTCTGATGTACGGAGCGCGCGGTAGTATTGTGCCAGGGATAGAACAAGAACAGTGTGGATTCGTTAAAGATACCGGAAAGAGGAATGCAATATTCATGCTCAGAATGCTATCTGAACGAGCAATAGAAATGCAGAAGGACCGTTTTCTGTGCTTTGCGGACCACGCAAAGGCGTGTGACAAAATACGACACAGGGACTTGCTAGAGATGCTTGACAACCTTGACATTTTCGGAAAAGACGTTACGATAATCAAGAATCTATATTGGCAGTAAACCGCTAGTGTACAGATAGGAGATGAACTCAGCAGGTATACAAAAATAGAAAGGCGCGTAAGAAATAAAAGCCTTGTCAGGATTTGTCATTGGCGGCCATAATCTCAACAATATCCGATAGGCGAAAGACACGGTACTGATTGCAGACATGGAAAGAAAAATGCAGGACCTTCTACAGAAGTTAGTAAAAGAAAATGAAACGAAAGGACTGAGCATAAACCTCAGAGGAGACCAATATGCCAACTGCAAGTTGGAGTATCTAAAATAAAACAAGTAAATAAATTCAAATAATTTGACAGAAGATGGAAAATGGGACAGGGAGACGCAAAGAAGCATTGGAGTACTGAAAGACAGGAAAACCTCATTAGAAACAAAGAAAGGAGTGCTGGATTTCTATGTGATATCTGTCCTTCTGTATGAAACTGAATGCTGGACGATCTCATCAAAGATGAAGGAGAGGCGTGAGTAAGAAGAAATGTGATTTTACAGAAGGATGCTGACGATACCATGGGTAGAGCGTGTGTGCAACGATGAGGTGTTGGAAAGGATGCAAAGGAAAAGAAAACTGATAATAAATATCAAGAAGAGATAAATGAAGTTCCTGGGAGGAGGGCCTGGAGAGCTTGATACACACAGGTCGTATAAATAGAAGAAGATACAAGGGAAAGCAGCACGATACGTACTTGTTAGGTTCGAGCAAATGGTTCTTTTTCAGAACGCTCACGTAACGGTGTTTTTTGAACGCTCACGTGGCAGGGAATTTTTGAACGCAAAATTTTAAAAACTAAAACGAACTATTGCGTTTTGATCCATGGTTGTATGAACCTAAGAGATATTTTTTAGTATGGTTTAACAAAAAGAAAAACAGTAAAAGGTAAAATCAGTTATTAAAAGTCGCCTGAAGACACCACTCATGGTAGAAACCTAGGTCGCGTAATAACTCGTTTATAAATTGAATATATATATATATATATATATATATATATATATGAAAACTTATCACTAAACTCATTTCGAAAAACCCCCTCGTATATATGCGGAAGGAAAAAATGGTTGTAAAAAAGAAAGAGCTAAGCACATAAACATCAGCCAAAGCGATTTGCACCGAGCGAGTACGTAGCCCAAAGAAAAAACCCGGGACGATTAATCAATAACAAAAAAGCCATCAATACGTAAGCAGAGCAGAGTAAGTAAATTAACCTAGTGAGCCAACAAACCTACCAATGTTTCACCTAAACGGATATTCAGGGAAGGTTGGCTTCCCTGACGATCCGTTTAGGTGAAACCTTGGTAGGTTTCTTGGCTCACTAGGTTAATTTACTCATATATATATATATATATATATATATATATATATATATATATATATATATTGTAATAGTTGTTACAATGGTTTATAAATTCATAGTATTACTACACAAAAATTTTCGCGTTTTGAAGCTGACCATGTGTTTTTGGCCGCTTCTTCTTCAGGTGATGAAGTTAGTACGAACATTTTCTGGTTGAAAAGACCGTTTATTTGTGGTGAATTTGTTTTTTTAAAGTACCCCAACAGTAGCGAACTATTAAACCGTAGAGACGAATTATCAGTATTATGCAAGCATCGCAAATATTTCTCCCTAAAATTTAAATAAACAAATAAACACCCCACCCACGAGGCCCCCAAAAATGCAAAAATACACATAGCCAACCCTATTAATAAACAGAATAAAAAACGTAGAAACAAAAGACAACAAACCACATACCACACCAGCAATAATTCCAACTACCTAAAAATAGTAGAAAAAAAATAAAAGAAAATATCGACACTGCGAAAAACAAAACAAACACGTACCCCAATACAAAATAACCAAAATTAAATGAAGAATCAACCAGCCCAAAAACAAAACAACATATACCAACCCCTAAGCCAAAATAACAACGACCACGGCGCCACCAGGCTACATCAAGACAAGGTAAATAGGAAAACCTTACCTGAACTTAGCCACCTCCCGAACACCTAACCCTAAGAAGTTAATAAGATCAACAGAACCCAAATTACAACCCGACCCCACTTTTACATAAAAAAAAACAAATTCACCACAAATAAACGGTCTTTTCAACCAGAGAATTTTCATACCAACTTCATCACCTGAAGAAGAAGCGGCCAAAAACACATGGTCAGCTTCAAAACGTGAAAATTTTTGTGTAGTGATATTATGGATTTATAAACCATTGTAACAACTATTACAATATAACGCTCTACGTTTGTATCGAGCACTCTTTATAAAAGTAAATGCATGAACAATAGGTTGAAAAACCCACGAGTTCTACAACTTAATTACAATATATATATATATATATATATATATATATATATATATATATATATATATATATATCATATCACCCCGAGAAAGGCGGTAACGCCACTGATGCGCAGGGGGCTACGCAAGAGTGAATAGACGAGGGTGGAGTGTGAACCGGGCGATAGTTTAGTCTATCTACTGCAATTGAAAAAAAAAAGAAAAAAAGAAAAGAGTGAAAAGGTTGGAAGAGAGAAAGCCGGAAACCACATCCTAAACAGGGAACAAGGGATGAGCCTCTTCACCTATTCAATAGACGAGGGTGGAGTGTGAACTGGGCGATAGTTTAGTCTATCTACTCCAATATATATATATATATATATATATATATATATATATATATATCAACTTTTAGTTACGTGTGAAACGAAATCATGTCTTAAATTTAAAAAAAATACTCTCCACCCTTTTGCTCCAACAAAAATACATATTCCATTTCATTCAAATACGTTTCTGACTATCTCATTAGATAGATAGATGTAAGTAAATGGGTTTATTTGTCATATAAAGTATTAATAAAGGAATTATCCTCAACAGAAGACAAACAATTTTAAAGTAAATAAAATTGTATCAAACTTTACACGGATAATATTTGTAATAATTCTCAAGAGACTTTTCTCCTACAAAACCTTTTCTTTTATTCATGAATCAAGCGGCAATGACGCTGTGTCTAGTTTCTTAAAAAGTAAAACTATTTTTCTTTTAAAAAATGCATAAAATCATCACACATATTAAAAACAACTTACCCTGCCAACATCATATGTCAACACACAGAAAAAAACACACACACGCACCCCACCACACACTATATATATATATATATATATATATATATATATATATATATATTTAAACTGTATATAGCCGTTGAGATGAAAATGCATAAATAAACTAAATATGAAAATATTTCCTTGCCAACATACATAAACGCACACAAATATGTACTCACGCAAAAACATCTGCAGCGGTTCCGAAGGCAAAAATAATATATATATATATATATATATATATATATATATATATACTAGAATCATAGCCCGGCGTTGCTCGTGCAACTCAGAACATTTCAGTAGTAGGACTCGCTTATATAAAAAATAATTATTTAAAAAACTGTTGTTTAAAAATTGTTAAAAAATTCCATTAAAATATCTACTGTTTTTTTTGTTTTGCGTAAACGTGATTTGATGTTTTTGTGACATTGTAAACAACATTGCGTTTGTTTTTGTTACAAAATTACGGGAAAAAATATTTACATTTTTGTTGAATAAATGAATCTCGGTATCACCACAATTTAACGTAAAAATAAAGATTATTCATTTTCATTTACTGAAATTAGAAATATAACAACTATTACGAACTCAGTTCAGAAATTTTCGAAGAATATTTAAAAATGTAGAAATATAAAACTATTTTTTTAAAAATATTTCTTTTGTTTCAAAATTACGGGGGGAAAATATTCACATTTTTTTTGTTGACTAAATGAATTTTTAGAAAGTCGGAATAAAAATTAAATACAAAGGTTTATTTTTTTTTAATCACGTTCGACACGTGTGATTTGATTTCTGTGACGTAATCTAGCAACCATCTTAGATCTTAGATGTTTTACAGATAAAATGTAAACAATCTGCACCATTGGCCAAAAAGTGCGAAAGGAAAAATTGCTGAATTTAAACTAAAAAAATATGTGTCGACCTGGCTTCCCTGTAGATATGTGTCCCTAGAAAGTTTGAATGGCGTAGCTTAAAAAATGTAGACGTACATAGGGAACAGTCACACACAGACTCACAGATTGCCTTATATATATATATATATATATATATATATATATATATATAGAGAGAGAGAGAGAGAGAGAGAGAGAGAGAGAGTGTGTGTGTTTGTTCAGAGGTGGATGGCAAATATGCAAATGTCATCTTTTGGAGAGGCTAACAATAATTTTTATGTTACTTTTTAAAAATATGTCTGAGATGTGTCTCGTTCAAACCGAAATAGAAGTTGAATTTGAAGGAAAGCAGCTTAAAATACAAACTAAAATTATTTCAGATTCAACGATTTGCTCCTCTTAGTAAAACCCAAACTTCACCTCATACATATTTATACTCAGAAAGATTAATGGGTAGCTGTAAAAACCAAAAGCAAAAAAAAAAAACAACATTTTCTGAAATCAATTGCTATTTGCAAGTAAAATATTCGTCGAGGCCATTTCTAGGCGAAGTGAAGGTCTTTTGTACTCAAACATCAAAGGATAGACATTCATATTAGCCAGAGAATGTAGACATATTGGAAAAAAAACCGGACGGAATAAATAAAGAACATGAAAAACAATTTTCTTAAAATGAATATATTCGTAATATGTAAATAATAGCATTGGTAATTGTGGTTTTTAGTTATTATTTCTCTTAAATTAGATGTTACATAAATTCATTCACACGATTTATTGTATATTCTGCCATTTAAATCACCAAGGTTATTAAAATATTTCATTAAATATTATACCACGAAAGTTATGGCCGACGTTTTGAAATGAGTAAGTTACATAATTTGTAGACTGTCCTAATGTATACATGAACTGATGGAGAATATAGAAATATCTTTCTTTTAGGATTTAATCAGAGACATTAAACTTAGATTAAAATTGTCAACTTAAATTAGACTTGTGTTTTATTGTATGGCACTTTGTTGAGAGTAGACACGGATAAAACAAACGAGAGACCCTCATAGACATGTTAGTAAAGTAAAGCGAGAAGAAATGCCAACTCTCAATCGTAAGAAGATAGAAGGGACGGTTACCAGCAAGCGTAAAAGTCCAAGAGAGAAATTGGAGATGTTAGAACCAAGCAAGGACGTATGTTTAAAAATCTGGGAAGTATTTAATCTAATGAAAAGGAATGTGCCACGAACATTCGAAGACGCATTGGCATAATAAAAGTTGCCTTACAAAAAATAACCAAAGTTCTTCGAAAGAGGAAGATTTTGGGGAAGAAAGCGTGCTGAAATGTTATATAATATTAATCATCGCATCTGGCAGTGTATTCTGAAAATCACAGTACAGATAAAGAGAAGACTGAAAGCAAGAGAAATGCAGTTCTACAGCAGGATACTGAGAATACCAGAGAAGGCGCGTTTAAGGAAATTAAGGTATATGTAAACATAACACCTATACTTAGAAAGAGACGAATTTTCTGGGATACATAATGGTGAACGAGGACTATGACACTTACAGACTATATTGAATGTATAGAAACAGGATGAGGAAGCAGCGTACGACATAGCTGACGAACTTAAGTGAATGGATGACACGGTGTGAGTGGAAGCCATGGTAGAAAACAATTATTACCAAGAGCTTCTCGAGATAAAAGGTTATCTCGAGCCACGATCACTGAAATGACGAGATACATTAAAGAAGAAGCAAACATAGATTTGAATATCATTAAAATAGCAGCTGCATTAGCTAAGCACGAACGCACAAATAAGCCACACACACACACACACACACACACACACACACACACACACACACACACACACGAGATTCATTCAATAAATAATGTGAATTTTTCTAAGATGAATTTTTCTAATACAGACAGAAGCTTATTTTTTTAATTTTTCAACGTAGCCTCCCAGCAGTGTCACACACTTTTCTCATCTGTGCACAAGGTTCCGTATTTCGTCAGCGTAAAAATCTTTGGACTGATGTCTCAGCCAATCGCACTTTTGACTTCATCGTCACTTTCAAACTTCTTTAAGCAATTTAGCCCACTTGAAACATTTGTTTTGGCTGAAACATATCGCACCATACACAATTGACATTCTACTATGAATTTTAACTGGTTTGCACCCTTCAGCAACCCAAAACTTGATAACTGACTTCTGTTCAATCCTGGAGCATGCTTCTTGGTCGGCCATTTTTGTTAATCTCCAAAACTCTCAAAGTTTTTTTTTCAATCTGCCAAAAATTTAAATCCCTTTGAAAAAGAATTAAAGGAAAAAAATTAGAAAAAGTAAGCTTCTATCTGTATTAGAAACCCTTATACCGAAAAATTCACCTTATTTATTGAATGACACTCGTATATACATTAGTTTTAATGGATAAATTAAAAATATTAAAATAGATATAACAGAGCGCATTCAAAAGTGTCTTATAAAAAACACCATCACAACGGAACACAAACTTCATCACAGTTATGATAAGTTTGTCTTTCTAGTTTACCTTTGATGATGATCTTGAAGGAGATCAAAAGTAATTAGATAGGGAAAAACTACGGCACCTTCCTTGATGAATTTCATTTTAACATCAAGAAACTGAGAAGAGAACTGAAAAGGATCAGTATAAAAATAAATAGACATAATATGTCAATATCATTTAATGAAACATTTTTTGCAAAGATTTGCTTCCTGAATATGCTTATTAGCAGATCTGGGCAACATATTTTATTTTTATGTTATATTAAAGACAAACAGAGGTTCTTTGTTTAATAACTTTTCTTTTCCTCTTCCAAGGGGTTCAAATTATAAGCCTGTTTTCTTTTCTAAATGATTTTCAAAGAAACATTATTCTGTCGTAAAAATACGTGTTAAATTTTAAAGTTGGTTTTTAAATATATTAATAATGCTAACTCTCAATAGATAGTAATAAGTTTAATTTATTTATTATTAATAGGTGATATGTAGCTAGGTATTAAGTTTCTCATAGATTTTATTCCACTTTATAATCATTATGTAATTTGTTTCAGTAGAAGGGTTTAATAATATTTTACACTGTTTATTATACACACACACACACACACACACACACACACACATATATATATATATATATATATATATATATTAGTCATCCACATACAAGCCCGTTTCGCTGTATCACAGCTCATCAGTGTGGCTAGACATATCCACTTGCTTCTGGCCGGGATCGAAACTCGACCGATTTGGTGTCAGTCGGAGTCTCTACTCCCTATATATATATATATATATATATATATATATATTCCATTTTTAAACGAGTTATTTTGCTACCCAGGTTTCTAACATGAGTGGGGTCCTCAGGCGATTAAAAATTTCTTAAAGAAACCACTCGTTTAAAAATGGAAAATATTCAAAAGTTCTACAATATAATTGTATCGAACACTTTTTAATACAAATATGTACTGGTCTAATCCTATTATGACCAAAAACTAAGTATTAAACAATCAATCAATCAATCAATTAATCAATATATATATATATATAACCTGTGTGTATGTATTTGGGCAATAAACCCTCTTTTACAGAAGTTTACTTAAAGATGACTGACAGGATACTGCGATTAAGATGTTTTATTTATTTTATTTATTTTATTTTTATTGTTTTGTATTTTTTCTAGACATAAAGTGTGTAAAAATTGTACCAATGTTTTATATATCCGAGTGATTTCGGCTATTCTTTTAGCCATTATCGAACATACTTTTTATTTATCTTTTTTTTTTAACTGAATGCATGAAATTTTTATGCACGTACGGAGATAAATCTGTTTTATTTTCCGAACACAGTCAGCACATTGTGGCCGTGTTCATAGTTAATATTACATAATCTTCTCGATCGTATTTGTTCCTAACTGTAGCCAAGTCATACACCGATACACTATTTTCACGTTCGTTATTAAAACTTACATGGACATATTGGGGATTGGTTTCTAATAGTTGAACCTTGTCAACTAAAGGTTCATACTCATTAGTACGGATATTAATCAGCCATAATTAAAGTCTTGAACTTATCCGTAAATTTTGATATTCATCAAGAATGAGAAAACTTGCCCCCAAGAAGAAGGAGAGTAAGCACTCGAGCGCCTTCTTACGGTCATTGCAGAGCGAGAGTACAGAAAACCAATAAAGGATGAGAGGAAAGACATTCGTGGTGTATGCCTTAATTCTAACATTCGCTAATAACCGCCTTCTAATTACCTGACCCTGATAGGGCCCGCTAACCGCTTTTCCTGCTTAGCTAAATCTATCTGTAAGGAATTCCTCTCGCCTCTGCTTGGGACAGACTACCCTTGAGAGTCTTCACCTTTTTAGAATTATCTGAAGCGAGTCGTTGGCTATATTTGGTGCTGAGAAGCCTAATCCTATACTTAAACATCTCACACCACTTATTCCCAGTAAATTAAACTACCGAACTAAGCAGCCACGAAAGAATTTAATATAAAATTCCTGAAGACAAATAGCAATATTTAAACATCAACACAACAAACTTAGTAAATTACTCCATAACATCAATGATAAAAATAAAAACTAATATACAAACTAATAATCAAATTCAAAACAAAAGCGGTAAAATCATTAGAAAGAAAATCCTGGACATAAATTAATAAAAAAACAGAAATCATAACAAAGGGTAAATATTTGTACCAAATTCTGAATAAATAATGAAAAACTGTGTGAACAATAAAAAGAATTCCTTAACATAGAGTATTATTTACATATTTCCACAAAACATAATCATGATAAAGGTCCCTTTAAAAGTATTGAAACAGTAAGGCCAATTCTTTCTTTTTGTTGTTCACTGAAGACATCTGAGTTTAAGATCAAAAGATGAATTAGAGACAATAGTTCAGAATTTCAGCTTTTATTTCCTGTTAAAAAATGTAGATGAGTTAAACAGCTTAGGACATACCAAGTTTTGTATAAGCTCACCGTAGTTTTAGGCAAGTAAAAATAAAGGCATAAATAACATTTAGTATTTGGCTGCATAAACCTTGCTTGCAATTACTGCATCAAGCCTGCAGTGTATTGACATCACCAAACTGTTGCATTCTTTATTTGTAATGATTTCCCAGATTTTTAACGCAGCCTTTTTTAGTTCAAGATTCGGAAGTGGGGGTCTTCCATACGTCTCTTCTTCGGGAGATGAAATGCATGCTCTATTGGGTTACGGTCCTGTGATTGACTTGACCACTCTAAAACTGCCTAATCTTTTCTTCTAATGATCTCATTTGTCGTGTAGGAAATATCGTTTGAATCATTTTCTTGTTGCACGATAAACATATTCCTGATTAGTTTGGATGCATTTCTCTGTAAATTTATAGACAAAATGTTTCTGTAAAACTTCTGAATTCATTCTGCTGCTACAATCATGAATTACATGATCAATAAATATGAAGGAGTAGGTTCCCAAAGAATCCAGTAAAGCCTAAGCCAAGAGACTGTCTCCTCCATCCTTTATAGATCAGATTGTATTCTTTGGATCAGAAACAGATCCTTTCTTTCCTAAAACTTTGACCTTTCTATAAGTTGGGTAGAGGTCGATGTTGGTCTCATCAGTTCATAAAACTTTCTTCCAGAACTTTGTCGCTCATCAACCAGCAAATTCCAATATGGCCTTCCGATGCTTATTGCTGATGAGTGGTTTGCATCTTGTGGTACGACCTCTATATTTCTGCTCTCGAAGTTTTCTTCGAACGGTGGATTGTGGAACCTTCATTCTTGCACTGTGGAGATTTTTGATGATATCACTGACTGTTGCTTTTCGCTTTTTCCTCACAGCCCTCATAATGTTTCTGTCATAAATTGTTGGCCGACATATTATATGCTTGTTGCTGAGTACACCAGCAGTTTTTTTCTTTTTCAGGAAATTCCAAACTGTTATGTTGGTTATGGAAAATGTTTAACTAATGATTCTGATCGATTTTCTTTCTTTTCCCAGTGTCAAATTGAACAGTTCTCTCGTTTTCTTGTTAGTCTATCGTTTGAGACGAGAAATACTTTCTTTACAGTTGAAACACAATTGCAAATCTGTAGTCATTCAGAGCTATTTAATATTTAAACAATCAATCTAAAAGACAGAATCTGGGCAACAAGACACACCGGTCAGTAACGTGTTTCAAAGATTTTGCTCAATTGAAAACTGGGTGGGGCCAAACGATGGTATGTCCTTAGTTGCTTAACATATTGGAATATAAATAGCAGAAAATAAATGCTGAAATTCTGAACTCTTGTCTCATATTCATCTTTTGGTCATGAAACCCAAATGAACAAAGGAATTGACTTTGCCGTTCCAATAATTTTGGAAGGGACTGTATAAAACAAAATAGATGAACACGGAACCCCCATACCAAAATATTAAGATATTTTCCAATAGTAACTAAAACCCGTCAAAATTATTGAGTTTACTAAAAACTGTAGACATTAAAAATCAATGAAATCGATGAGGTTGCCATAAGCTAAATTCAACATTAACGAAGACATAAATGAAACAAAATCTTTGGCAAAACAAAACTTTTTTAATTAGACTTGCTGACAGAAACTGCACACGTGTCGTATTAAACAAAGGAGATAATTTATCTAAATTTACAACTATTTTTATGGTAAATTAACATTTAAGAAATTACAGAAGCATTAAAGAAAATATGAAAAATTAGCAATTAAAATATGAATTAAAAAAGCAACTAAGAATATCAGAAGCATTTACTATCGAGAACGACTTGGCTTTAATTAAATATTCAATTTAGGAACAAACATTAAATATATTTTATAAATAAATAATTTAATAAAAAGCACTACAACCTAACACATGACGCCGTGACACTAAAAACTAATGTGTCAAATAAAGCATAAAATAAATTAAAGAGCGCATTTTTCAGAATACATAATTTTCTTTAATCAGGCTGATAATAGCCAAATACGCTAATCATTTGGACAATACTTGTACAACCACAACCTCATTCCTGTTGACATGCAGCTACTGAGAATAGAGGAAAATTTTATCAAAATGTGTCGCCCTTTAGAGCAACTTATATATATATATATATATATATATATATATATATATATATATATAAACGTGATTTATATCGTTATACTCAACTCGAAAACCTTCCTCGAAAACTTTCGAACGAAGGAAAAATGGTTTTAAAATGAAAAAAAAGAAAGAGCTTAGGACATGAATGTCTGTCAAAATTGTTCGAACAGAAATCAGCACGAAGCCCAAAGAAAAAAAGAAAAAAATCTAACACGAGTAACCATCTAACAGAAAGCGCTCAATACAAAGGTAGAATGAACTTAATAGAAGCTAATGAGCCAGACGAACCTACCTAGTTTTCTCCTAAATAGATCGTCAGGGAAAGCCAGCTTTCCCTGACCCTCCGTTTAGGAGAAACCTAGGTAAATTCGTCTAGCTCATTAGCTTCTATTATATATATATATATATATATATATATATATATATATACGATATTAGGAAAAGAGGGAGGGAGAGAGAGAGAGAGAGAGAGAGAGTGTGTGTGTGTTGGGATTTTTACAGATGATGAATTTTGACATAAAATTAACACCACCAAATTAACCCACCAGTAAAGCCATGAAGACCTAAATGGTTACTAGAAGTGGAAGAATTGAGAACAGAAACATTAATATTCAGCGGGAAGAGGAAAGTGTAATTAGGAGGACAGTAGATAATGATTGCCATTGCATTTATTTTTTTGCAGATTTAAGTTAGCGAGCAAAATTACCGAGCAAAATATAATTTCTTGAACATACAATAGCAAAATACAAGAGCAATCGAAATATTATTGGGATCCGTTGATTTTCTATGTTAATATTTAGTTACATCTAACATATAGTTGCATGTCCTTGAAGTGTTCTGATCAGTATTCTTTTAAAATATTGACCCACTCTTCCTTGTAAACAATCTTTAGAAGTATACTGTTTCGGTTTTTTTATCTTTGATAAAATGGATCTTAAACATTGTCATGGAATATTTATTAGGATTCACGCCAGGAGACTTACTTAACCACCGAGACACAACTACATTGTTCTAAACAAGCCATTTAATTGTCATTTTAAATGAATTTTTCGAATCGTTATTTTTCTTTAAATGATTACATTAATGCGAGGTAATGATTAACGAGCCTGTTTTGGGAGATCACTAACAACAATAGTAAGTTTAATTCTCAATGGGTTCTTCACACTTTCGGCCGAGTGCCACATCTAATCCACCCTTGGTAAATCATTAGGTCATCTCGATGTTGTGAAATAGTTAGCAAGCTAGTCTCGCTAAAACAGTTACAACTGAGTGGTGATTTCCATCCTTATTGGATGATTCATACTTTTGACCTTGTCCCACATCTACGCTACGCTCTTTTTAAGTCACCAATATTGCTCTGAAGAGAATAGATTAACCTTTATAATACTCTAATACACGCCAGTCATGATTGTAATAATGAAGCTTAGTACCTTTTCCCTAAACTGGCGTTTCTAAAGGTTAAAGAAGAAAGAAAATGTGTGACTTTTAAAAAATATTTATCGCACTACACACACACACACACACACACACACATATATATATATATATATATATATATATATATATAGGTGTTTCAGCATTCAAGACTTCATCAGATCCCAAAAATGAAATGTGTGTATGTGTATTTTTGTGTCTGCTTAAATAATGAATGTTAGTACTTTTCCCTAAACTCGCTTTTTCATGATTAAAGAAGAAATAAAATCAGAGATGTTTTTAGAAATAAACTCTTGGAAAGGTCACCCTTGGTGGCAAGATCGGAGATGAGGACCCAGACTAAGAGTGCCCAACCCCATAACACCCCAGCGGTGGAAGAATCGAATGATGATTAATGCAAATCTCAACGGTTGAATCAGATGCTGAAGAGGCTTACGCATTATGGTCATGCTACAGAATGCACCATTCTAAATTATATTAGGGTCAGCGGTAGTTGGTTGCAGTTTTATAACTGGATTCTGCATGTTTCCTTTCACATGTGCCGCACAGGAAGGTCATGAATTCAAATGTGTCGATCATTTCCTGGCAAAGTGACGTCCATTTTAAACAAATACACACTATCAGCACATTTTTCTCATCTTATTTTCTTTCGACACCAATCAACTCTTATAGAGCCAAACAGCAATAAGAAATGAATGAATAAGTGCGGGTGATTTGAAGAAACTGGAAGCTTTTTAATCACTTCTGTGGCGTCCTTAGTCATCAAAGCCATCGTCAAAAAGAAAAAAAGTGAGGGATCAGCAAAGAAGAAATTACATTTTTGGATACAAAATAAAACCAACGACGATATATATATATATATATATATTGTATTTATATATATAGTCATCCGCAGACAGATCTGTTTCGCTGTATCACAGCTCATCAGTACGGTTAGAATTTGATTGCTTTTAACCTAGGATTGAAACCCGACCGAAGTGGCGTCAGTCGGCGATTCTAACTCTGGGCTATGGATGCTCGGTAGAAGAAGGCAGACTTTTTAGCATGTATATTATCATTATACACGCCCAATAGCCAGAGTGCTCTAATTCATTAGTGAATGAGCGATGCGCACATGGCAGGGTAACTACTGTTTTTCAAAATCTACCATTTTTCCAGTGTGCTCAATCAGGGTGTGAGACCGTATATATATATATATATATATATATATATATATATATATATATATTCTTAAATTTAAGAGACAATGAATGTCTATTATGTTTAATCATGGGCCATTTTAAATGTCCTATTTTGGCTTTAATGTCAGTTGAAAATAAAGACAAAATTTCTCCAGCATTTGAATAATTTTTTATTAATTTGGTTTTAAGATTTCGGCTCACATGAGCCATCTTCAGAGAGGTTATTAAGACGGTAACACAATAACATCCACCATCACTGACGATTTTATTTTATGTTGACATATAACTCCGCTAGGCAACGTCAATAGTTACCAAAAATAACAAACGCAGTTCGCAAATTTGCAATGCGGTTCTATGATGTCACACCACGCGCGAAATGAAAACAGAACCATGTATTCAAATTGAATACATGGTTCTGTTGTCATTTGTCTTTATTTGCAACTGAAATTAAAGACAAAATACGACGTTTCAAACGGTTCATGATTAAACATAATAGACATTCATTGTCTCTAATATTTAACAGTATATGTTTAGAAAATTATTTGCTGCCTCGATACATTATATATATATATCGCATTCATAAATTCTGTGGCACGTGAACTTTTAAATAAAATACCGTTACAAGAGCCTTCTTCAAAAGAAAAACGATAAAAGTTAAAATCAGTTATTAAAATCGCCTGAAGAAACCACTCATGTTGGAAATCAAGGTAGCGAAATAACTCGTTTATAAATGAAACTTTCGGTGACTTGCGTGTGTATACGCCGCTTATATATATAAAGGCTAAAAGTTCTCTTCTCTGATATCATGTGCTTATGGTTTAGTGGTTAGCGACTCCGGCTGACACCAAATCAGTCGAATTTCGATCCTAGTCGGAGACAAGTGGGTCTCTAGCGACACTGATGAGCTGGATGCAGCGAAACCGACTTGTATGTGGATGACGAATATATATATATAGAATGTGTTTTTGCTCTACGTTACTTCATCTTTGTTAATTCGAATTGGTTAGTTTGTATCGAGCACTTTTCTTTCTTTGTGGTTGGTTCCGTTTGAGGGTTTTTTTTTCTTTGCTGCGAGGTACTGTATGTATTGTCGGTACTCCGCGGTTTTCTTTTTTTCCCCCTCTTGTCCAACGCTTTATAGCGACGGACGGTAACGGACTTAGATTCTGCCGGTTATTTGTGGTCCTCAAGGTTTGCTTTGGTAAAATTTTAGGATCTAGATACGTACAGAGTCAGGTTTATTATATATATATATATATATATATATATATATATGAATAAATATATTTAACGATAAAGTGCTCAATACGTGGCCTGATGATAGCGCTTAGCATGAAACAGTCTGTCACCCCCTGAGTGTTAACTTAATATATCACTCTTTTATATATATATATATATATATATATATATATATATATATATATATGCACTATCGTCATTCAGCCTGCAATAATGAAAAGTACATTTTTAATGCCAGCGAATGTAATTTATTAAAATTTTATTATACATTTAGAATATTTTTCTTTGATTTTATCCTAACGTAATTAATAAATATATTTAATTAAAAACGTTATTTTCCTTTTGAAATGTAAGAAATATACAGTATACTTAATAAATGTATTTTTCTTTTCGTTTAGGTGACATATTATGCCGTTAAATCTTACGTTTAAATTAATTTTTACACATTTAGACTGAATTATTTTCTTTCTCAAGCAAAATAACGATAATTTGATGAAAATAGATTTATTATTACATTTATATTATACGTATTAAATTTATAATGCCTCAATGTTTTAATATACATTGCCTGATAATCGAACGTATATATTAATCTAATCAGTATAGAAAATGTTTTATAGCAGCACGTTTGTGGTTAGTGTCAGCATCTTTGAAAAATACGGATTGCATCTTGTATCACGAGATGCAAAAAACCGAAGTGTTACTTAAATAATAAATACAATATCGACAATAATATTATGCAAACATTATAATTACCGTTAATAAAATGAATCTTTTGATGGAGAGGAACGAAAAAATACAAAATATTTACTTAACCCAAATCTACCCTCGACTGAATCAATTTCTAGCCAAAAGATCAAATTTACATAACATGAAACATTTGATTATTAAACAAAAAGCTGTTTACTATAGGTTCTATGGTCAGTGTAGCTGAATTTACTCTATAATTGTTTTTAAGCTCAATATAATGGTATTGTAAGTTATAAAAGGCTTAGACGTAAATCCATTAGTTGTCCTTCTGTGAAAGTCATTTCAAATAAACCAAAAAGACATGCAACGCTTAAAGTAAAACTCGCTCTTTGAAGTGATAACACAGCGTCTACAGAGGAAAGAAAAAGAAAAACAAACAAACAAACAAGAGAACATGTGTTGCATTAGTTGCTATGTTTTATTTAGAATCAATAATTCACTTTCACGACATTAAAATGAATGGCTTACTTGAGCGTAAAGTTTGGTTTGAGCTGAGATGAAATGACACTGACGGGATTTTCCCCATCAAATTAGATGCTTTGTAAAACTTAAAACAAAATTTTTTTTTTTTTTTTAATCATATCACCCCAAGCAAGGCGGTAACGCCACTGATGCGCAGGGGGCTACGTAAGGGTAAAAAGAATGGAAAAGAGAAAGCCGGAAACCACATCCTAAACAGGAAACAAGGGATGAGCCTCTTCACCTGTTCAATAGATGTGGGTGGAGTGTGAACCGGGCGATAGTTTAGTCTATCTACTCCAATTGAAAAAAAAAAAAATAATAAAAAAGGAAAAGAGTGAAAAGATTGGAAAAGAGAAAACCGGAAACCGCATCCTAAACAGGAAACAAGGGATGAGCCTCTTCACCTGTTCAATAGATGTGGGTGGAGTGTGAACCGGGCGATAGTTTAGTCTATCTACTCCAATTGAAAAAAAAGTGAGAAGTTTTGAAAAGAGAAAACCGGAATGAAAATATTTTCTCTGTGGAACTTTCAAAAGAAAGTTATGGTATGGCATGAATACAACCATATCACAACTGAAGTCTCCAATCTAGATTCTCCTCGAAAAGATATTAATATTTATTTCTTAGAACTGTTTGGACTAGAAGGCACACTACAAATCAGTGTGGTTTCTCATCTTCAGTAAGGTTTCTCATTTCCAAGCAGGCTCCTTCTGTCAGGGCTCTTTGTCTTTCTCCAGTACCCAGAGCCAATTGATGGTTTATACTGTAACTATGCTGAGTAAACCTTACTTACATTTCTAGTATCTGCCCCATCAGGATCACATACGTTTTTGAAATCAGAGTTATTGTTCTTTTATACTGGTTGCAAACCAAGCTTGAGAGTCTTGTATTCCCTGCTATTTAATCCATAGCTGGTGGGATAAGATTGATTCATATCTTTCCCAATGGCATTTGTTCAAAAGTTAGTGTAATTATCTCAACCAGAATTTGAACTTGACTCACCAATTTATCATTCTGAGCTTCTATTCATTACACCAGCGGCATGTTTAAACTATTCTGTACTAAATTAAAAAGAATACTTGGTTTTCATTAGGTGATGTTACCAAGTATATATAAGTTTAAATGTGCAGGGGAAAACTGATTTAATCTACCTCTTTCAACAAAGGAAGACAATGAAGCGAACTAATCATTCACTACTAACGCAGAATATTACTGACAAATGTTGTGAAATTAAACATTAAAATATGAATATATAGATATATATTTATTATAATTATAGTTTAGAAGATGTACAAATTATAATCTACTACAAAGTGTACATTTTGTTTCGACATTGAAAGGACAATGTCTCATCAGGAAGTGTGAAAAGAAAATGGAAATTCTTTATCTTATATTGGCGAATTGTGTGTGAGAGGTAGGTGGGGTGGAAAATGGGAAATTAGAGTTCCAAGTTGTCAGTAAGAATTTGAACGAAAAGAAGAAAGGGGTAAAGGATAGAGGTGATTAATAGACGTGTTAAAATCTTTTAGACAGATTAACAATAGAAGATAAGGTATGGTCCTTTACAGCCTTTATAGTCAGTCTTTTGGGTTTAACAAAAAGAAAAAAATAAGGAAACGTAAATGGGGTGGGGGAGAAGGAGAGGAGGCACTAGGAATTGCTATTTGGTAAAAATATCTGTATTAGAGAAGTGTACGACAACAAATATTTTTGTATTTAAATTTAGTTTTTGTAATTAATCTATTTTTTGTATTTAACCGTAATCTCGTTTTCATATAAAACTTTAATTCGATCACAGTTTGTAGTATGAAATAAAGGTAAAATTTCAGGTAAGAATGTTGTTAATACTATAAAAGTTTATCGTTTCTAGAGATTTTAATTTTAGCTTTTGTAATTTTAGCATGATCGTAAGGTTAGTCTTTTGATGTGCTTGCAGTTTACTGTGGTTTCATGCCTCTGGTTTAATAATACGTTGATCCTCATGTATTTAATGATTTCCATTTTTTCTTGAGACAAAGAAAACATGGTTCCTTTACCGATTTAGATGTCCTGGCTTGTTTGAAGATTTTACATTTAACTTTAGGTATTTTATTTTTGGTTTTAACTTCCAAAAATATTTAGAAAGTGATATCATATTTTGTTTGTCCTTGTTATTGAAGGATGAGAGGTGATTGTAAAAGCGGTTTTAAAAATGTTCATTGTGTTTCCGATATAAATTTTAGCATCTTTAGGATTCTCCATGGATGAAATCGAACACATATGTACCAGGGATTTTGTTAAGCATTTATTAGTTATGGGGCATTGGTTCGGGTTTCTACAATTACAAAGGTTATTATTATGGGGCAAACTGACATGTGTGTTAGAATTATTTTTGTTGTATGATTTTAATATTTTATTATGTAATTTAATTATTTTTTCTAAATTGTTGGAGCAGCTATGGCTGAGTTTTATTGTATTCTTATTGAAAGATTTGCTTAAAGGGTTATATATATGGTATTTTTTAAAACTTGAAAGGTCTACATTATTTGTCTGCTGAAGAGTTTTATAATTATCAATGATCAAATATATGCAAAGCAATTTTCATAATTAATTGTGATTATATTTATGTTTAGGATGTGCGTTGTGATGCAGTGGATATCGACTCGGAACTACAAATTGGGTTGCCGAGTTCGAATTCCAGTTGAATTCGTTGCATTCACTTACGTACAAATACTCTTGGGAAAGGTATTAATCTGTCCCTTCCCACCAGTTATGGGTTGAACACCAGGACAGATTAGGTTCTGTATTCTTCACTGGCAACCACTCTACCGCAGAAAGCAATGGCAATCTTCTGCCCAGTCAGTCATGTCTCTTTCGAGACATGATCGCCCAAAGCGTGTATCACGTATGGCACATAACTGACTGATTATATTTGTATAAACACATGTAATTATTGTCCACTAAAATGAAATATGGGATGGATTTATAATGAAGATCTTACGCATACGTGATAGAAAACCTGTCAATTTCTTCCAGTAATTTGCTTTCGGGATGCCTCCCTCTAGAATTAAACCCTTTTCAAATTGTCAAAATTTTGGCTTGTGGGTGAACAGCGCCATTGAAACAGGATTTTTCTCTCCATTTCAAATCGTATTCCTAGTTTCACAAGTTTAAATGTAAATTACTCAATTACTACTTTTTGACTTACATAAGCCATTGCCAAATAGTTTTTATTCGTGCGCTATGCCATTTCCATCGCTTTTCAAATCTCTCGTTTCCATTCGCCATGTTTTTTTAATTTACCAGTCTTGATTTCACTGTAATAAAGGAAGGCATCTGTAGATAATCATAATTGCCCTGCTGTAAAAATTTATCTTTTCTTTATATGCCGTGTCTTTTCAGGACATAAGCAGATTATGAACTTCTTGCCTCTATCCCTTACTGCTCTTAACAATTTTTCTCTTCGTATCTCTTCAAAACCCTGCTCCGCCATCCTAGTTGCTGAAGCCTATCAAGTATGTCTGCTTTTCTCTCTTTCTTTTCCTCTACCCGTCCTGTGAGTATTACATTCTTCAAACCGTCCTTCCTGATTACGTGTGCCAGAAACCTCATATTTCTCTTCCTGATACGAAGTATAAATTTCCTTTTCGTTTGAATCCTCCGCACCCCCCCCAAAAAAAACCTCGTCGTTTCTCGCATGTTTGGTCCATGATATCCTCAGCATTCATCTGTAAAAAATATATTTGTTGCTTCGAGTTTCTCTTTTATCTTTGAAGAGATTGTCCAGAATTCGCTGCTTTATAAGATGGCAGGTATCTCATAACAGTCTAGTACTCTTTCCTTTGTTTCCACGAAATCTTTCGATCACGAAATCGTTCTATCTCTCATTAGTCTGCTTAGTTTTTGAAATTTGTCTTTCGCCATGCCATTTCGCATTCGGATCTCAGTGTCAGGATCCTTCCTAGGTATTTAAATTTTTGCACCTGATTTTAGTATCCCCGATCTGTAGTTGTCATTTTGCTGATGACCATGCATTCAGTTTTCTTAAAGTGTATGCTTAACCCTTTCTTCTCGCTTTCCATTGCTATCTTCTCTAGGAGGTCCTGTATTTTCCTTTGCGTTTCTGCTAGAAACACTATGTCATCTGCGTATCTTATATTGTTAAGATTGTGGCCGCCAATAACGGATTCCGGCAGACTTGTAGCTTTTTCACAATTGTTTTGCTATACAGGTTAACTAGATCCGGTGAAAAGTCTCAAAATGTCTTACACATGATTTCTATTTTTGTATATTTGCTGAATTCATTTCGCCAGTATAAGTTCTTTATTGCTCTGAAGTCTTTCCCGTAAGTGTCGAGGTTGCTGAGAATCTCTGACAAGTCTTTGTGGTCTACTTTGTCGAATGTCTTTGCGTAAATGTAATTTATCAATCTGGATAAAGTTCTCAGAATTATTCGCCGTCAAATAATACATATTTGATTTACAGATAAAACATACACATAGGTTGTTGGCTGCATCCGGGCCTGGTAAAAAGAAATTCGAGTGCTGATTTTCACAATAGATTATCAACCGTTAGAAAATTAGTATGATACTAAAGTAAGCAGATAGTGTTTTTAAATCTTTGGATTAAAATAGCATATTCGCATTAGAAATTTTTAATATTCGTAATACTTCTTATAAGGTAAAATCGAATTTTGCAATTTTTCTAACAGGTGAAGGCAAATTTATTGAACAGTGAAGAGAGTATTAAATAATATATACGCCAGTTATAAACTTTCCCGCAAAAATTTGTCAGCTTAACTTCATAAAAGAAAATAATAATTTTAGAAACTCTTTATAAACTGTAAATAACTTGGAATTGGGTGATGGCGCTGTTTGTCATTAGGCACGGGAGAAACACTTCACGTGTAAACAATACATTGTCATCGCATTGTTTCCATCAACGGAAAGGAAAATTTCCCTACTGGACCTCTTTGGCGTATCTATGACAAGTTCATGCTGTCTTAAATAACAATGTCAACTCCAGCTTTGTAGAAAGAATCAAAGGTGAATTAAATCGATAATTGAGGTTTCGAACAAGTCTGTGAATTCGTGCATTTATACTAATTCTGAAGCAATATTAAGTTCTATTGTTCATGTCTAAATGGTTAGTATCTTAATTCAGCGAATAGAGTGCACTTTATAGAAATTGGACATTTCAGAAGAAAAGCTGTAATTTTAAATTGAAAGACATATATAAAATATTATTTATGGTTTATAGAACTTCATATAAATTATCTTGAACATTTCCTTTCGTGTCTTTCTCTTTTACCTACTTTTTTTGTACAAACTGGACATATGCATATTTTCTTGATTTCGTAAGAACCAGACTTTTGTCTCGTATCTTTTTACTCATACAAACTACGCTTGTTTAGCATTTTGATCTTCATCCTAACTGGGCATCTATCTACCTTTTTATTGTTCATCAAGATAACTGAGATTACCTGGCAAAGTGTGATAAGCCGTAAAAGAATCCAAACCAAACCTCTCTAAGCTACACTGCAAGCTCAGCCAACACTCACAAACGCACACATATGCATGCACACACACTCACACACACACATATATAGTCATCCGCAGACAGATCTGTTTCGCTGTATCACAGCTCATCAGTACGGCTTAGACACCGATCGCTTCCTAGCCAGGATTGAAACCCGACCGAATCGGCGATTCTACCCCTAAGCCACGAGCGTATAAATTATATATGTATAATAAAAAGTGTGAGAAGCCGTGAACGTTTTATTTAAAGTGTATATTTAGTGTTGTTTAAAAATATTATACATGTTATGATTTTTTTAAGTATCCATAATGATATTTGTGACGCTACACATGTTTCGAGTCTAATATTGGCTTTCTTCAGGCGAATAAATTTGTGGTTTTACATATCGGGTTCCTTTTGTTTCTGAGGGCTAAGCAAACTATAACGGTTTTTCTTCCTTCACGAGCGCGTTAATAACGGCAAACGCGTTTAGGAAATTTCATTGCCAATACAAACTGCAAAGAGGAACGATCGTTTTTTGTACCTTAACCCGGTGTGTGTGCATGTATGCGCGTGTTTCTCCCTGCATTAATTTCTTTTTGCATTAATAATATTTCGTAGTCTGTATTTTGGTAAATAGGCAAAACTTTGAAATTGCCATTAATACATTCATACATACGTTGGAAAACATATAGTTTCCAGTTGTATGATAATCTTATATTCCTTTTATGAAGGGATATTCTATTATTCAAGCATTGTGTTGCTCCCACGTATATTTTTGCACATTTCTCACAAAAACACGTGCATGCACAAACAAAATCTAAAACAAGCAATA
Source organism: Ascarosepion bandense (assembly GCA_037127315.1). NCBI lineage: Eukaryota > Metazoa > Mollusca > Cephalopoda > Sepiida > Sepiidae > Ascarosepion > Ascarosepion bandense. Next base: position 511,751 of record JBBBDQ010001492.1, read on the forward strand.
CGCAGTATATATATATATCGATTGTTTGATACTTAGTTTTTTGGTCCTAATAGTGTTAGACCAGTACACATTTTTTATAAAAAAGTGTTCGATTTAATTATATTTGCCACCCACGTTTCTATCATGAGTGGTGTCTTCAGGCGATTTTTAATAACTGATTTTACCTTTAACTGTTTTTCTTTTTAAGAACGCTCTTGTAACGATGTTTTATTTGAACGTTCACGTGGCAGGGAATTTATGAACGCGCGTTGTTTAAATTCAAACGATTTATGACGTTTTCATCCATGGTTGTATGAACCTAAGAGGTATTTCTTAGTGTGGATGCATTTTGTCATAATTTCTGTTCTTTCATTTAACAGTTCGTCTTTATTTGGGTATGTCATAATTTTTCTTCTTGGCATAGTCTACATGTTTGTCCACCGTTGTAAGGCTTATATATATATATATATATATATATACTTACAGCATGCAATGAGTAAATTGTCGCTATTTTATTTTTTTAAATTTCGCGCCAGTGTATTGCTTGTTTTAGATTTTGTCGACTGCATAATATAGTAAGGTCAGTTGGGCACTGTCTGTGATACTTCAGTACGAACATTTCAGAGTGTTTGTGTGTAAATCTGAGGACAGTGTTGAGTATTCGGAAAAAGTTGGATGATATATCCAGTCATTATCATGGTGTTTAGATGGAACACTAGCAATGACGAGGTTATCTCAATTTATCTTCCCACAGAGACTCAGACACAACACGGATGCCTACATCAAGTGCCTTGAGAAGGTTGTGCTGCCCTGGTTCAAGAATGTCGATCTGGTAACAGGAGTCTGCACCATGCCACACAAGCAGGATAACCAAATCGTAGCAGCCAGACAATTTCTGTGACCACATCAGTCCTGACATCTGGTCATCTAACTCCCCAGACTGCAATCTTAATTGATATGTGTGGGGCACAGTTGAGGGGAAGACTAACAAAACTCCTTGTAACACTAAAGATGAACTGAAGGCAAGGGTTATGGCAGAAGTCATCAACTTAAACAAAGAGAATGTCCAGAAGGGTAGCAGGAGATTCAGAAGTCGTCTGGAGACCATTATTAAAGACAATGGTGGTTTTACTGAATAAATTTACACTTATGAATTTCAAGATATGTTAGCATAATTTTGGCAAATGTATCTCTTAAAATGAACTATCAGTGTTAATTTCATTTGTGGGTAATTTACATGACAATTTAACATCGCACTCGATATTTATAAAATAACGACATATATTTTTATATATAAAGAACAATATTTAGAAAATTTTTGTGACAAAGTGGAAAAAGTTTATTTATGACGCGTTTCTTTCCTTAGGATTTCATTGGACTAAATTCGTTGTGTTGGTACGACTGTACGCGCGCAAACGAGGGATGCTGGGAATTTTAGAAATGTAATTTTTTTTTATCTTACCGAATTCATTTAGTGTCTATAAACAAACCGTAACATAAAATATTTCTACTCTAATCAAAGAAAAAATAATTCACTACAAAGAAAATATCTTGAGAGTTCCTTGATCGCAAGGACATTGACATTAAATTTGCGCTCCGGCTCTGACGCCTTTTCCAAATTCCTGGCCGAACTTCTATTATCACAGTGTGGGATATCGAATAACAAAAGTGATGGAAAGAAAAAGAAAGAGACTCAAAATGAATTTGATTAGATATTAAAAAAAACAAAACAAAAACCATTCTAAAATCCCCATCACTTCTCGTTTGTGCGCATGCGCAGTCTTACCAATATAAAATTATTCCGATGAAGTCCTGAAGGAGGAAACGCATCACAAGTAAGCAAACTTTGTACACTTTGTCATCATAAAATTTTCACACACACGCGCGCGCGCGCGCTCAGGAAAGACAATCACTTTTATAAATGTTATTACAAAGTTAAGAAAGTGTAATTATTTCCTCATTATAATTGAATTATGATTTTAAAAAATTCTGTAAATTAATAAGCGTGACTATTCTTAATTATTAGAAGAGAATCGTTAGTTAATGCTTATTATAAAAGTCATATTTAAATTATTACAAGAGAATCGTTACTTAATACTTATTGTAAGAGTTATATTCAAAGAATTTGCTTAAATATACTTTGAAGGCGATCTGCTGCCAACAATAGGTGCAATCCTTTTAGCATACAAAGTAGCAGGTAATATTTCTCGGCTTCAACATAAGTGAATTAAAATATGATGTTTAGTAATTTGGTGAGATTTTGTGAAGTCGTTCTGGCCGATAAATTTTCAGCACGCACACACATAAATGTATATAGTCATCCGCAAACTGTTTCGCAGCTCATCAGTACGGTTAGACTCCGATTGCTTTTAACCCAGGATTGAAAGCCGATCGAATTGGCGTCAGTTGGCAATTCTCCCTCTGGGCTATGAGCATTCGATAGAAGAAGGCAGACTTTTTAGCGTGTATATTGTCATTCTACCCACCCAATAGCCAGAGTGCTCTCTCTCTCTCTCTCTCTCTCTCTCTATATATATATATATATATATATATATATATATATATATATAATTAGATGCAATACAATTTTTAAAACTCACTCTTCTATAAATACTATACTGATTATAGCTATGTTTTGATATCTCAGAATGTATCTTTCGTTTTATTTATTTATATTCCATTTTCTATTTATTTATATTGCAATTATTTTCGTCCTTGTCATCTTGTTCTTGCCAACTGACAAGCTTAGTATTGCATTGAGGTTTGTGGACATTATTCAAAAGAGACATTTATCTACTTATGCAGACAGTTTAAAGAGTCATTCGTTTTGAAACTCAGTGTACATCTTATTTATCGACAGTGATTTAATGTTTTTATTTCTAGCTTTCTTCACGCGAACCGAACGAAGTCAAGTTGAAAATCGCAAGCAAAAACACCGGAATCTGTATTGAGATGCAGAAGAGATTGCGATTTTCCACGAATTTTTCTTATACAAAGAGAAGAGACGTTACATTTGTATGAAATACATGAACTCGAATAATTGAAGCAGAGAAAAAAATGTCTAAATTCGTCAATCATTTCAAAAAGTCGAAGGTCAAATTAGGCTTTTCTTTCTATTGCCGTAGGCAGAAGTCAGTAAGTTGTCGTTCTCAAATTTTATTAAGAGCTCAGTGAAAACAATTTCTGGCAACGTTTTCGCAAAATCATATGGTCAGTGATGCAATGTAAGCACATTTTCAGCAATTGATTGACCACCTTTACAAGTTATTTTTTTTAAGTAAAGAAAAGGTTTCATCCATTTTTGGGTGAGATTCTATTTTATCACTTCCACTTGTCTTGTTGGCTTTCCGTCCAAAATTTTCGACCCAGTGAAGAACACGATCGTTGGAAGATCAATTTTTATTACTTTCCTCTTTTATTTTATTTCTTTTTCTTTTTTTATAAATCTCTTTTTCTAAACTACAATAGATTCTCCGTTGAATAGGCTGTGTTTTTTATGGATTGTATCTGAAGTAAACACTGTGGTTATTTAAGGATGTCGCAGAATATTTGCAGTATTTAACAGGGAGGAAACCATGTACCGAGAATCCTTTAAAAGGAATCTTTTCCGTTCTGCATTTCAAAATTCGGATTACCATTTGTTCGCTGCTTTTTCACACTCTACTTGTTTTTTGTGGACATCAGCTTTCCATTCAAGATTTGAATTGGCATCAGAGATTTATTCCAAGAAAAATATCAAAAGAGGTGGGAACCAGGCTGTAGATAAATAAGTTGGCCGAGTCGCTCAGTGGTTGTTCTGATAAAACAAATGCAGTTAAAGTGTCAATTTAAAAGAATCAATCTTCTCTTAAATTATTTACTATCATATAATAATTCTGCTTGCTCCTTCCTTAATTAGTTACTTCGTTTCTTAGTTCCTCCGTCCATTACGCCACTGAAAAAAAGATAACACTCTTACTCTCTACAGGAGCTTTTCCTTCCCCTCTATCTTGTTATAAACGCTACTCTCCTCAGCCTTTCTCTCACCTTTGCCAAACGGAAGGGTAGTAAAGAGTTAGAGACTAGGAGGAGAGCCTATAGCATTACTGTAGCAGTAGCAGCTTAAGCTGGTGATTGTAGCAGTAATTGTGTGTGTATATATGTGTGTGTACTGTACAATATAGTAAAAATAGGTAAGTTTGTTGTCGTATCCCGCGACCTAATAACGAAATGTCTGGCCTCTACACCCTTGGCCATCACTCATATGGTCTTTTCTGTTTACAATGGACACAGGAGCCATGATTTTTCAGTTATAAAAAAATCATTTTCTCTTTCAAAATCTCTGACAAAATAGCGTACAGTATTTTGGTTATGGTCTGTGAATACGCCGCGTAATATAATATAAGATTACAGTAAAGTAGCTTCTATGGACATTACTTTTATAGACATTTTATGTGTTATCGTTATTTTATTATCCAATACCTTTATGTTTGAAGACTTATCATCTTTTGTAGTATGACAAAGTAAAATTTTTCCAGGAAATCATAATTATTCTTCCGTGGAAATTCCACGGGTTCCGCTAGTATAGATAAATAGTCTTTCGTATCGAAATATAATTAAATAAACAATGTCATTCTACACAGATTAGACACGGGCTCGTTGGAAATGACATCGAATGAATAACGTTGCGTTTCGCTGGAAAATCAAATATATGTCTTTGTTCAATAAGCCCTGTAGTTGAGAATTGTTATTTGCAATTTCACAGATATGTCAAAATATATATTTAAATTAGACAAAAGAATGGCAGTAAATTACAATTATCACGTAGGTAACTATATCATAACAATCCTAAAATGCTAGGAAATGCATTATTATTTATAACAAGCCATAAAATATTAGTACAACTTTTCTTTTTTATAAATATCTTTAAAGCATACAAGTATGGCAACTAATGATCCAATAATTGTGTTTGAACCATCTACAGCCTATTTTACAAATGGCAGTTATATGATTGGAGTATTTGATCGATTTCAAATATTGGTTGTTCAAAGATTTTAGAATGTTTGAGAAATATCAAGACAAGAAATACTCGAGAATATAGCTTTTTCAGAGCTTTGGCAATTCTCATGTTTAAATCAATGTCGCAACAGGAATATCAATTGACATCAGTCAGTTAAGTGCCATACGTGACACACGCTTGGGTGATCATGTCTGGAAAGCGACATGAATGACTGGGAGAAGATTTTTCCGCAGTAGGTTGCCATTAATTTCTGCAGTAGACTGGTTGCCAACCATGGTTATAGAACAAAATCTGTTCGACTGGAATTTGAGCTCGGATCTCCGATTTCACGTTTTAAGATTAGCATATTTAGTTTATATTATACTGGTAAATAATAATAAAAATATCTAGAACTATACATGAAATATTGTCTTTCATTTTTCAATGATTTCTTTCATATTTGCCGCATCTCTGAGTTATGAGCATCAAATAGAGTTTTGCACTTTTCAATAGGTTGAATAATAAGAACGATATTTATTAATTTTAAATTTAATCTACAAAAATGTTTAAGATTTTCTGGTAAGATATTTTGAAGATAATTTTCATTTGGTTGGAATTAATTTATTCTGAAGACACCATTGTCTCTTTTTTTAATTACCTTCATTGATTGTTTGTTATTGAATAACAATCACACAATATGGATTTGCATTTTTCTTCTTGATGGCGGTTGTATTTATTCACTGAAAGTTAATTAAACCCTTTTGAGAATATAATTAATAGAAAATGTTATAATAATAATAATAATAATAATAATAATAATAATAATAATAATAATAAATAAACATCAAAAGAGGTATATTTCAAGGTGACTCTTTGTCTCCCTTACTATTCTGCATATCATTATTAGCACTAACTAGTCAACTAAACAAGACAGAATGTGGTTATAAAATAGCCCAAAAGAAAATAAGCCATCTATTTTACATGGATGACGTAAAGTGGTATGCTAAGAATGATAACGAGCTGGAAGTTCTTCTTCAAACTGTAAAATGCTTCAGCAAAGACATTGGAATGAAATTCAACTTGAATAAATGTGCTAAAGCTACAGTTTTACGTGGATTGCTACAACAAATAATCCTCAATTAGCTTAGATCCTGTCGTAACAATAAAAGAATTAAATTCAGAAGAAGCTTACAAATACCTAGGTGTAAATGAGAATGAAAAATTCACCATAAAAAAATGAAAGAAATAGTGCGTAAAGAGTATTATAGAAGGCTACGACTGATATTAAAAACTGAATTGAATTCTCAGAACAGAATTATGACCATTAATAGCCTTGCAATCCCAGTTGTCTAATATAGTTTCAACATCTTAAACTGCATTCTAAACGACATCAGGCGAATGGATTCTAAAACAAGAAAGCTTCTTTCTAAGCCTAAGAGGCATCATCCAAAAGCTGATGTAGACCGTCTATACATACCCCGTAAAGAAGGTGGAAGAAGTCTTATTCAGCTAGAATTGTCATACAAGACAACAACTATTGGCTTACTAACATACATAGAAACAACAAAGGACTGGATGATACAATTAGTAAGGCAGCATGAAGAAAGAAAGAAAACATATTCAATAATAAAAGAAGGCAGTAAATACAAACAAGATTTACAGTTAGTAGATTCTGTAGAAAAGCAAAACAGAAGCCAAGAACCAACTATTGCGGCAAAAAATATGAAAATGAAAGCCAAAGATAAAGGTCTTGAACAGATGAAACAGCGCTGGCAAGACAAATCTCTGCATCGCCAATACCCAGAACGTGCCAATAAATCCAATGTTGACAAAGTTAATACTCATCGATGGTTACGTGCATCTGGATTAAAGTCTGAAACTGAAGGCTTTATTCTTGCAGCACAAGACCAAAGTCTTTTCACTAGAAACTTTCAGGCAAATATCATATATAATAATGTAGATCCAAAATGCAGGTTCTGTGATAAACACCAAGAAACAATAGACCATCTAATCTCAGGATGTTCTGTACTTGCCCCAAATGAATATAAAAATCGTTATGATAGAGTGGGGCAATATATACATTGGACAAACACTATGGAAAATATGTAAACAAACACTGGTATGAACATCACCCAGCACTGGTTACAGAAATAGAAGATGTCACCATTCTATGGGATTAAACCATCTACACCAAAAGAAAAATTGAAGCAAATAGACCGGACATTATTGTTAAAAACCAGAAAGAAAGAACTTGCCTATTAAATGATATGGCTTATCCAGCAGATTATAACATAGCAACCAAGGTATTCGAAAAACTGTCAAAATATAAAGACCTGGAAATTGAAATAGAAAAGAGGTGGAAATTAAAAACAAGAATCGTACCAGTGATAGTGGGTGCACTTGGAATGATAAAAAGGAACAAAACAACACATTGAAAGAATTCATGGAAACCCCAGCTTAAGAGATATACAAAAAATTGTCTTGTTAAGTACAGCCCACACACTAAGGATAATTTTGTCTATGTAACGCTAGGGATGATAGGGGAGATGAAATGGAGCCATAACGACACACCACAACCTGCCTTAGGTTTTCCTACAGACTTGTTAGGTAGTGCGACCCTAGTAGAAATCGGAATATGATGAAAAATGACAAAATAATAATAATAATAGTAATTGCCGAGGCTACACTAGACATGGCTGTCATAGATTCTGATATTTTTGGTTGGAGACTTTACATATTTCGTTTACAGAAAATAACTTTTTCACTAATACAGATTTTGCATACTAATAGCTCGGCCATAACTAGATAGAAATATTCCCTTATTTCTGTTCACGAGTGGAGGAGAATCATAGTTTTGTACCGAGATATTTTTTGATTTTCGGAGTAACATCTAGACACACAATCGGACACTGTCTAAGTGAAGTTAATCAATTTGGCACGAATTAGTTTAACTGTAAACGGCCATATTAGGTCGGAACATTGGTTTCCCTTACAATCACCGATGTTAAGCAGCATAAAGCCTGGTTAGTACCTAGATAAGTGATCGCTTGAGAATACCAGGTACTGTAAGTTCTGGACGAGCGGCTGGTGTACTGGATAATGGCTAAGAGTTCTTAATCGGATAGCCGTGTTCTAATTCCCGTTCGTTCGTTACATTCACATACGCAATTTAAAGGCATCAATCCATCCAAAGCTATGGGTTAATTAGTAAGACTTGTATCGTTAAATCATTATTATTAATCTAATGTTAGTTTCTGGTTTTAAGAAATTAAATCTAAATTTTCTAGCTTTAAATAAACTGGAAATGTTATTTAAAGCCAGAAGCCGTAAAAAACCGAACCACTTAATCAAACAATGTAAACATAAACAGTGAATATTTTTCTTTCTAGCTATTATTATTATTATTATTGTTATTATTATTGTTACTACTACAGAAGAGATAAGCACATCAAAACCTATAGCGCCGGGATACAAATATACGAATCCCGGTATACCTATCATGTCACTCGGACTGATATTAGTCAGTCAGTTAAGTGCCATACGTGATACACGCTTGGGTGATCATGTCTCGAAAGAGACATGACTGACTGGGCAGAAGATTATCCCGCAGTTGGTTGCCATTGCTTTCATATCGTGACATAATAAAAGCAGCACATAGGATTGCAGGTGCGGCCAAGATAGAAATTCCATTAGATTCGGGCAGCTACCGGAGTTAACTCTTCTTCTTCTTCTTCTTCTTCTTCTTCTTCTTCTTCTTCTTCTTCTTCTTCTTCTATGTGCTGTGTCTCTTCAGGACGTAGGTGATCATGGATTTCCACGTCTCCCTATCTCTGGTGGCTCTTAGCACACCTTCTCCTGTTGCACCATGCAACCCTCGTTCCATCATTTACCTGATTAGGTCCTTCAAATACGTTATCCGTTGCTTTCCCCTGTCTCTTTTCCCCTGTATCTGGCCTGTTAGTATAAGGTTCTCCAAGCCCTCCTTCCTCATTGCATGTCCCGGGAATTTCAGCTGTCTCTACCTGATGCTCAGTAGTTTCATTTTTGTTTCCATCATTTCTAGCTTCGCATCATTGCTCACATACTCGATCCATGATATTCATAGCATCCTTCTGTAGAACTACATTTCAGTTACTTCAAGTTTTTCCTTCATCTTTGATGATATTGTCCAGTATTCACTGCGATATTGAAGAACTGACAACACATAGCAATCCAGTATTCTCTTCCTTGTTTCGATCGAAATTGTCCTGTTTCTTAATACTTTGCACAACTTCTGGAATGCTTCTTTGCCATGCCAATTCGCCTTCGGATCTATGTGTCGCACTTTCCGTCTTCTGTTATAACACTTCCCGGGTATTTAAATTTTTGTACCTGCTTGATTCTAGTATCCCCGACCTGTATTTGGCATATTGGGCTGCCCTTTTTACTGATGACCTTGCACTTGGTTTTCTTGCAGTTTATTTGTAGTCCTTTCTTATCACTTTTATCAGCTACCTTCTGTAGGAGGTCTTATAGTTTTCTTTCTGTGTCTGCTATCAGCACTGTATCATCTGCATACCTTAGTTTGTTTAAATTGTGGCCTCCAATGACAAATCCAGGCATAACTTCTAGGGTCCTCAAAATATTCTTGCTGTACAAGTTGAACAGATCTGGTGAAAAGACTCATCCTTGTCTTACGCCCCTTTCTGTAACTGTTCTACTCGTCTGAAAAAGAGACATTTTTAAAAATAATTTTTGGAGATTCGTATTCATTAGAACTCTCAAAAAGGACGGCGTTTGTCTAAATCGAAAAGAAATATTGATATTTTTGAAAGGAAGTCCCCTTCATAATATAAATGCACAGTGAAATCGATCACTGAATTTTAAAAAGATTTATGTGTGCTGTTTTTTTATGTATTTGACTTTTATTTTTTATTTATATCTTCGTCATTCAACATTTCAAACTAAAATGCTCAATGTCAGATTGCCTGCTTACCTTGCGCTGATTCTAACATGGGCCTTTGTTACGGAACAGTGGCTATCATTCTTATCACATTTCGCTAGTTTTAGATTTTTGATTCATCAATATCCAGCGATTGAATGAAAGTCCAACCTGGTGGCTAGGAAAATATTTTCTTGATTGTTACACATATGAAAAAAAGAAAATGCCGCTCCCTTTATTTTTTTCGATTGGTATTGTTTTGTATGTCACCGCCTTAACTTTCCGAGTTGAGATTTTCCTGCCTGTTATTTTTGCATTATTGCTAATGAATGCAATCAATGAATCTCAAGAACAATAATTTAATAACATAAGTTTATTCATTACTTCGTCTGTATTTAGACACTGCCAACTGAAATAGGAAAAAAAGAAGAATCAGCTTATATAAAAATGAAAGAAGGATTTTAATTCGTTAAAACTGTCTTGTCAAAATGTAATAAATATTCAAAAAAATTTATATTTGACCTTTTAAAGAATTCTCTCTTTCTATAATATAATGTGCATTGACATGTCTTGGCACTCTCTATAAATCTTTTTGGCATGGTCATATGGCTTAAGGATACTTCCTCTTTTGTACTGGCTTAAGGCGTCATGAAAACGATCTGTACGTGCAACAGTAACCTTTCCAGATACAAGTTCCACAATACAGTGAATAACTGAATGTGGGCAGGGGAAAGAAGTGGATTCATAACTTTTCTTCCTTATTAGCTAAACTTTTTGTTTCTTATTCAACTTTTGTTTAGTTCATTTGTTCAAGTTCTTAGACAGAAGGAGAGATGTTTTTTTTTTGTATCCATATTTTAATCAACTACAAAAACAAACGACACACCGTAGTGGGTGTTTGATTTAGGACAAATATCGTTAGAATGGATAATAAATGGCCAGCTAAATGCGAAACTTAATTGTTAGGGGATTTAATGTAAAGTTTTCAGTCACGTACCACAGAGCTACATTGATTTGATTTATATATATACACAACCAGCCATAACTATTAAGCCACCACATTGTTTTAAAAAAAATGATGTATTTCATATTATTTTTTTAGTATTTATTGTCAAGTGAATAATTGTAATGCGTTTGCGTGTAAGTGGATTGCCTAGTGGATATAGACGTTGGTTAGTTCCTGTGACTTGACCCTAAGAGTTGTGAGTTCAACACCAGGCTACAGCAGTGGTGAACAAGTAACTTAGAGAGTTAGAGGGAGATAACTCATGACTACTGAAACAGGCTCTACGGAAGGAATGAGAATGAAATACCCAGGTGATTTTAATAAGGGTTCGGTACGAAATTTCTATCACCCGAAGAAAGCCGGAGCGTACAACGGCCGAAACGTCGTACAAATAAAAACAAAGATTAAGTCCGAATAATGTAAATGTAACAAACTTGACTAGAATTCGAACTAGGATTTATGATTTCTCGTTCCGAGTTACCACCACTACATCCAAGTTTACAATGCATGATATTCCGAAGCTGTTACCCATCTAATTAACTGACCAAACGCGGGGTAGCTTAACTTCTGTGGTTAGTCAAGCACCGGTGTTTCAACGTGAGATGACCCTAATTGAAGTTTACTGCACTAATTTTAATTTAAAAATAGTGACAGTGCCAAATAATCACAATAAAACGAGACGAAGTCTCATTATTTCCAAGTTAAATTAACTTTATATTCACGCTGATGTAATATCATTTGCTTGCTCAACATTAGGTTGGAGCTTCAAATTCAATTGGGAATTGTAACGATTCACTTAGATGTCATTATTTGATTAGCAGTTTTCGTGTAACTATTCTAGTATTTTCACCTTTTTTTGGATTGGAGGACAACCTTTTATCAGAAGAGAACGAAAGAAATATCATGTTAAAAATATTGTACAAATCAAAATTATACATGATTGTTTGCCAACATTAAAACATGCAGATTTGATAAGATAAAGAAAATAACAGAATCAGAAAGAATAAAAGCAAAATCAACTTTCAAAATCCTTTATTCTAATGGAGAAGAGAATATTTAATGCTACTATAACGTGAGATCTACCTCAATATATTGTCTACCCAGGTGCAGCGTGGACATCGACCGTGCTTCTCCTCTTATGTGGCCATTATGTGAATCCAATGACCGGAGCACATATCCAGGCAATTGAGTGATTGTGGTTGGATGCTAAAATGATGATTCTCAAGAAAATGCGAGGTGTTAGCAGTCAGCTGTTTCAGTCACATCTTGATCATTTTTGCTGGAAGATGATCAGAAAATTTCCAATGATCTATTCGTGCCATTCCTTGAAGATTTAAGAAGTGTTTATCACTAAAATAATTATATGTATTGTATTTTGATCATTTTTACTGGAAGATGATGAGAAAAACTTCCAATGATCTATTCTGTTTTTTGCTAAAATAAATAAATATATGTATTGTATTTTATAGCGTGTTTATTGTTACCTCTCTCCCTTTAATATGAACATAAATAGTATATAAATATATAAATATTATTATAAGATTTGAATAGATATAATATATATATATATATATATATATATATATACATATATGTACACATACAATATTATATTATAGTTCCATGCTGCGGTAGACCTAACGTTATAGCTAAAACGCTATATTGAGGTAGACCTCACACGATAGTAGCATCGAATATTATCCAATTTTGTTACTTCAATTATTCTTTAATTCCGATGAAACAATTTATATCAACGACAATATCGATGCTATTTCCGTCACATGATTTACAGATCGCCAGGCATTTTTAACGAATCAATATAAAGTTTTAAAAAAGAAGACCGTTGATAAGATTCAATGATAATAATCCATTGATAATATAAAAATAATTGATAAAGTAGATGATTTTACAAACAGTTGACAATGTTTTTTGTCGGTCTTATCAAGAGAAAAAATATCTCAATGCATTTTCACCATTTACCAGAAATTATTAGCAAAATTCCATAGAATCTATTTTAAAAATGTTTTTGTAACCTTCATCATTGATTCATGATATTACCTCTAATAATGAATTATATTCTTTAGTAAATTAAAAAAAGAAATCATAATAGGCACTTTATTTGGGAATTTGGAACCTAAATTGGAAAATCATAAATCTTCAAAGGATGAATACACTCCGGATCAAAGATTTAAGACAACTTAAAAATAATTTAAAAGAAAATTTTTTTTTACGGATAGATTTTAAACTCCTCCCACTTAAGGTTACCAATACTACAATCTAAAAGGTTATGGAAACAAAAAGCTATATTCCAAACATTTTATTTAGAAATTTACATTTTTATAAAACGAGGCGAGTGACTGCCTTAATTTGACTAGAAGAAAGTCCCCCGTCTTTCATAACAACCCGTCTTATTCTCCTACTCCATGCAGGAGAAATTTTTGGGGGCCTACCAGAGGATTTTGCTTTTCCATAATTCTCACTGTTCTTTAGAAAGTTGCAAATCACAGTTTTACTGCGATTTACCTTAGCTGCGATCACCTGCTGTGACAACCCTGCTTATGGAATTCTAGAATTCGAGAACGCTCAACTTCGGTAAGTTTGCTTGCTTTAGGCATGGTAACACCTTTACGCAGTGATTATTAATCTCTAACTGAACTAAAAACATTGAAATTACCATAGATCTAAAAATTTATACCCCTGGTCTTATAATTTTGATCATGTGTAAATCGATTAATTTTATAAAAATGTAAATTTCTAAATAAAATGTTTGGAATGTAGCTTTTTGTTTCCATAACCTTTTAGATTGTAGTATTGGTAACCTTAAGCGGGAGGAGTTTAAAATCTATCCGTAAAAACAAATTCTTTTAAAAGATTTTTAAGTGGTCTTAAATTTTTGATCCGGAGTGTATACTGCAGCCGTAGCGACAGTGAGTGTATCTAGGACAAGGTAGTTTTATTGAGCTCATGCCTTCTTACAAATTGGTTGCCTACAATGGCAAATGAGCTAAGTTTTCCTTTTGATCTATAGCTGAATAAAAATCAATACTTGATTTAAAATAATAAATTTTCCCGAAATTTCAAAGTTAATCTACATGATCATCTTCAATAATATAAACTCCTGAAGAGGAGTTGACAAAAATTGAAATATTTAAGAAGTTATCAGATCTTCCCGATTTGTAAATACAACATCGAATTACATATTATAATGTATTATTTATAATTTGAAAAGTAATTTAACGTACCGAGGTGAATTAGTTTCATGAAAGCTTCAATTATTCCGAATAAAATCCGCATTATTCTTGTTTTTATTACAACTTTTTAATAACAGAATAAACCCATTGGATTATGCTTAAAAATATTAAAATATTGTTTCTCTTTCGTGGAATATTAGGAATAATTTCCGTTATTTAATTCACTGAGAAGAATTCCAATACAAACAGATATTCACTTTAACAACTTAAATATTCCAAGAATTGTGCAACATATGGGAAATATATATTTGATAAAAAATTATTAATAAATTCCAAAAATAAACAAATTGCTCATATAGCAAAAATATATTCAAAGTCTCACTAAAAAAAAAATCCTGTTAGAATTGGTTATATGGTCCCTATGAAATTTGCAAAAAAAAAAAATAAAAATAAATAAATAAATAAAAAAATAAAAATTGGCCAAGGATCAAGAATCACGGAACAAAATCAACTGAAAGAATACGGAACCACTGATTGGATTTATAACTTTCTTACATTTCAGATTTCATTATTTTATTTAAACACCTCATGTATTTTATTTCCCCAACATTTAATGAATCATCTATGTTTTTACAAGTTTTATCATCAACCACATCAGTACCGTTTATTCGACAATTTCCACCAAGTCACACCGTATACAAGATGTTGAAGTTTCTCGATTAGACCATAGTATTTCTTTATAACAGGTATAGCTCATTTTCAACTAGCGTCAGTGATGGATACGTGCACCCAAATAATAAACATAACTCCGCATGCTGTTTTTCAAGGCTATCTTTTGCTATATAAAAGATTAGCGTTACACAATTTTCTGATATTAACAGAATTATGCATTTTATTGCATTTAGATTTTTAACGAGTAAACTGCAAAATATTTTACTCTAAGTGATTATCTATTACAGTCTATTTGAATTTGCTATTGGGAAATTGTTTACAAGAATTGCTCTGAACAGATCTATTCACTTAAATGAGACTCTTTCCTTGCATTTTATATTCTCTACATTTGTACATAAAAGAAATTCTGTCTTCTGGAAAAGAAACTTATAATTTCTTTTAAATCGTAATAAAAATCCTTATCTCTTTCTGGTATTCATTGTTTGTTTTACTTTTATAAGTAAACTAGCAGTATAGCCCGGCGTTGCTCAGGCGCAATGAAAGTTTTAAAACTAATCCATGGTCCTGGAGCTCAGACTCTTTAGGCGTTGGCACGAAAGACTAAAAAGCGGTAGTTGTTTCCAGTTAAAGCGAAACCGTAGACTGAAAGAAAAATGAATGGATGTAAGTCAAATTTTGATTTCCTGGTATTGATATAAGATTTTCTGCACTATTGTAAGAACTGCAACCTTGAAACTTCTGAATATAGTTTCTTATGTTTTGTCTATAAGTGTATCAAATTTGATTAAAATCCAACCACTTCTTCTATAACCCGATGTATTCGATTATCGATTTTCGATATTTATCGAGGGTACCGCGAGACAAAACCTAGCTAAGAACACTCGTAGACGCTTATAGTACAACTGTGTAAATTTTCAAGAAAATCGGTTCAGCCGTTTTGGAGTTTATAAGTAACGGACACACACTTATACACACACAGAGACAAAGTTTCATTTATAAATAAGTTTAGATTTAGATTTAGATGTGACAGCTCCAATTTTTATGCCATTAAAATGGTTTTCGGTTAATCTGATGAACAGTCTTACTTTAAATATCGTATTCATTCTTACCTCGCTATACTTTTCTTTCTTTCTTTCTTTCTTTCTTTCTTTCTTTCTTTCTTTCTTTCTTTCTTATGTAAGCTCTTATCTTTCTTTTCGTTTCCTAACGTTTCTATTCCATTTTTCTTTGAACTGTGTCTCAGTGGACAAATCGTGTTTGGTAGTTTCATCAAATGCGATTAATTTCAGATTTTCTTGCTCGAACCGAAACACACTTCCACGCATATAGTAATGGTGGGGGGGGGAGCAGCGAAGGTAGCTAATAAAACTCAGGCACATATAGACAGGGGAGTCAATTATAGTGCTTACTTATGTCAGTTTTATGAAGTTTTATGTCTGTTTCGCCTTTTAATTATTTTTCTCTTTTATTTTGTCATAAATATTTGACTAATGCCTTTTATCACTTGCTAATAAACGATTTCGACTAAATTAGAACTTATCATTATCGTAACTTGTCAGGACTGAAAACTGTTGAGGTTTCTCTTTTGTTGAACGTCATCAATGATTAATGAAACAATTATGTAGATGTCTGGTAAAAATGTTTATCATTAGAAAGAAATACAAATTATAACTTTTCTTCCTTATTAGCTAAACTTTTTGATTCTTATTCAACTTTTGTTTAGTTCATATGTTCTAGTTCTTATACAGAAGAAGACATGTTTTTTATATCGATATTTTAATCAACGTGTTTGTTATTCCTACAAAAACAAACGACACACCGTAGTGAGTGTTTGATTTAGGACAAATATCGTTAGAATGGAGAATAAATGGCCAGTTAAATGCGAAACTTAATTGTTAGGAAATTGAATGTAAAATCTTCAGTCACATACCACAGAGCTACCTTGATTTGATTTATATATACATAATTATTAGGCCACCACATTGTTTCAAGGAAATGATGTATTTCATATTATTTTTTAGTATTTATTGTCAAGTGAATAATTGTAAATGAAAATAGAATGGTTCTTTTGTTAATATTGCACAATAACATGTGCATTAAATGAATTTATATATATTTGATAATTACCTATATTGTAGTTTCATCAATGAAAGAATGAAGAAAATATAGGGTGATTCGGACGAGTTCATTTTTCTTCCTTGCCTTGTAATATTTTGCAAAGTAATAATAACAAAAGTACCGTTGTATTTTCATTTGGTAATAAATACTAAAAATAACATGGAATGCATAATTTCTAAAAAAAAACTGGCTGAATAATTATGGCCGGTAGTATATAAATATATATATATAAATATATATATTAAAAAAGGATTAATTCAAAGATGTTGAATGGCCATTTCGATATGAAGATCCCCACTGGGGATAACACATCACCTCAGCAACAGAAAAATCCTTTCAGAAACTGGAGAAAAATTAGTCTACTTTTCCTTTTTAAATAGATTTGCAAAGAAATTAAAAAAGAAAATAAAAAGGAAAAATAAAGGAAAAGAAAAAGAAAAAGATAAAATCAAATCAAACAAACAAGAAAAGAAAAAATTGACATCGTCTGGGTTCGCAAAAAAAAGGAAAGAGAATTGTAACTAAAAATTAACAGACAGCCGTGTTAAATCGACGTAAGGTTAAGCAACACGGAAAAAAGGTGGGAGACAAGAGAGATAAAGGAAGGGAGGGAAAAAGAAAAGAAAAGAAAGAAAATTTTTTAAAAATATTACAGACGCTGGACATATTCAAAAACCTAACTTCCCAAAAACGTTGAAGTATTAGAAAAAAGGCCTTTACTTAAAAAGGCATAATTATTTATAAAAGGGAATAAAAAGATATAGGATTTAAAATAAAATTATTTAAAAAAAAATTAGGTCATTTGAATTAAACTAAATAAAGGCAGCACTATATATATATATAGATAGAGAATTGTTTAAAACTGAAAGGCAATTAATATCAATATTGAAAGAGGAAAATGTATGAAAATTCTAATCATTGCTGCATAAAATAATGTTACTTGTTAACCAACGATATTTATTAATAAATATTATTTAGTTTTTATAGAAAAACGTTCTAAAATAATATATCACTGTTTGAGCGGTGTAATTGTTTTATGCAAAATAATTTCTGTTTTTTCTTCTTTCATTTTTTCATTTCTTTTCTGATTTCTTTTTTATTTCTTTGTTCATTTCTTTTTCTTTTTCTCTTTTTTTCCTTCTTGTCATTTCTTTTTATTTCATCCTTCATAAACATTTCTATGCGTCATTTCCAAAAATAGATTTTCTAAATTGTACAACTGTAAGTTAAAATCATTTACTCTCTATAACTTCTGATCATGAATTACTATTAAACTTGAGTTTAAATTTAAAATTTTACAGCAATTTGACAAATCTCAACGTAGATTAATGTGTTACGTGTATTGTGATATAAAGAATTCTGATAAAGCAGCCGATATTGGTTGTATGATTGCAAGATAAAATCTGTGCAGTTATGCATAGCTTTGTTGAAAAATATCCAAAGTAGAAATATAATTTTTCCATAATCATTTCAGCACAAAGTTACTACAATTAATTAGAAATGGTATGAAATAAACCCAACTAAATATGACATATCCAGTACAATAATCAATAAACAATTTCCCATTTACTTTATTACTGAGTAAATTTGAATCAAAGTATTGATATTCAATGGTGATACTGTTAGTTATTGAACTGCAGCCTCATTGGTTATATTTTCGGGGATTCCCCCATCCTACAATATCCCCACCTATATGTGTGTATGTTGGAATGTATGTTAATATAAGTTGATATTTTAGAACTAAAATTATGAATATTAACAGACCCGACGGTATTGAAAGAAGTCTATTAATTTGAACCTCGTAACAAATTCATTCCATACTTTCACAACACTGTCTCAGAAATAACAAATTTATTGAATAATCTTCTTATTTCATAATTATTAATCATCGCTACTTTTCATACAACATCTGCTTATTCATTTCTGCTTGATCGAGTGTATATGGCATTGGTGGGGTTACAGAACACCCGGATTCAAAGGGAGAATTTAATGCAGGTTATCCTGTTCACAAAATACAACACAAATTTCAAGAAAAAACAGCGCAATAAAAACTGTTTTTACAAAATTAGAAAATAGTATATTTAACAACATATATACAGAATAAACAATTTGTATATTTCTCTTGCATCTTTTGTTTGATAGAAAAGTGTCTTTTAGATTTGAGCAATTGTTAGTTGAACAAAAATTGTCTGTTTTGCGGTTTGTAATTCAACAAAGTAGTAGAACAATGTTTCTTTCTTTTTTATGTGTCCGCCGCTAAGTAGGTGGAAAAAAGAAAGAGTTTATCAATTTAAGATGAAAAAAAGTGTGAGTGTGAAATAACCGGAGAGAGGGAAAAGGGTCAAATAGAGATAGTTGTAAGTAGCAGAATGCGTCTGTGTAAAATGGTTATTCAGTCTAGTTAATTAATAGTCTGTGTTCCTTCTTTCTGCCAGGCGAGAGATGTTAAAAGTTTTATGGGCAGTTGAAGATATCTTGTTTCTTTCCTTTCCTTCTTCTTTTCTTTTGTATTGGTTGAGTCGGTGACGGACCTGTCTTTCGGTTCTCTGGCCTCTCTGATCTCTGCACCTTTTCTGACTCTTGACCGGTTACGGACGTGGTTAAGTAGTGGAATTCACTCAGGTAACCGGCTCCCAGAGGCATTTTCTTCTTTAGATGTAAAAAACGTTTGACTAACGTCATATTTGAATTTTCGATTTGCCATCTAATCAGGATCCAGAATTTTGCTTTTCACACTGACCTGTGAAATTTGCCTTAGTTGGGTTGTTTTGTTGTCATATTTGTGTTTTGTCTGGTGTCCAGTTCACAAAACTATATCCCTCTTATTTAAGTTAATCTCCTCAACTGAGTAAAAGCTAACAGTTAAAATCAAAACACGCGGGACAAGATAAATTTAACAAACGGAACTTGCATCATAATCCAGTAAATGTGATATTTTCAGATTGAAATTATTCGTTTTTATTTCAATTTTAATTGATAAGCCATGATTTCTTTTTGAAAGTGTTGTTGCGTTTTGGCGTACATAAACTATGCGACTAATATCTTTCTTGAAATTTGATAAAACTAAAATTTGTGAGAGAGATGAAAAGAAAGAATGTATTTCCGGTTGATTCATTGAGGCATTAAAGTATGTAATGTTTTGAAATATTATTTTTCGTGATAGGAAGTTAGTTTTTCATATGGATTATCATGCTAAACATTTAAGGTTGAGAAAGCTATTTTTATTTGAAGGAAGATGCAGAAACATTTTAAACCACTAAATGAAAATAGCTTTTTAACTCGCTACTTTAAAATTATTTGACTTATTAGCGCTGGTAGTGACTTGCTAGAGGACAGGTCTACCGAATTCTCAGACGCACATAGTCATCTTGTTTATATTTCTGGTCAAACAAGATGGAGAAACACACTTCCGGGTGTGCTGCACAAAATCGCTGCAAGAGAACTTCCGATTCTTCATACTGGCTTAGTTACATCAGATAAATTAATTAAAAATCTTATTTTAAATAAATAATCTGATCGATAAGGACATACAAAAATACGTCAACAAATTATTATTGCAACTTCAAAATGCATCCATCTTCAAGTTAAAGAGGAGTCCCGTTTTGTGATGTTTTGCTGCAACTGTTGACTATCCTCGAAACTATGTTGTCGTCTTGGCCGCTCCATTTTCGGACACCATGTAGCTGCTGGTTGAGTTTCACTGCGCTAGAATTATTAAGAAGGAGACAAGAGCTTGGCTGCTATCAACCCAGGTCAGGAGCCGGTAATCAAGACGGCTACAGAGGGAGACAATTCACTTGTGTATAAAATATTTCTAATAATTAAGAGGGACGTAATCTTTTTGTTGAATAGTTTATTACTAACAATAATAAAATATTAAAACGACATCTCTCTTTCTTCCGTACGCTTTCATTTATCCATCGGTATTTAGTTTTTCATTTTCCTTAACACGACCCCTTTCAGGAATTAAAAAAATCTTATAGTAAACTTTTAGACATTAAAAAATATCGGTATATTTTGACATATAACAGTTTTTGGCATATATAGATTTAATCTATAAAGTTATTGCTGCATATTGAGTTCCTCAGTCGCTATTAACATTGTTCGCTTGTTACAATCACGTAATTATTATCGTAATTATCATCGTAATTATCATCGCCGGATTTTTTAGCCATTTGTTCACTTAATTCATTGATCTGTGCAAAGCTTTTGCTTGTGACCTGATCTTTTTATGATAAATCAGTTGACTATCTTCTGAATGATGACCAACTCACATAATTTTATCAAAAGTTTTTTACAAAATTAAACTTGGAATTTAATACTTAGCCCGCATTTTAGGCAAAGAGGCAAATACATTTATATCTGAATCCGCTTAAAAAGGTTTTCAACAAAACTTAGTTCAGCCTCATTGCTGTAAAAGGTTGCAGCATCTTAAATTTTGCACCCAATTATTTCAATTTATGATATTATCAAATATATATATATATATATATATATATATATATATATATATATATACCTCCTTTAATCAATGAATTTGAGGTTCTCACGTCATCTGTGGACAAAGCTGAGTGCTTTGCCCGCAGATTCCAATCCAACTCTACATTTGACTCGTCTGGAGTACACTCACCCGACTTCCCTATTAGAACTGAGGCCAATCTGCACGACGTATATATTACCGTGACAGTAGTATCCCGAGTAATTTCAAAACTTGACCCCATAAGCGGTGGTGATGGAATCCCGATGATAGTCCTTAAGAGGTGTGCTCCTGAACTCTCCCCTGTCCTCTCTAAACTGTATAACTACTGCCTTTCTGCTTCCTATTTTCCTGCATAATGCCTTTCTGCTTCCTGTTTTCCTGCATGCTGGAAGTTCTCTTCAGTCGTTCCTGAATTTAAGAACTGTGGTGAACCCTCGAACCCATCCAACTATCGTCCTATCAGTCTCCTACCAATATTCGGGAAAGTGTTCGAGGCCATAATCAATGCTGAATTAGTTCAACATCTTACTGTCCACAAACTTTTCTCTGGCAGGAAATATGGCTTCCGCTTTGCCAGGTCCACGGCCGACATGCTAACAACCGTTACGGAGTACATGATCCAGACCCTTGATGAGTCAGGCGAGGCTCGTGCTGTTGCCCTGGACATCTCCAAGGCTTTTGACAGGTTTGGCACTCTGGACTTCTATGCAAGCTACGGGGTTACGGTATTACTGGACGTTTGCTCGATCTAATCCAATCTTTTTTAAATAACCGCAAAATGAAGGGCGTTTTGAATGGACATGCCTCTTCATCCTACAGCACAAATGCTGGTGTCTCCCAGGGCTCTATCCTGGACCCGACGCTCTTCCTTATTTTCATCAACGACCTCCCAGATGAGATCAAGTGCCAAGTAGGCATCTATGCAGATGACACCACAATATTCTCCCGCATCAGTAAGAAACCTGCCAAGGTGGACAAACAATCTCACTGTTGACCTTGAACGGGATCTACACTCTGTGGTGAATTGGGGCAAGAAGTGGCTTGTCAATTTCAATGTGTCTAAGACCATGCTGTTGTCTGTCAATCATCACAGGCAACTCCTCCAACCTCCCATAAGCATGGACCAAGCGATTCTCCCTGAGAGCAATACACTCCTCGGCCTAACCCTCTCTTCTGATCACAACATCGAGTCCGTAGCTAAATCCACTGCTAAGAAGGTTGGGTCACTGTGAGGGGCCAGGATGTTTTTCCCGCCTGAATCCATCCTGCATATATACAAATCAACCATTCCTCCGTGCATGGAGTACTGCTGCCATATATGGTCAGACGCCCCTGGTGTTCACCTCAGTGTTCTCGACAGGCTCCAAAGGAGAATCAGTAATGTGATAGGTTCTGACTTGGCGGCTCGACTACAGCCACTTCCCCACCGACGAAATGTGGCCTCTCTTTGTCTGTTCTATAAATATTTTCATGGCTTCTGCTCGGACGAAAAGTCACTGATACCTCCTCAACAGGTGTTTACTAGTGCAACCAGATTGGCAACTGGGTCCCACCCATTGTCAGTTAGATTAGCCAAATGCAGACGACAATTCTACTACTGTAGCTTCTCTCGCATTTTCCGCCTGTGGAACTCGCTCCCATATTCTTGCTTTCCTGACGGCTACAACCTCCAGGAATTTAAATGCAATGTCAATACTCATCTATTAACCACTTGACTCTAGCTATTTCCCAACCCCGTAAATCCTTTCCTTACTCTCCACCTTGAAACTGTCATCACACTTGCATTCTCATCTTTCTATTGGTCCTTTCTAACTGCTTCGTATTCCTCTTCACTCTCTTCTAATTAATCTTTTTACACTTATGTATCCCCCTGCACATCAGTGGCATTTCCGCCTTGCTCGGGGTGAATTGATTAAAAAAAAACAAAATATATGTATATATCAGCATGCGGTGTGGGTATAGAAGAATCCAAAGAAGTATCCTGTACATAAAGTGGTATAGAATGGGAAAGATGGAATTAAAAATGCATATATCTTACTGAAAGACCACAAAGAGGACTTTACTAGTGCCAAACCAACTAGATTAATTAACCCCACTAAATCTGAATTAGGTATAATTTCTAAACGTATTATCCAAGACATAGTCTCACAGATGCAAACCTCATTGAAACTTAATCCATGGTAGAACTCCGATGATGCTATTAAATGGTTTAAACAACTACGCCACAAAGTCAAGGCGTCAGTTATTCAATTCGAAATCTCAGATTTCTACTCTTCAATATCCGAGAAATTGTTAATAAATAGCATCAATTTTGCTAAAAATTTCGTCACCATCACTGGAGACCAAGTAAACACCATAATGGCCAGTGGGACAAATATTTTGGTCTATAATTCTTCCATTTGGATTAAAAAGGGACTCCGGAATTTTGACGTTCCTATGGATGCTTTCGACTCTGCCCAGGTCGCAGATCTGGTAGGCTTATATATATATTAAACATTATAGGTAGATTGTGGAACCTATTCGGGTTATACAGAAATGACGGATTAGCAATTATTAAAAATAGCACTGGTCCAATAGTGATACAAAAAACAATTAACTAACGCCTTTAAATACCTAGGTTTTAAATTAGATATCCAGACCAACCGTAAAATACTTAAATTTCTAGACATCACCTTCGACCTCTCTAGTAACAGCGTTAGACCCTACCAAAAACCTAATCAAACACCTTTATACATCAATGTTAATTCCAACCACCCCTTACATGTACTGAGACAAATTCCTAACTCCGTTAATACTAGAATTAACAGACTTCTAACTAAGACATTTTTGACACACACAAAAAACAAATAACGAAGCTTTACATAAGATCGGATTTCAAAAGCCGCTTTTTTATGACGAATTCTTGAAATAAAGTAATACCAATAAGATCAACAGAAGAAAGAAAGCAATTAGGTTCAACTCTCCATTTTGCAAATGATGTAATATTAACATAGGTAAATATTCTTTTAAATCTCGTAGATAAACATTTTAGCAGTTCTAGTCCTCTTCATAGAATATTTAACAGAAAAACCGTAAAAATTAGCTATTCGTACACTAAAAATATAGAAAGTATACTCAATTCCCACAATGGAAGAACTTTATCTAGATATAAAAACCAAACTGATAACCCGAAACCTACTACCACTGATCAAGCCAGCTCCAGAGTAACAACTCATAGGTGAGCCAGCCTTAGTTCTGCAACTCCCAACCAAGGCAACCCTAAAGTTGCTCGTAATTTACCAGACATAAGGAATGCAGCTGAACATGACTGTTATGCACCCAAATGCAATTGCAGAATAAAAAAATGAGTGTCCTATGGATGGAGAGTGTATGACAGAAGGGTTGGTATATCAAGCCATGATAAACCCAAAAGAAAATACAAACTTGAAAAAATACTTCATTGGTATTTCAGCATGTATTTGGGAACAACGGTTGTAGAATCACACACACTCGTTTTCTAACCCTGAACTGAGAAACCAGACAGCACTATCAAAATATCTCTGGTCATTAAAAGACAATAATTTAACCCCTATGATTAAGTGGAATATCATTAAAAAATCCAACACACCCACCATCTTCAAAGATTGCTGTCGCTTATGCCTGGATGATAAGATCACCATTGTAAAACACAAAAATCAATCGGATCTGCTGAATTTGAGGAGGGAACTAATTTTTAAATGTCGACATAGGAGCCGGTTTAAACTATGTTAAGCATTTTGCCCCTCATTCAATCCTCAGAAGACTTTACATACATCACACTATTTGACGGAATACATATTGTTTAATTGTAAAGCATTGTTATATATGTCAAGTTTTTTTAAATATATATACGGGTTTTATATGTCTTTGGTATTGCTTACATATTTGTTTTTGCTGATGTTTGAGTGTATATATATGTGTGTGTTCGTATGTGTGTATATGTATATATGTATCTGTTTACGTGTACATATATGGGTATACATATATATGTGTATGCGGGTATGTGCGTACGCATTTACGTGTGTGTGTGAGTTGTATGTGTACATATATATGTTTTTTTACAGTACTATATTTATACGGTATTATAACTGTACTGTTGACCGAAAAATTTACCTACATTATTGTATTTGTAATACCCCAACGGTCGTCCCGAACAATTTCTCCGGCGGCCGTTCTCCACGCTGTGATGTTGCCGGATTTTTGTAGAAACCGTCGGACGAACAGCTGGGGGTACAAGATTGACTATAAGGAACGAACTTCCACAATCTGGATGAGTTGAAAGGATGCTTTATTCGTTTAGAGTTAGCCTTTTCGGTTGGGGCAGGCGAATGTGACACACAGCTCTAACTCTAATTAATGGAGATCAACAAACCCAAACTGAACGAAACAAGACGAACGGAGATCCTTACTTCAAGCTCGCACCCGGCTGACTCCTTCCACTTAACTCGTCTTAACTTAACTGTCTTAACTTTTCTGACTTCTATTTATTTAAATGAAAATCCGGAAATCCGGAAATGCTTTAGACCACCGGTGACAAACACCGGCGACTGTAAGTCTGAAATTTCAGTTATCTTTTTTTTTTATCTTAATAAGGCTTCCGCCGGAAAAGGCTTAATGTGTGGTCAAGATACAGTAAAGGACAGCTTTTGACCGGGTCATCGAAAACCTACCCGCTGACCTTTATCACTGAGTCAAATATTTACCGGAGGACAATTTTCCTCATAAAAGAAAAAGCGTTTATTTATTTTTTCCTCTTCTTTTTCACTTTTGTTAAATATGTTTTTAAACTATTTTCTATTCTAATCTATTTTCTATTTTAATCTATTATAATAAAATACATATATGTCTAGTTATCGTGTCACATATTGTTAACCGAATAATTAGTATATTTTTGATTATATAGTGGTGTGATGGTAATTGTGATTAAAGCGGACTGATTAACTATTATATCCTAATTGTTTAATTTTCTTAGGTTTTTTAAAATTCCAATTTTTTATCCTTTCACTAGTAATATGTAAATTTATTTTTAAACTAAATAATTAAGTTCAAACAACTAAATTTAAATAGAATAATTAGGCTTACATTTAAATTAAAATTTTCTAAATTTTTGTAAATTTTTTATTGTATCATATTTGTTTTGTTGATTGTATAATTAGTATAATTTTGATTATATATATAGTGGTGTGATGGTATTTGTAATTACAACGGATTGATTAACTATTATCTCTTAAATATTTTTAATTTTCTTATCCTTTCACCGTTAATTTATAATATTTATTTAATTTTATTTTCTCATTCTCTCCGATCATCTTTTCTTTCTATTTTAAATTTATTCCTCTCTTCTTTATTCTTTTTCCCTTTTCGTTTACGCTTTAAGATACTTTTTAAGCACCCCCTCTCTCTCTCCTAACCCACTTTCTTTACGTTTCAAATCTACGGGTCTGCAGTCCAACTGACAGGCTGAATGTATGTTTGAACTTTTGTTGACATCCGCCGCTACGCGAGTTCTCTGATTATATGTTGTGTATATATATGCTTATGTATGAATATGTGTGTGTTCGCCGAACAGATGTATTTTTTCTTAAATTTTCTCTTTTAATGGAGCGACCGCTATTTTTTTTCGTTTTTTTAGGTCCTTGTGAATCTCATCCGTGTAAAATCCTTTGTACAATAAAGAAGGAAGCTGATGATGGTTCACCTGAAATAGGCCTACACATCCGATTATCATGAAATAACATGTCTGTCTTAATTTTTCTTATATATATATATATATATATATATATATATATATATATATATATATATATGCAATTATTTGTTTGAACATTATTTTTGATCGAAAATCGTATTTAAGTAAATATTTTGTTCATAATCAAACAATATTTTATATATATTTCTACCGGCCTGATTATTTACGATAAGTTTTTGTCACAAAAATGTGTGTCATTTCGTTATTCTTTGTTAATTTCCGTAATATATATATATATATATATATATATATGTGTGTGTGTGTGTGTGTGTGTGTGTGTGTGTGTGTGTGCGCTCGCGCGTATGTGTACGCATAATCTTCCCTCTTTTTTTAACACACCCTCACTTTCCTTTCTTATTTCTTTCTTTTTCCGTTTTTGAAGCGAACTTCCGGTGTATGAATTTCTTTTTAAAATTTTTCATTATCAAATCATATGTGACTTTGAAGTTTTATTTGTAAAAAATATGCATATTTGGCGCTGTAATTGTATTTAGATAGAGCCCTGTGGTTGGATCAGTTTTAATATTAATAAGATTAATATTAATGGGATCTTCCTTGGGATTTTACCTACATAGCACTTTCTATTTGGATTTATTTATATATATATATATATATATATATATATATGTGTGTGTGTGTGTGTGTGTGTGTGTGTGTGTGTGTGTGCATGTTTCCGTATCCATATGTGTGTGAATCTGTGTGTTCTGTTAAAGATGTTAGACATTTTGTGTTTACTGAATTTTTCAACCCCCCTCTCCAATTTGCGAATGCTACTTCGCAAAAACAACAGTTGTTGATCTATGAAATCTTTAGTTTTTTTAAAAGATCACTGTGTCCAAGTTTTCGACACTCATGAATCATCCTGAGGGGCATTTATTTGATTTTTTTATGTGAAAAATGGTAATAGTCGCACGTCGCAAATTTAGTGGAAAGATATATTTAAATTTAATAGAATAAGTCCCAAACGCAGGATATCACATCTACCAAATGTCACGACAATTGCCATTAAACGTGTGTGATGACTTTTCTTTTCTTAGTATATGCAATGGAGATTGTGAGGTTAGAAACTGTAATTATTTTTATCATTGAAGGCTTTTTGTCTAATGGAGAAAACGTCAAATATTTTAGTCTCTTTTTACTGTTAGGCCAATGTATTATTTTAACGTTGTTTAAAAGATAGACAGACTGAATAGACAAATGTCTATACTCTTTTAGTAAGGCACGTCTGAAAGAAAATTGCTGCCTAATTATCTTATAAATACCTAGACGTGTCTATTAACATATAAATTTATATCAATGATATGTATGCTTATACGTACATTAATAATAAATCTATTCATAGACACTCGTGCATTTTAGCCACCAATGCAGACGTACCCTCAGGTACACTTATCTCCTATAGAAATAAACACTTTCCAATAGAAAACTATTTGACAAATAAACATAATGTTATGTTCAGTTCTTTTTTTTCTTTGTTTAGAAATTAATGGCTGCAAATATATGAACGTATAATATAATATATATAATCGTAAACGAAATAGATATACAAGAAAATCATCCCTTCAAATGCACTGATTTCAATTTGACCCCGAGTCGTAATTCCTTTTTTTTATTCACAACAATAGGTATAGAAAGCATTAGATTGACAAAACCCTCTCAATATCTCTGATGATGAATGAAGGATTTGTTTCTTGATATGAAATGACTGTAAGCAAAGCTGACCAATTATTAAATAGGCAATAATTGATGAATATTACCTGCGATTTGACTATCATAGCAACTGGTAGCTCGAATTAGGTGAAAGAAAAAAGAAAAAAAAATTTTTTTGATTCTTTTTCTGAATAAAACTGCTTTTCGTAGAAGCGATTGAATCAATAGTTGATGAAACTGTATGGAAAATATAGATTAACAAAAATAAAAGATTATTTCTGTTTGGGTATTTTCTTTTATGAATCATTTGCTCAGTTGAAGGAAATTGTTATTTTTAAAGCCTATTTTTTTAAAGTAAAGCCATTAGTTCCTGTCATTCAAAATATCTTGTTTATTTATTCCCTCCTCAACAAGTGTGTTTTTACCGCTGTAATTTGTGTGTGGGATTTTTCTTGTAAAAAACGGAAGAAAATAGAAAATCTTCATTGTGTGTTTAAAATGGTTTTATTTCCATACAAAAGCAATAATAGATACAATAGGACATTTAATAAATGTAATATATGTAGTGTAAATATAAATAACAACTCCCATATGAGGTTTAATGACTGTGAAGTCAAAAAACTAATGAATTGTTATGATGAATTTTTTGGCCAGTACTGTAGTATGATCCATTTTCCCCATTAATGGATCCGTCTAGGATACATATATCCAGAAGAACTCTGCTTGCTTGCATTCAGACTTAATTATAACTTACATTTAAACCAATACGAATTATCTCTAACAATTCTACTACTATTTAATAAACTGTAGTTGTTAAACATTTCAGTAATGCCTAACCTACTCTGTCCAGAGAAACTTATAGAGCTCAACGCATCTGACACCAAATTAGAATATCGCCAGTTGGGAAGTACTTTTATAAACTTCTTAAGCATCTACTTCGACGAAAGATCTAATAAGCTGCGGTACCTCACGAAATATTTCTCAGCACATGCTTTCGAGTATTTCGTAGATCCACCTTCCTAAGAAGAGGCTTTAACAACCCTTCACAATTTTTGATTGACCTAAAAATAAAGGGTACTTTATACCAGGGAATAAGATGTCTACTAAGGAAGGATTTATGTTGCAATTTAATATTAGGGCACAAGTTTTGAACACCATTCATTAGTAGGAATACCCTTTTAAAGCCTGCAATTTAGAAGCCATGAGAATGCCATACCCAATACTTTTTCAACAATGTAGTACCCAACTGTAAATCGTAGATGACACATGGAAGAATATAAATTATTTATCCAAATTATTTATTATGTATGTTGAAGGAAGTTATAAAACCAAGTCATTCGCCGTAGAGAAATCAAATCTTCGTAGTCTCTGATAAAAAGTGAATGGTAATCAACTATTTCCAAACAGTTTATTTTACTAGATGCCTACACTCTGCAAACATTAGACGAGATAACACGGTAATAGCTAAAAGCAGTCTGTTTAGTACTATGGACGTCAAAAGTGCCTATTATCAGGCAGCTATAAGGTCCAGCGATAAACCATATACAGCTTTCGAAGCTAGCAGTAAACTCAATCAATTTCACAGAATACCGTTTGGCTTAACTAATGGAGTAGCTAGCTTTCCTTTGTGCAAATTGGTTGAAGACCTCATGGTTTGCATGCTGCGTAGAAAGATGTTTTGGCCTTGAGGCTGTTTCTGTTTGTAGTAATGTGGTACCGTCGTTAAGTAAGGCTGAGCATGATGTCTTCTTGTGCTTACTAGGTCTTATGCGAGTTGTGCTATACAAAATGAAGGGAATCTCTGGAGACGAAAATTATACCTCTTGCCAACTGATCTTGTTCTTTAAGCACGAGCTTAAAGTCAAAATCAGGACAGAAAGGCTGGGACTCCCTTCATCAGAATTTGGCAAAAGGTGGGTAAGCTTTTTGCGCATCTGTCGAGTGAAATGGGCCAACTTACAGTGACATTTTGATGCCAGTTAGGTGTCAGGATATTGGGGTTATTATATTCAATCATTGTCACCCATGCCCATAATATTTTACTTTAGGTTTGTTTTTTTCTTTTAAGTTTTGACGTCAAATTAAGGCTTACAGCCTATCGCGTTGAATACACCGGTTCTCGCTCGATCACCGAAGTTAAGCAACGTTGAGCCTGGTCAGTACTTAGATGATTGACCGCTTGGGAATACCAGGCGCTGTAAGCTTATAGTGACGGATGTGCGTTGTGCAGTGGATATCGGCTCGGAAAGAGAAATCGGTGAGCCGAGTTTGAATTCCAGTTGAATACCCTGCATTCATTTAAGCGCTGGTACCCTTGGGAAAGGTATTAATCCATCTTTTCCCTCCAGTTATGGGTTAAATAACTAGAGTAGAACTTGGGGACCCTGCTCTTAAAAACAAATCCCAATGAATCTTGATACTGGAAAAGAAAAATGTTGTAAAAATAAAATAACCTTACCCAAAATCATTGGTTATGACCTTAAATGATCCCATAAGAATTGATAGGTCGTTAAACCTCGAAACAAACAAACGTTAAATTAAACTTCGCAAAGGTATGTATGGTCATTACCCCCACTTTTGTTTTTTCTTGTCCCTATTTTCCTTAGTTTAATTCTCCACCCACTCTCCCGTTAGGTGACCAGAAATTTTAGTTCCATGGTGGATGCGAGGCACTTTTCGTTTTTCGAGTAGGTTTTTTGTATTTGTTGTCGTGTCCGGATGAGTGCATGTTTGTGTGTATGTTTGGTTGAGTGACTGGTTAATTTATCAATGCGTTTCGCATATATTTTGTCCAGTCAACTTATATTCCTGTCACAGTTAAGGGTTGTGGGCGTTTTTTTTATTACTAACACCATTTTGTTTAGTTACTTGTAAATAGCATTATGCATTCTATAAATATTTGTGGGGAATTTCATTTTTAGATTGTTATTAATCACTTCTCACAGACAAGTTGTACGTCTGAAATTAGTTAGGATTTCATAGTGTCTTTGCGATATTATGGTGTTTGAAGTAAGAATGGTAAGAATGTGATGTTTTGGTGCGAGGAATATTGTATAGCTTGCTTGGGGTCAGCGATTATGGTTAGCCGAGTTAGATGAAGACCAGCCTTCCCCATTCCTATTTTTTCTATTATAGTGGTATATATACACCGACAACACAAAGTACAGAAGAAGAACTCGGAAACGTTCTACTCCAAGCTGAATAATGTCAAAACACAGTGCAAGTTACAAAAATGAGAATTACCATGAGATAATGGAATACCAAAGTTGACAAGGTTTTGGAATTTCAGACTAAGAAGCTGCAATGACCGCGGATAGAATGGATCTAATGGAGCACGTCGAATGACCAGGTAATAACCAACACCTGGTTTCAAGAACACACATGACGATTATGGACATGGAGAAGCCCAGGAGGAGAAACGAAAAACCAAATCGACAAAATAACTATCAGCAAGAGATTTAGGAACGTTGTTCTTCATTGCAAAATCTATCCAAGTGCAGACTGCAGAAGTGACTACTTCCTGGTAATATGTAAAATTAGAGATGAAACTTTGAAGATTAAAGAAGCCTAACGGAGGATCCAGACTGCAATACAATAGACTCTTGAACGACCTAAACTTGAATAAAAATATGTGGAAAATGTGAAAGAAAATATGAGGAACAAATTAGAAACGGAAACACGAAATGGGACTGATTAAGAGTCGCTCTTGTGACATCAGCAAGGGACATCATCCTAACATCATCCCAGGTGAAAACGGAGGTATAAAGAAAAATGGGTGAATCCCTGATAAGATTCTTTATATAATACAAAGGTGAGAGAAAAATGCCAAGACATGGAACGGAATACAAAAAACGACACAAAGAAATAAGGAGCAAATGCAAACAGCATAACGAAAACTGGTTAAACGACAAATGCACTGAAATAAAGAGACTGAGCACGACAAATAAATGAGATATGCATAAAAAATAAAATAACAGGAAAAAAAAAGACATGCTCAACAACAGGATGCAAAAAATCTAATGCTCATATTTGAGAAAGACAAAATACTTCAGCGATGCAACGAATATATCGGAGATCTCTTCCATAATAAGAGACAGCAACCAATAATACGCCGAAATACGGATGGACCAGTAATATTAAAAGTGAAGTGGAAACTGCACTGGCCAAATTGAATAGAAACAAAGTGGCAGAACTAAATGATATTGTAATACAGCTGCTGACAGCCTTAGATGATCCCGGCGTAGACAGAATTACAGAAATAATAAATGAAATCTACAACATTAGCAATATACCAGAAAACTTAAGTAGATGCATTTTTTATAGAACTGGTTAAGAAGCCAGGCACAGAGGAATATGAACTCAACCGAAATATGAGCTTAATAAGACACATAATAAAACTTATCATCCGGATTCTGATGAACAAAGCGCGCTGTAGTATCGTGCCAGAGATAAAACAAGAACAGTGTGCATTTATCAAAGACACCGGAACAACGAACGCAATATTTATGCTCAGAATGTTATCAGAAATGCAAAAAGACGTGTAACTGTGTTTTATTGACAACGCAAAGTCATTTGACAAATTGCGCCACGAAGACTTGTTAGAGAAGATCGGTAGCCTTGAAATATTCGGAAATATATTAGAATAATCAAGAACTTATACTGGCAGCAAATTGCCTGCATACGGACAAAAATATACAGCAGATATACAAAAATAGACAAGGGTGTAAGACAAGGATGTGTTTTCTCGCCGGATTATTCAAGGTGTATTGCAAAACAATTCTGCCAGAGCTAGAAATCTGTCAGGATTTATTATTGGTGGTCACAATTTCAACAATCTATATATATAAAAGGCAATCTCTTTAGTCTGTGTGTGACTGTTACCTATGCACGCCTACATTTTTTAAGCTACACCATTCAAACTTTCCAGGGACACATATCTACAGGGAAGCCAGGTCGACACATACTTTTTGAGTTTAAGTTCAGCAATTTTCTCTTTCGCACGTTTTGGGCAATGGAC
The DNA here is from genome assembly GCA_037127315.1 of Ascarosepion bandense. Lineage (NCBI taxonomy): Eukaryota > Metazoa > Mollusca > Cephalopoda > Sepiida > Sepiidae > Ascarosepion > Ascarosepion bandense. Next base: position 545,530 of record JBBBDQ010001492.1, read on the forward strand.
ACGATTGTTTACATTTGCTCCGGAAAAACATCTAAGATCTAAAATGGTTGCTGAATTACATCATAGAAATCAAATCACACGTGTCAAACGTGACTAAAATATGTTTTATTAAAAAAAAATGAGACTTTATATTTAATTTTTTCCGACGGTTTAAAAATTCATTTGGTCAACAAAAAATGTGAATATTTTTTCCCGTAATTTTGAAACAAAAGAATTATAAAAAAAAAGTGTTTTTTAAACAAAAACAAAATATGTAAAATAAAAAGTGGCATCTTTCCTACTACTAAAATGTTCTGAGTTGCCCGGGCAACGCCGGGCTATGATGCTAGTATACACTGTTCATAGCAGAAAGTAAAAAAATACAGGAACTCTTACAGAAGGTAGAAAGGGAAAGCGAGAAGAAAGGACTAAACATAAACTTCAAGAAAACTAAATGCATGGTCATCAGTAAAAATAAACCTTAAAATGCCAACTACAGGTCGGCTACATCAGTCAGGTGCAGAAATTTAAATACCCAAAAGATATTTTGATTGAGGACGGAAAGTGCGAAACTCAGATTCGAATGCGCATTGACATGGCTAAGTCAGTCAGTCAGTCAGTCAGTCAGTTAAGTGCCATACGTGATACACGCCTGGGTGAACACGTCTCGAAAGAGACATGACTGACTAGGCAGAAGATTTTCCCGCAGTAGGTCGCTATTGCTTTCTGCGGTAGACTGGTTGCGAGCCAAGGCTATAGAATCCAATGTGTCCTGTTATTTGACTTATAGCTAGCGGGGGAAGAGATGCATTGTATTATTAAATAATAATTAATAGGGGATCAGTTTATTACTTCATTACAATAGAAAACTAACCTCCCACTTTTTGCCCAGTAAAAGCCTTAATCATATTTTCAATTATTATATTCAGTCAGACAGTTTAGTGCCATACGTGAAACACGCTTTGGGCCATCATGTCTCGAAAGAGACATGACTGCCTGGACAGAAGATTTTCCCGTAATAGGTTGCCATTACTTTTTGCGGTAGACTGGTTGCCATCCAAGGCTATAGAACCCAATATGTTCTGTTATTCAACCCGTAGATGGAAGAGATGGATTAATACCTTTCCCATTGGTATTTTGTGTAAGTGAATGAAAGGAATTCAAGTGGAATTTGAACTCGGCTCCCCGATTTCGTTTCGAGCCGATATCCACTGCATCACAAAGCACATCGATGGCTAAGTATGCGTTTTAAAAGCTAAGCAGAGTAATGAGAGACAGGAAGATTTTGTTCAAAATAAAGAAAAGTGTACTGACTGTTATGTGATATCTATCCTCCTATATGGCAGCAAATTCTGGGCAATCTCTTCAAAGATGATAGAGAAACTCGAAGCAACAAATATGTGGGTCTATGGAAGGATGCTGAGGATACCATTAGGATATCATGCACTGAACATGCTAGCCTCAATGAGCTTTTGAAGAGGATGCAAACGAAAAAGAAACTTATACTTTACATCAGGAAGAGGCAGCTGAGGTTTCTCTGATGCGTAATGAGGAAGGAGGGCTTAGAGAGTCTAATACTCCCGAGATGGATAGAGGGAAAGAGAGACAGAGGAAAACAACGCGAGACATATTTAAAGGATCTGAGCAAGTGAATGGCAGAGAGTGGTTTGGGAAAGATACCAAGAAAAAAGTCTTTAGTGTGACAAAAGATAGCGGTAACTGGAAGTCCATGATTGTCTACGTCCTGAAAGAACATGGCACATAAAGAAAATAAAAATAATTCATATATTTTTTATTTTCTGATCGAACAATGTAAATATTCCCACATATTATGTTTTACTTGTATTCATGTTCGAAGGCAACACTTTCAATGGCGCTACGCATGGTGGAGGCCCAATCCTTTTCTGTTTAGTTCAGATGAAGATTGAATTCATAGTTTTGTGGTGATACCGAGCAAGCGAGCGTCCGGATGTTTGCCCTCAGAGGTCCAGATAGCAAATGACCAAAACTGGTCTTTGCGTACCTAGGCTCGACACATAAGCTCCGGTGGAAAACCAAAACATAAAAAGAACAAAAAAGCAATTTCCACCAAACAAAAGGCCTCCGCGCCATATCCAAGGAATCCTTTCAGCACACCCATTCGGATCCCCTTTGGTGCAGTTAAAAGAACGACGAATTCGACTTTGAAGAAAGCTTTGAAGTATGCCGACAGTCAATGTCAATGTCTTTCTCATCAACTCCTTTGCGCCACCAATCCTTAATTGCTGTCAGTGTTTCATTCACCAAAGAAGATATCGAATTACACCTACCAACCCATCCTCTTTCATCTTCTGGGAACAGCACGGCAAAAACTTAAGTATTCACAAAAGAGACACTTTAATTCCTTTTATAAAATGATTTCTTTTCTTTCTTACAAATGAACATTTTAAAAACGGACTTTGTGCGTGTAAAATCAAGAGACATTGTATTTGTTATTTTTGTGCCTTTATGTATAAAAGTATTTCAGCTGAACCCTTCTCTTTTATATTCTGTTATGTTTTATGGTGACCGTAATTGATTGATTACGGGACTTTATTTCTTTCTCCACGAGGTCTAAGTTGTAGGTGTCCATAAGAGACTGCTACTACTATTCCTTCTGATACTGAACGACAATTACCCAAGCTCATACCGGTACCCCCACAATAGTGTAATGACGATCACATTTACACCTCTTAACACAAACTTTATATTAATACAGAATCTAAAGTTGAATAAATTTTAATATTGTACACATCGCACGGACATTCGTCATGTCAAAATATGGGATTTAAACGAATTGAAATAATTTGTTAAGCCTTTATTTATAATGGAAATGGTTTCATTGAACTTGAAATAGTAATTTGGTTTTACCAATTTATAAACGAAGACTTTACGCAAATACATAAATTAGATTGGATACGATTGGATGAATTCTAACCGAAAAAGATTTTCTCTTTTGATGAATCCAAGCCAGAAAAACAAACACAAAATACATATTTCTATGAATTTGATAAATATACTTTCACTGTTGGATTATTTATTTTATTGTTCTTCCACTCTCCTAAATATTGGAATTAATCCCCCATCTTGATCCAGTAGTTGAAGTAAACTAACAAAAAGAAAAAAAGAAAAGAAAAAAAAAGTAATTTTACATGAAATGTATGAACATGCTCATTTGTAAGAATGGTTTTTCCTTCTTAGAGTTGATAATTGTGTTGTTATGGAGAATCACACTTAATTGATTCATATTTGTCCTATTAATCCAGTTCCAAAGAGCGTAGTTTTTACTGGAAGAGAATTTGGTGGCATTTTTTTCAGAATCTGCTTTCTGAATGAATAATGCACATAATTCCAACATCATTGATTACTGTGATCATTCCAGTAACATCGAATAAGTCGTCCACTTAAAACCTCAAAATCCAGTGCTGGGGGTGCAGAGAAAAACATCAAAATAGAAAATCAATACTTTAAAAATCATAACTCGCTCAACTCGTTGCATAACCCAGATTAAAGGATACTGAAGCCTTTCCTGCAAAAAACCTTTTTTAAGGTACGTTGTTTACATAAATATTGTATTTAGAAATTTATTTAATCTTCAGAATTGCCTTGCTTTTATTTAAAATGAGTCGATCCGTAATCACACTTGATTTTATGTGAAAATAAGAAATGTTTTGTAATCTTTGTTCTTAGTAATGTTTAATCGAGAGCAAAACAGAAGTAAAATGAGGGATAAACACGAAATTAAGAAGTTGTGTTCTTTGTGACTTTTACGAAAATGTCTTCTATGAAATTAAACAATTTATTAGAATGCATTTTGAGTGACTGACAACCAAGTAACACTCAAAAAGAAAAAATATTTTGCATTCAGAATTCCTTTTCCCTCTTCCTGAAAATTTTTATTAATTTCAAGAATATATTTTATATTCTTAATTAAATTAAACATTCTTAATCATTTTTGGAAAATCACAGATTCAGTGTAATGAGAATTCTTCATACAATATATCTATTTTCATCGTACCTGTTTCAATTATAAACAGGCAAGAAGTGTATATATATATATATATATATATATATATATATCAGCATGCGGTGTAGATATAGAAGAATCCAAAAGAGTATCCAGTACATACAGTGGTAGGATAATTCTCTAAGAGAGCTCTAAATATACATGTATATAAATACATATAGAGCAAATGTAAGAAAAATTAAGACAGACACATTATTTCATGGTAATACCATGAAATAACGTGTCTGCCTTAATTTTTCTTTTATATATATATATATATTGGCTTGTCCACATATGATTATTCGTACTCTCGCTAGTTGATGGAACATTTTAGAGAGGGTTATGTTTCTTGTAAACAATAACTACTTATGACTACGCTAAGTTATTTGATTACTGAATTAAACGCTCGGCTATCAAATTGAACGCTGTTAGTCATCGGGGTTTCTTTACATCCTGTGAATAACCTGCTGTGAAAGCTGCTTTTCTCTGCCATTACACAGATGGCTCAGTGATAAGATGTTCGTCTAATGATAAATCAGTCGGATTTCGATCCCAGCTTGAAGCTAAACGGATAATCTAGCTGCACTGAAGCGCTGTGATACAGCAAAACAGGCCTGCCTGTAGATTATATATATATATATATATATATATATATATATATATATATACACTCACTCATACGCACATATATATGGGATTAATGAAGAGTAGGTTTCTTGCTTTACTGAGCTAACTTCATTTTAATGAATTATTTGCATATGGTTTATTTATTTTTATTGCTTTTCATTGTATTAGCTTCTTTTTAATGCGCGCGAATGGGAGCTTGCTTAATTTATTTATAATAGGTTGGTTACATTTTATCATTATAGTTAATCTCTTTTTATTGTGTTAAGTAGAACTTTTTCTTAACGTGTCACTTAAAGGAAATTTTTAGGACATAGCTAAGTATTTTTGTTTTTTGTGTAATTATGTTTGTTGAATTTATGTGTGATTTTTTTTTTCGTTTAGTGGTGATTATGTTGTCCTCTGTTTTTTTTTTGTCGTGATTGAGTGTTTATATAAATTTTTATTACGAAAATGTGTGTCATTCGGCAGGATTCGAACCTGCGACCCCTATCTACATAAGGGAAGCTACCATTTGATCTGGTAACGTCTTAGACCGCTAGACCACGAATGACCTTCAGTCTAAACGAGGTTCTAATGAAGCCTATATAACACAATTTTCGATTCATCGCCACAACCATATCTGATCTGAATAAAAATTTCGTAATAAAAATTTATCGTAAATAATCAGGCCAGTAGATATAAATATATAATACTGTTTAATTAAAAACAGAGTATCTACTTAAATACGAGTATCGATCAAAAATAATGTTCAAACAATTCATTTCAAATTGTCGGTTGTTTATAACCAAGTTTCGTTAAAAATCGTTATATTTATACATTTTAATATTGACTTTGCGTTAAGTTTATTTGTTTTTATTGTTATTTGCATAGCAAAGTATATATTTGTTCGAATTTCTACATTTTTGTCTTTAGTATTTTACTTTTACTTTTAAAATTAATTATTGCTAATTCTATAAGGGTACTCTTTTTACGATTTTTAATTTTGGTGGTAATGTGATTTTCATTTTAGTTCCATATGTATTTTGTTAGTGTTGTATTGTTGTTGTATGCAACTGATTTTAACTGTGTTTTTGCTGATGATTTTTAACAGTTTGTATTTGGGAGAAATTTTTTTTATTATATTGAAAACCTTTTTTCTTCCTATTTTTGTTTATATAGTGTTGTTTTAGAATGAGTTGAACCAGAATATATTTCTTTTTCTATGGTTTTTGGTTTATTTTCGTTTATTTGAGTATCCGTGGTTGCTTAGTGTTGATTCGTATATTTCTTTGTTCTCGTTCAATGATTTTATGTTATCGGAATTCGTTGATAGTCTTTTGCTTACCGATATGGGTATGTGCTTGAATACATTTAAAAAGAGGGTTGTAATTTTTATATATATATCGAGCAGTTGTTTTCTTTTCTGTATGGTTTGCATGTATTGTTGTTTAAATTGAGTGGAATTTCGAATAAATTTAATATTTGTAGATTTGTTTTTATGTTAATTGCGAAAGTAACGATTTTTATAATTAGTTTTATTATATTTTCCGTTGCTCATCCACATACAAGCCTGTTTCGCTGTATCACAGCTCATCAGTGTGACTAGACGCATCCACTTGTTTCTGGCTGGTATCGAAACTCGACCGATTTGGTGTGAGTTGGAGTCGCTACTACCTAAGCCTGAGCGTGAAAAAGGGAAATTTTTAACGTGTTGTATATAAGCAGTGTATACACACGCCAGTCACCTAAAAAACTCAATTCATTTCTAAAGAGTAACGCATATATCACAGAAGTGGAAACTGTTTTTAAAATTTCATTCTCTAGAGAGCTCAGTCTTAATGAGAGCATAATATATTAATCATCCACATACAAACCTGTTTCGCTGTATCACATCTCATCAGTGTAGATAGACACATCCACTTGCTTCTGGCCAGGATCGAAACTCGACCGATTTGGTGTCAATCGGAGTCGCTACCCCCCTTATATATATATATATATATATATATATATATATATATATATATATATATATATAATTGTTTTTTTAGTTTGTGATCTCGTAACCCCCTTTTTGGCCTAGAAGGATGTCAATTTTTGAAAGGAGATTCATCTCATAATGAAAGAAATCGAAACTTTATATTTTTGTACCCACGTTGGGAAGAAAAGAAAAGCCCAATTTTGCGATAAATACGAAAAAGAGTGCAGGAAAACAAGATGATCATTTTGGAATAAATACAAAAAATACATCAGTAATAACCAAACTTCTCTCTCATGTATCATGTCTTTTTGGGACACGTTTGGTTCTAAGTTATTCTCGTCTTTCCGAAATGAAAATGCCGGACGTAGAGCGAGTGTTAACATGCTTATCTTGTAGTCCATTTTTATTGTAGTAAAGTGTCTTTCCTCTTCACTAGATTCTTTTATTTCATGTCTCTGTATCAGACTTTTATCGGATGTGTGTTGTGGTGTGGTGGCTACAGACACAGAACAGCAAATCGAGGTGCCGAATTTGAAATCCAGTTGAATTCCTTGCATTCACTTACGCGCAAATACCTTTGGGAAAGGTATTATCCTTCCAGTTATAGGTTAAATAACAGGACATATTGGGTGCTAAAGCAAAGGCAGCCTACTGCGGGATGATCTTCTGCCTGGTCAGTCATGTCTCGAAAGAGACATGATCGCTCAAAGCGTGTATCATGTATGGAACTCAACTGAAAAGACTTTTAGACAAATCCCGCATAAAACAAAAATTATCAATGATATTTATAAAAGCTATTGAAGCTTGAATTTTAAGGTTCACCAGGATTTTTTTGAAACATATCACCCCGAGCAAGGCGGTAACGCCACTGATATGCAGTGGGCTACATAAGAGTAAAAACACTAGATAGAAGAGAGTAAAGAGAAGGACAAACCATTTAGAAAGGAGCAAGAGAAGGGTGGGAATACAGGTGTGATGACAGTTGCAGAGGTGGAGAAAAAAAAAGAATATACAGGGTCGTGAGGAAAGAACTAGGGTCAAGTGGTTAAGAGATGAGTATTGACCTTGCATTTGAATTCCTGGAGGTTGTAGCCGCCAGGAAAGCAAGAATAAGGATAAATAAAGGCATTGTACAATGTAAGAGAGTTGAGTGAATCTGACATTGAACGAAAAAGAAATGTACATTTTGTGCTTGTCAACATTTAAAGATGATTGGAATTAACACTTGTCTACAGACGAGAGGAAGTGATTTATGATAGGCTTTTTTTTATTATTCGGATTTCTAGCACGAAATTAAACAAAAAGCTATCCGACAGCCTTCACGACACCTAATCAAGACATTTGATTAGTTGATCGACTATCTGTGTGTCGGGAAAATCAGTGCAACTAAGTTTTTTTTACCTTCACTATCTTTCACTAGATCCTGTGCCTATTAAGCTATTATGCCTACACGCCTGAGCGATTATGTTTCTTTCGAATCATGTTTCTTTCGAGACATGATCGACTAGGCAGAATATTTTCACGCAGTAGGTTGCCATTACTTTCTCCAAAGATATAAAACCCAATCTGTTCTGTTGTTTAACCAATAGTTGGAGGAGAAGGGACAGATTAATACCTTTACGCGCAGAGATATTTGCGTGTAAGTAAATGCAACGAATTCAATTAGAATTCGAACCCGGCTCTTTGTTGTCTTCTTCCGAGCCAATATACATTGCACCACAAAGCACAGGTACTAATAACTCAGTGCAATACAACGTCTTAACAATTTTTCCGAATCGTCTGTTGTACAATAGGAATGTAATGAGGGTACAAAACCCTTAATTACAATTTTATTAATGTACTGGGATATTATCCGTTTAGGAAAACGGAATTATTCAGAAAGGAATTCGAACAATTGTTTCACAAGTTATATGTTGGTTTCATCACCGATTTTGGCCATATGATGCTCATTTCTTATTGAATGTGAAAATGTACATTATCAACTGAGCATTATTTATTCTGACCTGTTATCAAATATACGGCAAAAAAGGTTAATAGCATTTTTTTCTTTCTATCATATCATACAAACTACTGGAACTTGTGACTGTAAAATTATTCTCCCCGAGTGAGTGAGATTTTTCTCACCCTTTTTCATTAATATATTGATTTACTGTGTATCTAATAAAACAGGGAAATAAATTCCTAATCATTCAAATGTGTTTTATTTTATCTATTCTACTGTAAATACATTTATATTTGCACGTTGATTTTACTGATTTATATTCTTTACTTATTTGTATTTTACTTCTTTATTTTACAAGTTTGATTTTAGTGTCATTTTGCTAAAATGGGCAATCAGGAATGAAAATGACTTCTAGCTGACACATTTTTATCACCATTGATTTTGAGAATTGAAAGCAAATAAAAATCTGTTTGAGATTCGTTTGCTAAACGAAAATAATTTACTAACACAGTTCCCTTTTATATGGATGGCAGTTTTCAGATTTGTATATATTTTTCTTTGCTATTAAAAATATTTTAAAAAAATGTTTTGTTTGTACCTAATTCCAGCTATGAAGTGGTATGCTAACATGTAGAGAACGATTACAAATCTGTCTCATTATAAAGACAACATTATCTTTGAAAATACAGTCCAAATTTTAATAGATGTAAGCGTTAAAATTTTATTATATGTGAAACTCTACAGATGTATAAAAAATTTTCAATGGTTTTACTTGATCTTCTAACTTTCTTAATAGACCAAAGAAAAAGCAAAAGTTTCCTGATATTCAGACGTAAATAAGACGTAAACGATTCTTCTATATATTTTTTATTTTTTCAGTTTTCATGCAAGGAAATATCAGAATGTTCCCAAAGAAGACAGAAAAATGAATCCCAGTAAATAATATAGATTAGAATTTTCTAGCATTGTTGCTGGTGCTATACGTTCGTTATCTTCAACTTATATTTGAGCGAACCTCAAAACGCTACTGAAAATGTTTATCAGTGAAAATATACTTTGTCAGAAGCCTGAATAATCAGTTCGAATTTCGCAACACCATGATGCTCAAATTTGTTAACCATAGTAAAAGATTGCAGAAACGTTTCCAGCACATGACAAATTATCGTTTAATAAGTAAACACAAGTAGAATGCATGGAACCATTGGCATACTACCTCGGGAGTCTAGATAACAATAGGTGCACATTTTTGTTGAAAAATACAATCGCCGATATATATCTGATCCGACGTGTGTTGCTTGTGAGCAGAAAGTCAACATTCTCATCAGATTATCTTGTGGAATACTGGTACGTTCTCCTAGGGATAAGTCCGAGGCCAGTCTGTGCCTGTCTATAAATAAGACCTCCGTCGTGGGTACCTTGATGAACAGGACACCATCTTGTTGCATTGGATAGGATCATCTTTGATAAGTTCCACAAAGTGGGTGGAGTTTCGAAAATATAATAGTGACTTTCCTATCTAACAATCAGCCTAAGCGGAATACCATCTTTATGAATCTTATGTAGATCATATATGCAAGTAGCTTGCTGTAACGTTAAAACAACTGTCTGTATATCCTAGGTTGGAAGTGATCCTTGTTCTTGATGACGATCTGATGTTGACAGCAGCCTTTCAAGGGGGTGGAAAGATGGACCTCATGTGTCCTTTTCAGATCTTTTAATATATTTTGTTTCCGTACTTGGCGGACCTTGACCGCGTCGAATTCTTGCCTGAAAGATTTATCCAACTCGTGCCGGATCCTTTTTCGGTCTTCTTGATTAGTCATCCCGCAAAGGAATGCTTCAAGTCTCTGGGAGATATCGGAATATAATCTTTATTTCATCCTTCGGTTGTATTGTATATGTTCTCGGACCATAGCGTGCCCCGCTTTTTCTGCGATCAGACGGGTTCGCCTTGAATTGATGACAAGACTTGGTGCCAAGCCTGCATAGATGATTCGTAGTTCCTTGAATCGGTATAGGAATGTCAGTTTCAGGTAGGACTTTTCTATTCGTCTCCATATTTTTGGTGTATCTGATCCTTATCAATCCTTCAGTATTTGTCTATATTTCTGAAATGAGATAGTATTTACACTATTTACATTATTCGAACTATTGTCTTCATCTTTGTTGCCATTTGTACTACTTTGCGGCCGTTGTACACTCCGGCCTTCTTCAGGTGCTAGGAATTTCGAACCGAACCCTTTATGACGATCACTGGGGTATATCATTCTCATTCCTTGTGTGAAGCCTTTTTTGGGAGTCATGAGCTATCTCCCTCTAGCCCGACTCTCTATGTTACTTGTTTACCACTGCTGTAGCCTGGTATTGAACTCACAACTTTTTGAGTCAAGTCACTGGAACTAACGATCGTCTATATCCACTGGGCAATAGTACGAATAATGTAAATACTGTAATACTCTCGCTATTTGCCAGATTAATTTAGACGCATTAAGTAACCATAAAGATTAGACAAAACACCAAAATATCATCAATCACCAATGCTAGTCGGGATTATTTTCTCCGTTTGCCCCAAATAGTTTTTCGTTACGTTGATTTCGTTCCATTGTAAAACGTTCTAACCTTCATATTTCTTGCTGACCTTTGAATGTCAGATGGTCGATGAATGTCCGTCTTCAACACAAAACATTGCATTGTTTCATTATTCTCGGATTTACGTTGCGAGTCGATGAACTGGTGACATTATTGTGTACGCTTTTTATTGAAATTCTAAGCAAAGTGCAAACTGTACAATAAAGTTATTTCAGTTGAATCAAAGTATGAATGCTAATAATGTCTAAAGACTAATAAAATGGTTCTGTTGTTGAATGAATAGAACCTATCGCCGTCTTTTTATCTTCATAAATTCTTTTAAATCATGACGTTAGCATTTATTCTATTAAGAGACTTTATTTTTCGGTTTAAAAGTATCTTCAGTTTTCTCAATGTTTATACAAAGATCCTTGCAATGTATTCTAAAGTTAAATAAAATTAAGTTCTCATTTTTTAGACGAAATACTTTTAAATGAAAACCTTTGTTGAATCCTATTTAATTGAAATATGTTGCTCGACTTATAGTAACATGAAACCAAATCATTTGTAATGTCAACTTAGATGTAAAGAAATCTTTTTGCGACAAATCTAAAAATAGACAAAACAGGTTTGAGCAGTCATAAACATCTGCAAAAGAAAGGTTTGTTACTCGAGGAAATCCATGAAGCGATGGCACAGACACTTCCTGCGAATTCTTCTTCCTATGCCACTGTGAAAAAGTGGGCTGCAGAATTGAAGCAGGTCAGAGACAGAATACAATCCTCGATCAGGTCTTCTAAAAATCCTCAACCACTTATGAACATAGTGATACACACCTTATGAGTTTGGATGACAAGCGTCTTACTGCTTAGCAGGTTGACTCCAGAGCAGAAGCTGAAAAGAGTTGAAATTTCGAGGACCGAATCACCTTTATGCTGAACCTAAGATTTACACCGCAAATTAGTAGTTCAAAATAAAACCCGGGTTCACTACTTCAAACATGATCAAAGTTTCAAAAAACATTCTAGTTCTCCACCCTCGAATGAGTTCAAGCAGCTAACATCTGTTGACAAGATGATGGTTTCTGTTACTTCTGCCTTCTGAAGGCGTAATCATGATAGATTACTGGAAAAGGGAGAAAGAACTATTAATCAACAGTACTGTGCATCAGAATAAAGACAAATGAAGAAAACGACCTAGTGGAAACGCAGAGGGAAGCTGCTGTTAGATGTGTTCTTTCTTCGGGATAGTGCATACTTTTACACGGCTCAGGTTGCAGTAGCTGAAGCAGCAAAATTTGGCTTTGAATTGATACCTCCATCCACTTATTCATCAGACTTAGCTCCATCTGACTTCTTCTAAACTCAAAATCCATCTGTCTGGTCACCATTTGGAAACATTAATGAATTCTTATGTATTGTGAAGAAGTTTTTGGAGGACCAGAAGGCTAACTTCCGTGATTAGATTGAAATGCTTAAGCATCTTTGGATCAAGTGCATTGATATCAAGGGGAACCATATTGAAACGTGATAAAATATCTTTGTATTCCAACGAAGGCTTAAAACTATTTGAACGACCGTCATATATAGGAAGTGGTACACACACACACACACGCACACACACACACACACACACACACACACACATATATATATATATATATATATATCCGAGTGAGTGCAGAACGAGGAGAGAAAAGAACATTTTTTTCCCGTTCAAAACATTAATTGAAAACAGTGCTCGATATCTGATGTATAGAGCCGTGAATATTTATTATAAATTATGTTTTAGAACATGTACATAATTTTTTCTATATATGACCTCTTCTCTACAATCATATGTTTGTTTCAATGTTGGGATTCCAACATATCATCAGGAGGAAAGAGTGAGAGTTGGATCCATCCTCTGTTTATATTTGGTTCGTTGTGGGGTTGTTTGGGGTTATTGATAATTAAGGGAATGTGTCTTTCATTTTGACCGTTAGACTTTTGAAGAACTTGGTGTGTAAGTGCGAAATTGTTGATTAATGGTATTATCTGTTGGAATGTACGTTTTTATCGGTCGGGTATATCTTTTGGTTAGAATTTCTAAGAAAGCGGCGTGTGGAGTGGTTTGACTACTTCGCCAGTTTTGTGTGTTTGTGTGGGGGTTCTTTTTGTGTGTGTGGTTTAGGAACTTATCCTGTTTGTGGACCTTAGGAATTTTTAGGATGGCTTTATGGTTGGCTAGCGTTTAATTAATTGATGTCTGCTGTTAGTAGACCTATTTCATGTATTCACTTTGATCCTGTGGATAGGTTTTCACTTTGGGGTGCCTTAGATAGACGTGATAGGGGTGGGGTGTTTTATTCTTTTTAATTTTGATTTTTCGGTACGGAATATTTTTTTATATTTTATTTTTGTTTTTTTCTATTTTTATTCTAGCGCGATAGGGTTTTTTTTTATATTTTTTTATTTTATATTCAAGTTTGGAGTATTATTGTATTTAGGCAAAGTTATTTCAAGAAATCTAAACTTGTATTTTTTAGGAAGTAAATGCAAATTAGCATTTTATCAGTTTTTTATATAAAGTTGTATGTTTAATCTTAATTTTGAGTTTAGAGGATCGTTTTTTTCTTTTAATTTTTTTAGTGTTTTCTATAAATTATCGTTTGGAATCCTATTTACTTCTTTTAATTTTTTTATATATTATATTTATTTAGATATTTTTGCGGGTATTAGATCTTACTTTAAGGATTTGTTAGATCGATTTTTTCTATAGCATTTTTATCTTTTATAATAAAAATATCTACTCAAATTTCCAGTATTTTTTAGCAAGATTGTAGGGTTAGATCTTCAGTGTGCTTACAGTTTATTTTTGTGTATGATATAATTATTTTGAAGTAGTATATTTTTAATCTTAATTTTGTATATATGAATTTTGATTCTTTTTTGAGTTTGGGAGCCATTTGTTTCGTTTAATTTTGATTTTTCCAGTACGGAATACTTTTATATTTAAGTAAGGTTATTGCATTAAGTAAGGTTATTGGTGTAAGCTTTATTAATAGTTTGTGAGCTTGTATATTTCTTTAATTTTACGTTTTATTTATTTAGATGTTTTTGGGGGTATTAGACCTTCCTTTAAGGATTTATTGAATCGATTTTTTCTATAGCATTTTTAATCTTATATAATAAGAATATCTAATCAAACTCTTAGTATTTCCTAGCATGATTGTAGGGTTAGGTCCCTAATGTGCTTGCAGTTTACTGTGGTTTCATGCTTCTGATTTAAAAGCTTGTTACTATTTATATATTTAAGGATCTCTATTTTCTCTTGAAGGCAAAGAAAGCATGGTTCTTTTATAGATTTTGCTGTTCTTGCTTTTTTGAGAATTTTCCATTTGACCTTAGGTGTTTTATTTTCGTTTTTTAATTTCCAAAAGTATTTGGAGAGAGATGTCATGTTTTGTTTTTCTTTGCAATTGAAGGATGAGAGGTGGTTGTAAAAGCGCTTTTTAAATAATGTTCATGGTATTACCAATATATACTTTTTCATCTTTAGGATTTTCTATGGATGAAATCGAACACATATATATCAGAGATTTTGTCAGACATTTATTGGTCATGGGGCATTGGTTGGGGTTTCTACAGTTACAGGGATTGTTATCATTGGACGGACTTGTATTAGTGTGGGATTTATTTTTGCTGTGTATTTTTAATATTTTGGTGTTATGCATTTTGATTATTTTTTCTAGATTATTGGAACAGCTATAGCTTAATTTTATGGCATTGTTATTGAATAATTTGCTCAGAGGGTTATTTTTGGAAAAGTGCTTCTCTATTAATTTAAGAAATTTATGTCCTAGCTTGAAATTAACTGATTGGTTGAATGAAGGGTTATACCATATTATTTTCCTGCTTCTATTTTTGCTTTTTGGACTTTTGAATTTTTCCACAACACTGATTTTTGATGATTTATACCCGCTTTCATTAAGGATTCTATCATAAATTACCTTGTGCTTATCAAATATCTCTTTATTGTTAATGCAACGTTTTACCGATGATGGGGTGTGCTTTATATATAAAGATTTAAAAGCGACTCAAGTTTTGATATTAGGTTCATCAGGCGCTGCAAGTCATTATGTTTTAATTCCTCCGGATTCTGCTGGTTGGAATGGATAACGCCCCCGAATGAGAAATCAAGGAGCCGACTTTGAATTCCAGTCTGGTTTGCTACATTCCCTTATCTTTGGGAAAAGTAGGATTCCATTCTATTTCTCTCGTCTATTCTAAGATAGAAATAGAACATAGTATACATATGCTTTAATTCTACCATAGACAACCCTACAGTAACTTTTTTCTAATATTGGTTGTACCAAGAACTCTTTTAAAACTCGCCTTTATTTGCACCTCTCATTTTATTTAATAAGAATAATCTAAACAACAAATCACTTTCTACTTATTACTGACAATTAAAAGAAGCTAATAAAACCCCTACCGTAAAATAGAAAATATTAAAAAAACAAAACTTGTTAATCTTTACATGAGACATGTTTTCTATGTTACAAAAAAATACGAATTATCAAGTTCTCAAAATTACAAATTCTCAAGTTCTCAAAATTACAAATTATCAAATTCATATAACTAAACTATCTGAATGGACGTAACAAAGTTACTTCCATGAGTCTTCCTTGTCTAGAATATACTTTAAAGTATAATTAATTTTTCCTAAGTTAATACAACTAGATAATCTATAATCTATCCGTTAGCATAAATTTATTAATTCTCCCATCTTCTAAAAATTAATTTCTTTCGGCTTAACTGATAGATCCCCCACTAAGTCAACTACAAATGTTTGATGTGCATTGTATTTTTTTAAACGAAAAACTTTCCCGTCTTTGTCACCTTTTCACTTCTTTAAATGGAAAATGCACGATGGAAATCACAAGAAATCATGAAGTATTTTGTTCAATCAGAAATATATGTAAAATATGCAATTATGAATAAAATATGCCTGATTTGTAAATTTAAATCTCCTGTCTCACTAATTTACATCCTCTCTCTCTCTCTCTCTCTCATGTTATGTTTTCCGTCCTCACCACTTTCATCAGTATTCTCTTCCTTCTCATACTCTCTTCCTGACACCCTCTGTAACTTGTCACACCTTTCTCATAACATTCCTCCTATGTAACCCCCTGCACAACAGTGGCAGTAAAATGCCTTGTTTGGGGCCACATATAAAAAAAAAAGATTGTAATCAACAAAGATTTTGTTTAGGTGATAAATGATTTGTTAAATTTGTTAAAATAAATTATTTTATGCAAATTTGTCAATGTTACAAATAAACGCATTCACTGATTTAAAAGACAGGATGATTAGTGTATTCCGTTTACTTTTATGCATAAACTAACGATTAAAATCAAATTTAAAGAAACTTCTCATTTATTTTTTTCGTTACAATAAAATACAAATCAACTGATGCTTGAAGTTTAACTTGTGTTGATTTGCCTCAGAAAAACTTTGCTTTACAAGAAACAGAATAACTATGTATAATGATGGATTTAATTGCTATGTTACCACCAAAGTGTATTCTTTTTGCTAGGATTCACACTATAATGAGAGATTTCATCTCTTTTGAATATGCATATTTGAACTTTGTCTCCGAGTGAATCATTGCGAATCACTGATATAAATCAGACAACGAGAGCGGAAATAAATTATGCCACACCAGACAGTTTGACCCGAGTGTGAACAATTGTATAAATGGCTGACTTGATTTTTGAGACGACAAATATTGCCGATGGCAAATTTTCATTATTGCAACTGAAAGCACAGTTACTTTGTTAAATACGACAGAAGTTTGGATGTAGCTAAGGGTTTTGATCTCATCCTATCTGATTTAAAAAAACAAAACAAAACAAAAATTAACAAAAAACAAACAAAACTTTATACCGTTAACAATATGGTCATTAGTTAGATATTATCAATGAAGATTTGAATATACACCTTTTGGAAAATTTGTTAATTTTAGGGTGTGGTTTTTAAGTTTATGCAACGATGCATATTGCTCTGTTTTGGGTTCAAAAGAATTCCCTTTTCGATTTTACGATTTGTGCTAATTTTTTAAAAAATTGCACATACCGCTCGGTTGATTCAGAGTCAAAATGAAACACTTTTCCCAATTTTTAGACTGGATTTATTGACAATTGCCTGACCTTTTACAAAAGATTTCGAAGTTTTTTTCAGTCGAGATTTGAATAACTTAAACGTAAGTATGTATTTTATAATTTAAATATTTCCTATCTTAACGTGTGATATCATGATGAGCTGGTGATAATTGATGACCTTTTTGCATGTGCTTCACTGAAAAGATAACACAGAACAACATTTAATTCTTAGTAAGATGGGCATAACATCAGCTTTCTAAAGGTTTTGCTACATAATCTTCATTTTTGGCAGAGAATGCTGGACAATCTCCCCACAGATGAAAAGGAGACTTGAGGCAACAGTGATGTGGTTCTAGAGATGAGTGCTAAAAATACAATGGATAGACCATATAAGCAATAGGGAAGTTTTAAGGAAAAATTAAACAAAGAAGACATTGACACTTTTAATTAGATTAAAAAAGAAACTGTTGAAATTTTTAGGATACATAATGAAGAAAGACGGCTTGAAGAATGTAACACGCCCAGGATATATCTAACATTTCTTTAACAATTAAACATTACGTGTTAAGTTCACGAAGGAAACAATAACTAGATACGTGTTGCTGGCGATATTTTCGGTTGATGACGCTACATGGGTGTGTGTTGTTGTGCTATTAGAAATTAGAGAGCCGAGTTCGAGTTCCAACTGAATTAATTGCATTCACTTACGCACAAAAACCCATGGGAAAGTTATTAATCCATATCGTCTCTCTTCAGCTCTGGGTTGAATAGCAAGATATATTGGGTTCTATAGCCTTAGTTGATAAACAGCCTACCACAGAAAGAAAAAGGCAATCTACTGCGTGAAAATCTTCTGTCTTTTCAGTCATGGATCAAAGGAGATATAATCGCCTAAGCGTTTATTACGTAATGATAATTAACTGGCTGATGACACCTTGATAATAGCGAAGGATTAATTAGATTTTCGGGTGTCATTCTAAGTTCTAATTCTATCGAAATTACAAAAACAATTACTTCGGCTTGTTTTTATTTTTCAATCGTACGATGAAATCACGCTAAAATAACCGGTTCTCGCTTGAAAATGGAAGCTAAGCATCGCCAAGCCTGGTTGGTACTAACGGAAATATAATTTTGTTTTAAATAACCTATAAAGCGTTGATAAACGGTAAAATTTAAATCAACAATTTTATTTTCAAAATGTATAGAAAGTAAGTTTATGTCAGGTCTCATTTTCAAATTTTGATCAAACAATACAATTACTTTTTGTACAATTATTTTTTTTGAATTTCATAAACCATTTTAAAATTCCCGACAGTAAACAATTTTAAACGATAAAAAGCCTGAAGGTTTTTTTGTTCCTTTTGAACCAAAATCGTCCTTTTTCTTCCTTTGATTTCAAAGATTAACAACAAAGAACCCAAGATTAAATGTCCTTCTTTGTTCAATTCCCTGGCATCATCCGGTTGGCGGATTTTGAGTTTCAACGTGAATTACCGTAAATAACAATCCTAGTACATTTGAAGACGCACATGACATACACAGAAAAAATAACGCGTTCTCACAAACGTATACTTCATACACTCCCTCGAACGCACACATTCATACACATACATACGCAAAACCACGCATACATGTGTATACATATATATATAAACACATACACACACACGTATATATTTCATTAAATAATATAGCCATATTATGCCTATTTAGCTTTTACAATAATCCGTTCAATTTCTTTAATTATGTTTTTGATGTTTAAATAATAAAATTGCAAGTATTGTAGCAATGTTTTAAAATGGATTTGATTTGACTAACATTTAACACCACGTTTTAATTTACCATCTTGGACTGGGAATGCTTATTTACAAAGCGATTACTATTTAAAATAGTTATAACAGAGCGCGTTTAAAAATGTGTGTTTACAAACAAAACAACACCACAAGAATAACAGTTACATCAA
This sequence comes from Ascarosepion bandense, assembly GCA_037127315.1. Taxonomy (NCBI): domain Eukaryota; kingdom Metazoa; phylum Mollusca; class Cephalopoda; order Sepiida; family Sepiidae; genus Ascarosepion; species Ascarosepion bandense. The sequence continues at coordinate 564,735 of JBBBDQ010001492.1, forward strand.
GGTTGTCTTTGCAATTCACCCCTGAGGAAAATTTAGAGAAAAATCGCAAGTTCTTGTGATAACAAGAACTACAGCGCCTTTCTTGAGGAATTCCAGCTTAATATGAAGAAGAGAATTAAAGAACTAGAATGAATTATTGTAAAAACAAACACAATGTATCTATATTATTTACCGAAACATGTTTAAATAAAGACATGCTGCTTAACACACACACACACACACACACACACACACACACGATATATATATATATATATATATATATATATATATATATATATATATACATATAAACACTTATGATTTGCGTGTATTGTTAAGTATTATTTACTTGGGAAAATAATTACATTTACTTCTTTTCATTACAAAATTCTACAAATTATAAAAACTTGATATAATTTTACATGATTATATCCAGATGCATCCAAAGGAAAACAATATCTAAGTTTAAAATGCATTTTAAAAAAATAATAAATCATTCTTGAAGCTTTTATTTTAGTTTTCATTTGTGTTTCAAACCGAATTTAAATTGATTTTAAATTTTCTAACAATTCTCTTTATTAAAACGTCTTTTGAAAACAAAATATCATTTTCTGAAAGTTTATTTGGCAAAGATTAGATGATTTATAGTTTATTAATTTGCTTTGAAACAAATATTACTTTTAATTTAAATATCGCAAATTTTTTTTTAAATGTAGGTATTTTTATGAGTTCTTGTAAACTTTCACGATGAATTATGCTTACCAACCTTTTCTACAGGTGACGTGAGAATAATTATGGAAGTATATTTTTTTTGAAAATATATAACGTACTAGCAGTGCAGCCCGGCGTTGCTCGGGTGTAATGAAAGCTTTAAAACTAATCCATGGTTCTGGAGCTCAGACTCTTTGGACGTTGGCACGAAAGACTAAAAAGCAATAGTTGTTTCCAGTTAAAACGAAACTGCAGAGTGAAAGAAAAATGAATGGATGTAAGTCAAATTTTAATTTCCTGGTATCGATATCAAATAAGTTTTTTTCGTCGTAAACTGAATTTTGAAGGCTAAATAAGTCCTCTGAGTAAATGGTATCATGGCTGAGACTAAGAACCACAATTATACCTACTTAGAGCCCAACTCGAAGCAAAAACTAAAATAAAATGGCTGAAAAAATACAGTCATACAGGCAGATAAACAGACACACACACACACACACAATCATCTTGTTTATGTATATATATATATTATCGATTTTCTGCACTATTGTAAAAAGTGTAATCTCGAAACTTCTGAATATCGTTTCTTATGTCTTTGTCTATGAGTGTATCAAATTTGATTAAAATCGGACCACTCCATCTATAACCCGATTTTTTGATTATCGATTTTCGATATTTATCTGGGGTACCTCGACACAAAACCTAGCTAAGAACACTCGCAGACGCTTATAGTACAACTGTGTAAATTTTCAAGAAAATTGGTTCAGCTGTTTCGGAGTCTATAGATAACGGACACACACACACACACACATACACATACAGACAAAATTCCATTTATAAATAAGTTTAGATATGTCCGTTAGTTTAAAATTTCTAAATTGTTCATAAAAATATTTCAACACAGGAAGGATAAAATCCTCTGCAACTCTTAACTAGAAATAATAAAAAAAAACCAAACAATTTATTTTGTATCGAATTCTCTATTCAAATGTTTTACTTGACCTAGGAAAGCGTAATATATCATTCATGGAATGATGTCCAGCGTCTTAGCCTCCCGAGATCTTTATAGCACTTAAATATACTTCTTTAAGCAATTTTTGTGAAGATATATTTAACGAAACAGAGTATACATGTATAAATATATTTTAAAATTTACTTCTCCGTATCTGAGATAGAGCTTTTATTGGTATAAACAGTGTCGGCATAAGAATCAACGTTACATAGAGATGGTAGTTTTTATTCATTAATGAGACCATTAGACCATCTATCTATCTATCTATCTATCTATCTATCTATCTATCTATCTATCTATCTATCTATCTATGTACGACAACTGATAAACAGTGAAACCCTTTTGCTTCATTCGTTTCTAATAAACTACAAACCATGTCAGTTGTACAACTGAATTCATGACGGTTGTTTTTGTCGTCCGGAATTGTCTCTCGGTTGCAAAGCCTCAGCTTTTCTTATTATTGTACTTCCAAATTAAAACTTTACTTAGCCCAATTATGCAAAATTTCTCATTCTTTACTTAATTACTTCAGTCGGTATTTCCTATCAGTAATAGTTCGTTTATTCTTCTATGTGCCATGTCCTTTACGGACGTATACGATCATGGCTTTTTGCGTCTCCCTATCACTGCTGGCTCTTAGCACGCCTTCTTCTGTTACACCATGCAACCCTTGTTCCATCATCCAACTGATTAGGTCCTTCAAATATGTTATCCGCTGCTTTCCCCTGTCTCTCTTTCCCTCTGTCTGGCCTGTTAGTATCAAGTTCTCCAAGCCCTCTTTCTTCATTGCATGTTCCAGGAACTTCAACTGTCTCTCCCTGATGCTCAGTATTAATTTCCTTTTCGTTTCCATCATTTCCAAAACCTCATCATTGCTCACATGTTTCTGTAGAACCACATTTCAAAAATTGGTTCAAGTTTTTCTTTCATCATTTATGATATTGTCCAGCATTCACTGCAATACTGAAGAACTGACATCACATAGCTATCGAGTACTCTCTTCCTTGTTTCTAGCGAAATTGTCCTGTTTCTTAATACTTTACTCAACTTCTGGAATGCTTCCTTCGTCATGTTGGTTCGCCCTCGGATCGCACTCTCCGTCTTCTGCTGCCCATGTTGATGCTTTCCAGGCGAGGAATTGCTCTTTTTGGAAGCAACCCCCTTAACGCCGTTAGGTTTGATATATTTATGTTGTATAGCCATGAATATGCACAGGATAGATAGATAGTGGAGTGGTATCCTGTTCCCCTCTCCACGGTGATTTATTGAGACGCCACCTCTAGTTAACTGACCGTCAACCCACCAAGAGTTCCTCCGCCCTTTGTGTGTTTAATTTTTAAAAACTACCGGGTTGCTAACATCTCGTTAAAAACGGGGTGAGTGGGAGAAAGAAGAATATAAATATTAAATATATACTTAGTATAAGTTCAAATAACTAATCATGTAAAGGAAAATATGTCAATTCCCCTAGTTACTCCTAACTACCAAAAGAAAAGTATTTTGTTTCAAGGTGGCATAGGCTTCTCATTTTCAGTAAACCGAAGACTGATATTTTCTTTAAAATTCTGTAGTTTCTTAAAGACAGACCTTCAGTTTTATTTGGATAATTCCGGCCAATGCATGTTTTGCCAATATGAAGTCACATATAAATTGAACAGCATGTGGCCCCGTGGGGTGAGAGAGAAGAAGAATTATAACGTTATTAAATATTTTACATTACAAAACTCAATTACATTTTAAATTAAACATTAATATATTTATAAACTAAAAAAAAAACAAATAAATAAACAAATATATAAATAAAATAAATTATTCTGAAAAGAAAATATTAAAAATCATGAGAATGGTGAAACGAAGTTTTTTTCATCTTCTTACTTACAAGTCTAAGGTACCAGAGGAGACAGACGAGTGTTTGCAAAACTAAGCATCTCATATCCAGTAAACCGAAGACTTATATTTTCTTTGAAATTTCGTAGTTTCTTATAGACCGACCTTCAGTTTCATTTGAATAATACGTGTCCTATTTTAAACGAATTCTCCTGATGATATCTACTCGTTTCCATTCTATCTAATACGGAGCAAGAAAGAATAGAAAATCGGCCAAAAATATTAGGAAAATAGAAACAAGTAAAACGAGGACAACAATTCGAATAAAGCAGTGTATAATGACTGTTCCTAGCTAAGACATTTAGTCAGAAAATAAGCACCTGTCGTCATATGATGTTAATTGCATCCAGTTTCATCGGAGTTTCATTGTTTTCTTTTAATTTCTAGAATTATCCGTTTGCATGCTTAGACAATTATAACAGGTTTCAATGTTAGAATTTCCCATGGAAATATGAAATTTGTTTTATTCAACAATAAATTCACTCAGTTCTTTTAATATGCCTCTGCTTGGAAATATATTCGTATTAAGGAATTTTATATTCTTTGATATAATTCTTTTCCTTAAAGAATATTTTTTTCATTTTCAATGATCCATTTCTGCATTATTAGATATGTGAAAAACTTGGCTAATTAAATTTATTATTAGTTTAGATTCTTACCCAATTTGAATTCAGTTTGAATTTTTCAATGATTCAAATAATTAAGTTTCTGTTTTTATTTTAGTGTTACACAGAAAACTTTCACTAGAAGCTGAGTAAAGTATTAAGAGACAGGAAACTTTCACTAGATACAAAGAAGAGAGTACTGGATTGCTATGTGATGTCAGTTCTTCAATACGGCAGTGAATGCTGGACAATATCATCAAGGAAGGATGCTGTGGATGCCATCGACTGAACAAGTCTCTGTGACGTAATTTGTCAAATGACTTTGCGTTGTCAATAAAACACAGTTACACGTCCTTTTGCATTTCTGATAACATTCTGAGCATAAATATTGCGTTCGTTGTTCCGGTGTCTTTGATAAATGCACACTGTTCTTGTTTTATCTCTGGCACGATACTACAGCGCGCTTTGTTCATCAGAATCCGGATGATAAGTTTTATTATGTGTCTTATTAAGCTGATATTTCGGTTGAGTTCATATTCCTCTGCGCCTGGTTTCTTAACCAGTTCTATAAAAATGCATCTACTTAGGTCTTCTGGTATATTGCCAATATACAGATTTTATTTATTATTTCTGCAACAAGACTTCCTACAGAACGTAGCTGAAGAGAGTGACAAGAAAGGACTACAAATAAACTGCAAGGAAACCGAATGAATGGTCATCAGTAAAAAGAGCAGCCCAATATGCGAAATACAGGTTGGAGATACTAGAATCAAGCACGTACAAAAAGTTGAATACCTGGGAAGTGTTACAACAGAAGACGGAAAGTACGACACCGAGATCCGAAGGCGAATTGGCATGGCAAAGGAAGCGTTCCAGAAGTTGAGCAAAGTATTAAGAGACAGAACAATTTCGCTAGAAACGAAGAAAAGAGGACTGGATTGCTATGTGATGTCAGTTCTTCAATATGGCAGTGAATGTTGTGCAATACCAACAAAGATGAAGAAAAAACTTGAAGCAGCTGAAATGTAGTTCTATAGAAGAATGCTGTGGATATCGTGGACCGAGCATGTGAGCAATGACGAGGTTTTGGAAAGAATGGAAACAAAACGGAAATTAATACTGAGCATCAGGAAGAGACAAGTGAAGTTCCTGGGACATGCAATGAGGAAGGAGGGCTTGGAGAACCTGATACTAACAGGCCAGATAGAGGGAAAAAGAGACAGAGAAAAGCAGCGGATAGAATATTTGAAAGGCCTGAGCAGGTGGATGATAGAACGGAGGCTGCGAGATGTTACAGGAAAAAGCGTGCTAATAGCCACTAGGGATAGAGAGACGTGGAAGGCCATGATCGCCTGCGTTCTGAACGGACAAGGCACATAGAAGAAGAAGAAGAAGAAGAAGAAGAAGAAGAAGAAGAAGAAGAAGAAACTTTAAAATAAAAAAAAGGCGTCATGTTTTATTATGGCTAAAATGAGTTTTCTTTTATTTTTTTTAATCACGTGGGCTAGTTTTTTATTTACAGTTTTGGATTCTTTGAATGCATAATTCGTATCAAAACTTGTAAAATTAGCCCAAAAGATTATTTCATTTAACCGGGTGATATTATATAAAATCTGTGTGTTTTATTTTGATATGAGGATATAAGCAAACACAGTATTATATCAGCTTTCTTTAAATAAATTATTTTGGACAAAGTATGTGCGTTGTGGGGCAGTGGATATCGATTCGGAACGACAAATTGGGAGCCGAGTTCGAATTCCAGTTGAATTTCTCTCATTCACTTACGCACAAATACCCTTGGGAAAGGTATTAATCATTCTTTTCCCTACAGTTATGGGTTAAATAATCGGATAAATTGAGGTCTATAGCCTTGGCTAGCAACCAGTCTACCGCAGAAAGCAATAACAACATACTGCGGGATAATCTTCTGCCCAGTCAGTCATGTCTCTTTCGAGACATGATCGCCCAAAACGTGTATCACGTATGACACTTAACTGACTGACAGAATAGTTGGAAACATGATTAAGGCTTCTACTAGTTATAAAGTGGGGGGTCAGTTTTCTATTGTTATGAAGTAATAAACTAATCCCCCATTAATTACTGTTTAATAATATAATACATCTCTTCCCCATCTAGCTATAAGTCAAATAACAGAACAGATTGGGTTTTATAGCCTTGGCTCGCAACCAGTCTACCGCAAAAAGCAATAGCGACCTACTGCGGGAAAATCTTCTACCCAGTCAGTCATGTCTGTTTCGAGACGTGTTCACCCAAGCGTGTATCACGTATGGCACTTAACTGACTGACTAACTGATTTTACTTATTATGATAAACATATGTTCAAAGTTGTCTAATTCAATGATTACATGATATATGTTTGCTGTTATTTTTTTAAACCAGGATACATGTATGGAACTAGAAAAATACATAACTTATATCTAAATTCCCTTCCATGCTATGAAATCCCAAATCTTCACACCGGTTTATCAATTAATCAAAGTCTTTAGCCAACACATGACATCATACATACCTAGTAAATACGCTATTAAATAAAGTCACAAACTAATCAAAATCTTAAAAACACAGAAACCTAATAGTGACATCATAGCCTCATTTCATGTTGAAAGTTTATTTACCAATGTCCGAGTTAGTAAAACGATTGATATAATTATGAATATTATTCACAACAATTCATCTCTTCCTCCACTGAAAATTAAACCTAACACATTACAGAAATTGCATGTATTATATTAGATATATTTTTTTGATGGTCAAAGAAGAAAACCTCGGTGCTACAACATTGAAGTTTTCTTCTTTGACCATCAAAATAATATTTACGTACAACGTGATGGTGTTTCTATGGGTTCAGGTCTGGGACCAGCATTTAGTATCTTCAATACGACTAACCTTGAAAATAATACATTTAATTCCACTTAAAAAAAGATATGTCGATGTTATTCTCATCTTATAAATGATCAAAATTTTTTTCCAAAACCCATCTACTTAAATTCACATATGAAATTAACACTAACAATAAAATTCTTTTTCTTACTATATTGATAGACACCAATAATAATACGTTTATTACTTTTTCATAAAGAATTAACTACCATAAACACGTGCACTGTCAGTTATAAAACTAAATGTCTTGGTACAAAACTGCTATGATACAAAATTTAATTAATCATGCAAAAGTTAACTCTTCCATAAAAAATATTTTCTTCAGTGAATTCAGAAACATTAAAGAAGCTCTCATTAATAATGAAATTCCTAATTACATTTTCAATGAAAACTAGATGATCGATTAGAAACATTAGCATCAATAAAATAAGAACATAATACTTTTTCAAATAAAACTAAACATATCAACCTACTGACAAAAAGTAAATATATACGCTGGTTTCGCGACAGCAGCATTATCATGGAGACTTACATTACATATGTCGCATAAAAGCTCTATCGCACAACATTTAAAGACGCATTCTTGTCCTCATTCACAATTCAGAAAAATATTATCGACGTCCTTTATATAAGTAACATATAAAATCTCGAGGCCCTTTATATAAAGGGCATAAAACCAACACTAAATAAGGTTAGTTATTAGTAGGGTAACAATGCTTTAAAATGTCTGTAATAGCAATGTTTTAAAATAATAATTACATAAGCATTATTATATAATTTAAAGTTACTCCTTGTAGATTAAAATCTGAAAAATGCATAATATCGTTAACAGTTAATCTTTTTAATTAATGAGAACAGAGTGCATTACATGCGTATTTACAAAAAATCACAACTATCGACTACATTCATTTTTCGTCTTAGTAATTTACCCTGAAGGTAATCTCGGATGAGATTGAAAATAGTTTGAAAAATAAAATAAAACTACGGGGACTTCCTTAATGAATTTAATGTCAACATTTTTTTTTTTTTTTTATCATTTCACCCCGAGCAAGGCAGAAACGCCACTGATGTGCAGGGGGTTACATAAATGTAGAAAGATTAATTAGAAAAGAGTGAGGAGTACAACCTAGTTAGAAAGGAACAATAGAAAACTGAGAAAGCAGGTGCAATGACAGGTACATGGGCGGAGAGAAAGGGAAGGTTATACAGGGGAGGGGAGAGAGAGCTAGAGGCCAGTGGTTAGTAGGTGAGTATTAACTTTGCTTTTAAATTTCTGGAGGTCGTAGCCGTCAGGAAAGCAAGAATACGGGAGTGAGTTCCACAGGCGGGAAGTGCGAGAGAGGAAGCTGCAGGAGTAGAATTGTCGTCTGCGTTTGGCTAACCTGACTGTGAATGGGTGGGACCCGGTTGCCAGTCTGGTTGAACGGGTAAACACTTGTTGAGGAGGCATCAGTGACTTAAGCTCATCCGAGCAGAAGCCATGAAAGTATTTATAGAAGAGACAGAGGGAGGCCACATTTCGACGATGGGAAAGTGGCTGCAGACGAGTCGCCAGATCAGTACCTATCACATTACAGACTCTCCTTTGGAGCTTGTCAAGAACACTGAGGAGAACGGCAGGGGCACCTGACCATAAATGGCAGCAGTACTCCATGCACGGACGGATGGTTGACTTGTATATATGCAGGATGGATTCAGGTGGAAAAAACATCCTGGATCGACATAGTGACCCAATCTTCTTAGCAGTAGATTTTGCTATGGATTCAATATAGTGCTTCCATTTGAGGTCTGAGGACAGGGTAAGTCCGAGGAGGCGTAGTGTATTACTCTCCGGGAGAATCATCTGGTCCATGCTTATGGGAGGCAGAAGAGGTTGCCTGTAATGGTTGACAGACAACAGCTTGGTCTTAGAGGAATTGAAGTTGACAAGCCACTTCTTGCCCCAGATCACCACAGAGTGTAGATCCCGCTCAAGGTCAGCAGCGAGATTATGTCTGTCCGCCACGACAGGTTTCTTACTGGAGCGGGAGTATATTGTAGTGTCATCTGCGTAGATGCCTACTTGGGACCTGATCTCATCTGGGAGGTCGTTGATGAAAATAAGGAAGAGCGTTGGGCCCAGGATAGAGCCTTGTGGGACACCAGCATTCGTGCTGTAGGACGAAGAGGCACGCCCATTCAGAACGACCTTCATTTTGCGGTTATTTAAGAAAGATTGGATTAGGTCAAGCAGGCGACCGGTAATACCATAACCGCGTAGTTTGCATAGGAGGCCAGGGTGCCAAACCCTGTCGAAAGCCTTGGAGATATCCAGAGCAACCGCGCGAGCCTCGTCAGACTCATCAAGGGCCTGTAGCATGTACTCCGTTACAGTAGTTAGCAGGTCGGCTGTGGACCTGTCAAATCGGAATCCATATTGCCTGTCGGAGAACAGTTTGTGGGCGGTGAGATGATGAACTATTTCAGCATTTATTATAGCCTCGAACACTTTCCCGAATATTGGTAGAAGACTGATAGGGCGATAGTTGGATGGGTCCGAGGGTTCACCACAGTTCTTAAAGACAGGAACGACTGAGGAGAATTTCCAGCATGCAGGAAAGCAGGAAGCAGAAAGGCAGTAGTTAAACAGTTTAGAGAGGATAAGGGAAAGTTCAGGGGCACACCTCTTAAGGACTATCACCGGGATTCCATCGTCTCCATACGCCTTATGGGGGTCGAGTTTTGAAATTACTCTGGATACTATTGTCGGGGTAATATACACGTCATGCAGTTTGGCCTCAGTTCTAATAGGGAAGTCGGGTGGGTGCACTCCGGACGAGTCGAGTGTGGAGTTGGATGAGAATCTGCGGGCAAAGCACTCAGCTTTCTCAGCAGATGACGTGAGAACGTCAAATCCATGGATTAAAGGAGGTATTGAGGATTTCCTATTGTTGAGCACTCGTTTACAAATCCTCCAATAGTCCTTGGAGCCGAACTTGCGGTCAGCTATGTGCTGTCGCATTCTCTCCGCAAACAACTGTTTGGCGTCATTTAGGGTTCTCTTGCACTCACTGCGAGCGGATGTGAACAGGCGCCTATTGTGATCAGTTGGCTGTCTCTGGAATAGATGGAAGTAATGGTTCCTGTGGGCAATGGCGGCTGAGCAGGCCGGAGAGAACCACGGAGAGGAATGAGGTTTTAAGCAATACTTCCTGGTGGGTATGAAGGCATCAATGCCAGCTTTCACCCATGACGAGACCTCAGAGGCACAGTCATCAACTGATAGGTCAAACACTTTTCCCCAAGGGACGTCGCAGAGGAAATCGCGAAAGGCATCCCAGTCAGCTTTTTGGTAGAGGTAGGAGGTTCTATGAGTAGGGGGATCCTGGGGGGAGTGAGATTGGAAAGAAATACTGAGGGAGACTACAGCGTGGTCGGAGTTGCCGAGAGGGCAAAGCTGCGAGACTTGACAGGCGTCGGGCGCAGAGGTGAAACATATATCTAGCAGTGAGGAATGACCCGAGGGTGTGCTTGGGAAGCGAGTGGGGAAGTCCACCACTTGCGTAAGGGATTGGGAAATAGCAAAGTTCATGGCGTGAATGCCCGCCGAATCAGTAACAGCGTTTTCAAGCCACTCAGAGTGATGGGCATTGAGGTCTCCAAATACAAATATGTGGGCAAATGGGTGATAGGAAATAGCCTTATCTATGTCGTCGGCAATGCTATCTAGTAGGGAGCAGTCAGGAGAGGAGGGAGAACGGTAAAGGAAGAATAGGTAGCTAACCGAACTGAGGAGAGACAAGCGGAGACATATGTATTGGTGGTCAGTAGATTCGAGTGAAGTCACCCTAGTTATGGGGAGGTGTTCGCTGACATAAACACCCAGCCCATGCATGTGGACAGTAGAATCCTTCCTTAAAAGGGGAAGATAACCAGGGATGAAGAGGTCAGAGGAGGGAATAGTTGAGTTGAGGTTAGTTTCGCAGAGCGCGAGGATGTCAGGGGACTTTTCATGCAGGAACGCTTCTACACTAGCAAAGTTAGTACGAATGCCTCGGATATTAGTGAAGGAGAGGTTAATGGGCTTAGGTGGTTTGGATTTAGCTGGTTTAGGGTCATTTCTGTTTTGTCTTGTCATGTTTTGTTTATAGAAAGGGACCTAGGGTAGAGGATACAGGCGGTCATTACCCACGATCTGTGCTGGGAGGGAGACTGGCTAGGGCTGCAACAAGGTGTGGCCTCGGGGTTGCCCACCGAAAGCGCTTGCAGGGACACCTATCCATGCGCGACATGGCACTACAAGAACCCCGATATTATACAACTGTTGATCAGAGCAGCCGCTCTTGACGCTACGCAAGAGTTAGGGCTCCTAACTACCAGTCGGAAGCAGCAACCAGGAAACTGCCAACCCGGTACCCTCACAGCGATGAGCCATTGCCACCAACCGGCCAGATCGCAGGAAACTCACGGAAGCACCAGTACCAAGGTCTGAAGAGAGAGAAGTGAAAACCGGAAACCACATCCTAAACAGGAAACAAGGAACGAGCCTCTACTCCAGTTCAATAGACGTGGGAGGAGTATAGACCGGGCGATAGTGTGACCTATCTACTCCTATTAAAAAAAAAAACAAAAAAAAAACAAACGAACACGAACAATCCTTTGAAAAAAAAAAAAAAAACACACAAACTTACAAAAGTGGAGTTTAACTAAGTTTTAACTTAGTTAAAGTCCAAATGAACTCCAAAAAGGGGGGGGAGAACAAAAACACAGATATATATATAAAAACAAAAAAAAAAAAACAAACGGAAAATACCACACAGTTTAACACAGGAAATTTGAATTAAAGATTCATTCTTCAATTCTTGCTTTTCCCAAAAATCTACAGCGAGTCAGCCTGCTAGGTAAATTCCCATTCAAAGAACAACACGTGGCATGGAGCTGTAATGGCTTCTGATAACTTGGCCAAAGTAGCTTCGCATAACAGAATAAATATAAATTTCAAACTTTTTTTTTTTTTCCTCCCAAATGAAGCATGAACTCCAAAAAGGGGGGGGGGAGAACAAAAACACAGATATATATATAAAAACAAAAAAAAAAAAAACAAACGGAAAATACCTCACAGTTTAACACAGGAAATTTGAATTAAAGATTCATTCTTCAATTCTTGCTTTTCCCAAAAATCTACAGCGAGTCAGCCTGCTAGGTAAATTCCCATTAAGAAGTCGGTCAGATAATTTTTATGTATTAAAATAAATTAAATAGACATAATATGTCCAGATTATTTAAATAAACATACATGAATATATATATATATATGTGTGTGTGTGTGTGTGTGTGTGTGTGTGAAAAATGTGAGAAACCGTGAAAGTGTGGCGGAGGCGTCCTCGAACTACGCGTGCGTGCTTTCGCCGGGCACTCCTTGGAGTACCATAATTGAATTGACCGAAAACTATAAAAACAGGACGCCCGAGTCGTTTGCGGTTGTTGGTTGGGAGCAGTGCCGTTTGCTTGTTCGATGTCGAAAAGTGTTCGTTCGGAAGAGTCGTTTTGTCGTTCAGGTTCGCAAGAAGATGTTCGTTCAGGTTCGCAAGAAAGCGTTCGTTCGTTCGGTCTGGGATTCGATCGGGTGTAGCACCGCCGTGTGCAATAGTTTTTTTCATACCACATCTCCTAATTCTCGTTCTACCACAATATCGTTCATTCAGTAATGAATTAGAACACTCTCACCTATTGGGCATGTATAATAATAATATATACGCCAAAAAGTCTGCCTTCTTCTACCGAGCGCCCGTAGCTTAGAGGTAGAATCGCTGTCTGACGCCAATTAAGTCGGGTTTCAATCCTGGGTAAAAAGCAACCGGCTGTCTAACCGTGCTGATGATCTGTGATACAGCGAAACAGATCTGTCTACGGATGACTATATATGTGTGTGTGTGTGTGTGTGTGTATGTGAAAAATGTGAGAAACCGTGAAAGTTTAGTTTAATGTGTAGATGTATTGCTATTAGAATTCTTAATATTGTTTATCTTTTGGAAAATACATCTATCTTTTAATATATATATATATATACTTGAGTAGGTAATTATTTTGGATGTGCGTTGTGTTGCAGTGGATATTGGCTTGGAACGAGAAATCGGAGAGCTGAGTTCAAATTCTACTTTAATTCATTGCATTCGCTTACAGAAAAATACCCTTGGGAAAGGTATTAATCTGTTTCTACTTTGTAACGGACGGTCCGAACAATTTCTCCGAACAATTTCTCCGGCGGCCGTTCTCCACGCTGTGATGTTTGCCGGGAGTTTGTTAAAAATGTCGGAGCCTCAAGCTGGGGGTACAAGATTAAACTATAAGGAACGAACTTCCACAACTTGGATGAGTTGAAAGGATGCTATATTTCGATTAGAGTTAGCCGTTTCAGTTGGGGCAGGCGAATGTGACACACAGCTTTAACTCTAATTAATGGAGATCAACAAATCCGAACTGACCGAAACAAGACGAACGGAGGTTCACTTCACTCAACTGACTGACACACTTCACTGACTCTCTCACTCTACTCTACTCTACTGATCTGACTAGGAAAAATTACCTGAATTTATTTAAAATTGATCCGGAAATCCGGAAATGCATTAGGCCACCGGTGATAAACATTGGCGACAGTAAGTCCGAAATTTCAGGGCACTTAAATTTTCCTTCTTTTGATGTGTAAACATCTTGCGAACTTAGTATTTTTTCCAGAATTTCTTTTTATCTTTTTATCTTAATAAAGCTTCCGCCGGAAAATTCTTAATGTGTGGTCAAGATACAGTAAAAGACAGCCTTTGACATGGTCATTCGAAAACCCACCTCCCGAGCTCTATTTCCCGAACTTTATCTCTTTATCACATTAAATCACTGAGTCAAATATTTACCGGAAGAGTGGTAGGATTTAAAACAGTAATCGGATACCCTTGTCTCTTCCACAATTTTCCTCATAAAAGAAAAAGCGTTTATTCTTCTTTTTCACTTTTGTTAAATATGTTTTAAACTATTTTCTATTCTTAACCATTTTCAATTTTAATCTATTATAATAAAATACATATTTTACAAATCACCTTAATATACGCCTAATTATCGTGTGACAATTTACTAGCTATGGGTTAAATAACAGAGCAGAATGGATTCTAGAGCCTTGGTTGCCAACCAGTCCACCTCAGAATGTAATGGAAATCTACTACTCTTTCGAGACTTGGTCACCGGAACGTGTAACACGTATGGCTCTTAAATGTTTGAGGCGAATATTAGCGGTTGGTTAGGGAGAATAAGTTGGATGTATATAATCATCAAAGAGTATGTGTTTGTGTGTTACTTAGTTTCCGTGTGTGTGTGTGTGTGTGTGTGTGTGTGTGTGTGTGTGTGTGTGTGCATAAATGTTTTATTAACTGATTAGTCATATAAAAGATAAAAGTAAATATAATTATGCTTTCCTTTCTATCTTTTTATCTGAGTAGAATTAGATGAGAAATTGAAATATAATAACCAATAAATATATAAAACTGATTTTAGTAGAAATATATTGGGATATTTATTCTCTATAACATAGAATAAATACATAAATGTAAATTGAACACATTTCAACTCAGTTATAATTAGTAAAAATTTCAGTTCTATAACGACACAATTTACGTTAAACAAATAAAGTTATCATCATAAATGATTTCATTTCATTGTTGTTGTTCTTGTGGAAAGAAATTATTTTTAAAGATGCCGAGTTACCACAAAATTATTTCAAGGAAAAATTTTCCAAATTGTCAAATATAAATTATTTAACATTTCATCCCAAGCAATCCGATAACGCCACTAAGACGAGTTACCGAAGAGAGAAAGAAAATATTGCAGAAGGGAAAGGACAATAAAAAGAATAGGAATCAAGCCAATTGAAGATGGCGGCTGACGTTGCATTTATACTTTTCAATATCGTAGTTGATAATACCGCAAGAGCTGAAAGAGATTTCCACAAGAGAGAAATGAAAAAAAAACCCATTAGAACAGAACTTACATTCAAACCTAGCAATTTCAATATTAAAATAATGAGACCTAACTGCCAAGATAGTCAGTCAATCAGTAAACTGGCATACGTGATACACGATTGAGCGTTCATATCACTTTCGAGTCTTGATTGAGGAGGCAGAAGATTTTCCTGCGGCAGGTGACCATTTCTTTCTGCGGTAGACTACATACCAACCAAGGCTGTAGAACCTATGTTCTGTTATTTAACCCATATCTGGAGGGCAGAGACGTATTTATATAATTCCCAGTTGTATTTGTGCGTAAGTGAACGCAACTGAAATTTGAACACAGCTCTCCTAATTCTGGTTCCGAGCCGATATCCACTGCACCACAAGTTCTGCGCTTAAATTTCTGAAGTCGAGATAACGACTACGAACGCTCATCAGTACAATTGCCATGAAAATATTTATAGAAATTTTAATATTTTTTATATTTGTGCAATATGCGTCTGTCTCAATGTGCGTCTGTTTGGGTAGCGGGTTTAGAAGAATTGAATGAACAGAACAGGAAAAATGGTTTCATATTTTGGAATTTAAGGAATAAATAATGAGTAAGTGAGAAGAAAGTCAAGGAGGAGAATGATTATTGTGATGACAGATCTAAAAAAATTCTTTCCAATCTATTAAAAACAACATGCACGGCATTTTTTGAAATGCTTCCAGGTAATGGAGGCCACAATTTAAACAACCTAAGGTACGCAGATGATACAGTGCTGATAGCAGACACAGAAAGGAAACTACAAGACCTCCTACAGAAGGTAGCTGAAGAAAGTAACAAGAAAGGACTACAAATAAACTGCAAGAAAAACGAATGCATGGTTATCAGTAAAAAGGGCAGCCCAATATGCTAAATGCAGGTTGGAGATACTAGAATCAAGAAAGTACAAAAATTTAAATACCTGGGAAGTGTTATAACAGAAGACGGAAAGTGCGACACAGAGATCCGAAGGCGAATGGGCATGGCAAAAGAAGCATTCCTGAAGTTGAATAAGGCATTAAAAACAGGACAATTTCGCTAGAAACAAGGAAGAGAGTACGCGATTGCTACGTGTTGTCCGTTCTTCAATATGACAGTGAATGCTGGATAATATGATCAAAGATAAAGGAAAAACTTGAAGCAACTGAAATGTGGTTCTACAGAAGGATGTTGCGAATATCATGAATCGAGCATGTGTGCAATGATGATGTCCTGGAAATGATTGAAACAAAAAGGAAATTAATACTGAGCATCAGGAAGAGACAGCTGAAGTTCCTGGGCCATGCAAAGGAGGGTTTGGAGAACCTGATACTAACGGGCCAGATAGAGAAAAAAGAGACAGGGGAAAGCAACGGATAACATATTTGAAGGACCTAATCAGGTTGATGATGGAACGAGGGTTGCATGGTGTAATAGGAGAAGGCGTGCTAAGAGCCACCAGGGATAGGGAGACATGGAAAGCTATGATCGCCTACCTCCTGAAGGGACAGGGCACATACAAGAAGAAGAATCGACCCCCCCCCCCATATGCTTACAGGCAAACACAGATGAAGACATTGTGGATGAAATTGTATCTTTTTGTCACATCACGATATCACCTTGGAGAATTGCATAAACATTTTTATTTGTAATAAATGTCAAAAATTAAATAAAAACGACAGGAAAACAGGTTAACAAATGCGGATTTGCATCAATTTATTGGCTACCGGAAATTGCATGAAATACCAGATACAATAAATTTTCCGAAATTATAATTTTTCAAAAAACCCCCAAAAAACCCAAAAAAACAACGGGAACAGTAATTGCACATGAACAGAAAAAAAAACTCAGTAAAATTATTTAAAGTGAGCTTAGAAAAAATGATAAAGTATTAAAACGAAATAATTGTGCCCATTTTCGATGATATTCCAAAATCCGATGAAATTTATTTGCGCTTTCTGCACTGAATTCGACAAATGTTAATTATACTAATTATTCAATAATAATTATAATTAATATAACTACTTAATATACGATATTTATAAAATAAACATGTTAATTATATTAAAAGGTGAGAAAATAGAAAATGCAATGATTTGTGTGCGTGTGTGTGTGTGTGTGTGTGTGTGTGTGAGGATTCGTCCAGGGTTATATGAAAATTGTTCAGTAAAATAACGGAATAAAAGTTTAATATATATACATATATATATATATATATATATATATATATATATATATATATATATATATTGAAAACAGAAAAGGGTTGTTCTAACGAGAAAAATTGGTCTATAGATGAAAGAGTGTGAGAAGCCTTGAATGTTTTGTTTAAAGTGAAGATTTATTGTTATTATTATTATTAATATTACATCCCTTTTGTATAGTATATTAAGTATCCATAATTTTATTTGTGCTACTATATGTGTTCGATTACAATTTGACTCTTTTTAAGCAAATAAATTGGTGACTTATCATATTTCTTATCACTAAAATGTAGAATTGCACACACACAAAATTGGATCAAAATCGCCGAATTCAAATTTCGGGGGAAAGTATAAAAACAAATTTCTGGTCAATAAAAA
The DNA here is from genome assembly GCA_037127315.1 of Ascarosepion bandense. Classification (NCBI taxonomy): domain Eukaryota; kingdom Metazoa; phylum Mollusca; class Cephalopoda; order Sepiida; family Sepiidae; genus Ascarosepion; species Ascarosepion bandense. Next base: position 582,395 of record JBBBDQ010001492.1, read on the forward strand.
GAGAATGATTCTCAAAACTGAAAAAAATTAACAATCCGGTGTGAAAACTACCAACAAACGAACACACACGCATATGAACTTTCTGACCTACTCACTGATCACATCTATATATACATATTTTTTGGACGTCAGAAAGACAAACGGATCTCGAATGTAAAGTCACAAATTTATTCGCCCAAAGAAAGTCAACTTTAGACTTGAAACACGTGTAGCGACAAAGATACCATTACCGACACTTCATACTAAAGGCAAGTATTTGCTCAGACCTACCAGATAGGTCTCGCGATGCTATCCCCTGTCTCACTTTTCTTGTATCCGGCCTGTGTGTATTAAATTCTCCAGACCCTCCTTCCTCATTATGTGCCCCAGGAAGCTCATCTGTCTTTTGCTGATGTAAAGTACGAGTTTTCTCGTTTGCATCCTTTACTGCACATCATGCTTGCTCACGTGATCCGTCCCTGATATTCCCAGCAACCCTTTCGTGAAACCACATTTCTGCTGCCTCAAGACTCTCCTTCATCTAACATTTATTACCATACAGAGAAAAAAAAAACAGATATCATATAGCAATCCAACACTCTTTTCTTTGTTTCCAAAGACATTTTCCTGTCTCTCAGTACTCTGGTTAGCTTCTGAAATGCGTCATTGTCCATAGCAATGCGTCTTTAGTTCTGCATGTCGCACTTTCAATCCTCTCTCAGAACACTTCCCAGGTATTTAAATTTCTTATCTTGCTTTATTTTAGTTTCTTCTACTTGTTGTTGGCATTTTGGGCTGTTCTTATTGCTGATGACCATCTGATGACCATACATTCAGTTTTCTTGAAATTGATGCTCAGCCCTTCTTTCTCGCTTTCTTTTGCTAATTTCTTTATAAGGTCCTGAATTTTTCTTTTCGTGTCTGCTATCAGCACTGTGTCATCCGCGTATCTTATATTGCTGAGATTGTGGCCGCCAATGACGAATCCCGGCAAGGCTCATATTTCTCTCATAATTGCTTCGCTGTAAAGGTTGAAAAGATCCGGTGAGAAAACACTTCCTTGTCTTTCGCTTCTTTCTAGTTTGCTTACCTGCTGAGTTCACTTCCTTTCCATCCGCAAGCGGTTTGCTGCCAATAAATTCCTGATTATCCTAACGTCTTTTCCGAAATTGTCGAGGTTGTCAAGCACCCCTATCAAGTTTTTGTGGCGTACTTTGTCAATTATCTTTGCTTAATCAATAAAGCACAGATAAAGGTCCTTTTGCATTTGTATTGCTCATTCAGATATCATTTTAAACAAGAAAATCTCATTCCACGTTCCGGTGTCTTTAAAAAAATCGCACACGCAGTTCTTGTTCAAACTCCGTACCGATTGCGCTGCGCCATCTGTTCACTAGAATCTGGATGATGCGTTTTACTACATCAATCACAAATTCAAGTTTTGCCCATTTTATAGATAAGAGCCGACTGCAGGATTATTCTCAACAAAATTTTAAATTAATATAAAAAAGTTGAGAATAAAATTAAATTTACTAAGTTTAAATTAGATTTCAACACGTCCACAAATAAACACACACACACACACACACACACACACACACACACACACACACACACATATATATATATATATATATATATATTGTCACATACTCGTACCGACAATACATATCAAGATGTTCATATGGCCTTTCGCATATATTACATTTTCACATCTATGGATAGATACTGGTTATCAATCCCAGATTGTGACAAATGGACAATGATTCGAATAAGAAAATAATAAGGTAAGATTGCTATTCGATTGGTAATCGAATGGCAATTCTTTTCCAGGTCTGCTTCGTTATTCAACACGGGCGCCCTCAACAAATCAAGGATGAACGTCGAGACAATATAATGTTGATATAAAATTTTAATGAATACAAGATCAAAAGAATAAAAAAAAAGAGAAGAAATCTTAATTTGAATTAGAATGTCCAAAGGCCTTAACCTCAAAATTACTTTTATATACATGTTTTCGTTTTCGGATTTGGTTTTGTTTTAGTTGCCGGGTTTTATTTTGGTTTACCAAACCGGCAACCAAAACAAAACCAAATCCAACAACGAAAACATGTTTAATTGTAGAAACCCTAGCAACTGCCCACTATAAAATAAATGCAAAACAAACTCAATTATCTATCAATGCAACATAACATCCATCGAAAATCCAACCATAAATAAAGTGTATATCAGATCAACTACGAACACTTTTAAGCAGCGCTGGTACTTGCACCTAACCTCATTTAAAAACAGCTTATACCGAAACCAAATATCCCTTTCCACATACTTTTGGAAGCTAAAGGATTCAAAACATAAACCGAAAGTAAAATGGAAAATCCTAGAAAAAACTAGAACTTGCAACTCACTTAATGACATCTGCCCTTTATGTCTAAGTGAAAAACTACACATTCTCCAGTACCTTAACAGCAACGATTTATTAAACCGTAGAGACGAATTAGCAGTAATATGCAAACATCGCAAATATTTCACGCTAAAATTTAAGTAAACAAAAAAAAAAACCCAACCAGAAAGGCCCCCAAAGAAAACAAACCCTATACAATACCAACAAAAAATAACGCAGTTGCAACAGAATAGTAGATAAATAAATAAAAAATATATTTTATATTTATAAAATATGTTGTATAAAGGAAAGATTTTATAAAAGAAATATATTTCTTAAATATTATAAAATATTATATTTTATAATATTATAAAATAGTTTAAATATTATGGAATATTATAAAATGTGCAGGGGGCTACGTAAGAGTGAAAAGATTAGAAGAGAGAAAACCGGAAACCACATCCTAAACAGGGAACAAGGGATGAGCCTCTACACCTGTTCAATAGACGTGGGTGGAGTATGAACCGGGCGATAATCTATCTACTCCAATTGAAAAAAAAAAAAGAAAAGTGAAAAGATTAGAAAAAGGAAAGCCGGAAACCACATCCTAAACAGGGAACAAGGGATGAGCCTCTACACCTGTTCAACTTGATGATGATAAGTTTGTGCTGCCTAAAGTTGGGCGCTTTACTGTTCAGTGAAGATGTCTAATGACTGCAAAGTGTTACGTGGTTCATGACGACGTAATGTTGAATGTCAGGGATTCAGTTTTATTAGACCTTAGTAGCACTCGCAAAAGTTTGAATGCACAAGGATTAATTGTGTGTATATGCGTGTATGTAGAATTGGATCTCGCGTTTTAACTTTGTTGAAATGTTGAGGATAATGTGACAGAAAAAATCAAGGGATAATAATAATAATGATGATGATGATGGCAAAATGAACAATAATTTTACTTGAATCTATGTGTATATGAATATATTATTGTTCAGCAATTTACATAGTGATACACAATTTAGGGTGCTTACGTATTATCGGGAGGACCTTTAAAAAAACGACTCAAAAATTAAAGTAAATTATTTATTGAAACGGTTAAAACAATAAAATAACATTACATTTGTAATTCCGGAGGCCAGAACGTCGCAATTGCTTCCAAAAGTGACTCAAAGACATCAGTACAGGCAACATGCTTCCGCCACATGAATTCGGCCAAATACGACTCCAAATGGTGACGTGCAGTGCCACAGTGCTTCTTGTTTCGCCACTTTGTCGATCCCCATAGGCGTTCCACTGTCTGCGTATGAGCCCCGGTGTTCGAATCCACAAAATTGTACTTGTGGTTGACGTTGAGGTGATGAAAGCCTGATTTTTCCAGTTCCTTGGTGTTATAAGCGGGGAAAAAAAAGAAAAAGTAAAAATCAAAGGTCCTCCCGATAATACGTAAGGACCCAATTTAGTTATTGTATATATGATTTCGACGTATTAGGGTCCGATAACCTTATTCAGTTTTTATGTTTTGGCCGTATGTGACACTTCACATTCACTAGTGACCTGCATAAAAGCCCACATATTATGCAACATCGAGGAATATTTGTTGACGCTTTTTGCCATATTCTTTCGTCTCTTAGCCAGTCGTTTTGAAATTTCTGAGTCAACGCTACCATAAATATCTCTAGTTATTTCTACCCAGGGCAACTCTCTCAAAGGTGGTATGAGGCGCATTGGCAGCTTGAGAGGTTACTATTTTGCTTGTCTTTATACCTGAGCCACAGCCGTTCAACATTCATTTGTACACTGTCAAGCTGGCTATGCGTGAGGACTTTAGGTATTCCTTGCAACATGACAATATATATATATATATATATATATATATATATATATATATATATATTAGAAATAGCACAAACTAATAGATTGGCAGTCCATTGTTTGTAAAAAAGTCTCTTTTTAACTGTGTACAGAGAGGATGTACAGTGTAGTGCAGTGGATATCGATTCCGAACGAGACATCGGAGAGCAGAGTTCAAATGTCACTTGAATTCATTGCATTCACTTATGCAAAAATAACATTGGGATAGGCTATAACCCGTCCATTCTAAGCCTAGCTATGAGTTAAATGACGGATTGGGTTCTGTAGCCTCGGTTGGCAACCAGTCTAGCGCAGAAAGTAATGGCAACCTAATGCGGTAAAATCTTTTGCTCAGTCAGTTATATCTCTTTCGAGACATGATCGCCTAAGCGTGTAACACGTATGGAACTTTAATGACTGATGTGTAAAACTGCTCAAATGATGGCTGCTTGTTTTGTTTACATTATGAGGTTTTTTATTATTTTATTTATTGTTAGATGTATTTTTTCACAGGCTTGTGTATTCGTATTTTCTATAAGTATGTTGTAGATCGAAGTTGGTAACGTTCGATTAAGTCTATTTTAAAGGATCTTTCGCCTGTAGGGTTGGCTATCTTGATAATCGAGTGGCGGTTATTTCCGACATAATTATTTATGAATTCGTTTTCGTCAGGGCCACATTTACCTATGGTAATTCATAAGTAATGCTGTATAGCTTGGATGTTGGAGGGCGTTGTTGCTGATGACAAGTATGACAGGATTGATTTTTGCATTAAATAATTAATTTGATATTTTTAGTTTGATCGAGTGGAATAATGCACATTTAATACAGAAGTATATGAAAATTCGACAATTATTTCGACAATTTCTATACTTATCAGAAGTAATTTGCAGTTTATTTTAATAAAACTAACAATTTTTATATTCGGCAGCAATATTTGATTTATGCACGTTTGATTAAATTCAACGAAAGTTTCATAGTGATTAAATTTTTTTAAATTTTTGAATATTTATAATAAGTGTTTTTTTTTAATCTCCGGTTTATATTGTTTCCTGGAAAAAGAAACACGATACTTATGTTTACTATGCTTATGCTTAGAATGCTATCTGAAAGGGCAATAGAATTGCAGAAGAACGTCTACCTGTATTTCATCAACTACGCAAAGACATTCGACAAAGTACGCCACAAAGACCTGATAGAGACGCTCGACAACTTTGACCTATTCGGCAAAGAACTTCGAGTAATGTAAAACCTCTACTGACAGCAAACTGCCTGCATAAGGATAGGAAACGAGTTTAGCAGATACACAAAAATAGAAAAGGGTGTAAGACAAGGATGTGTTCTCTCACCAGATCTATTCCATCTATAGAGAGAGACAATTTTGAGAGCTTTAGAATCCTGCCAAAATTCGTATTGATGGCTGCAATCTGAACAATATAAGATACTTAGATAACACAGTGCTGATAGCAGATACAAAAAGAAACTACATGACCTCCTACAGGAAGTAGATAAAGAAAGCGGGAAAAATGACAACATAAAAACTGCAAGAAAAGAGAACGTATGTTCATCAGTATAAAGAGCAGCCCAAAATACCATTTATGTCAATCAGTCAGTCAGTTAAGTGCCATAGGTGATACACGCTTGGGCGATCATGTCTCGAAAGAGACATGACTGACTGGGCAGAAGATTTTCCCGCAGTAGGTTGCCATTGCAGTGGACTGGTCGCTAACCAAGGCTATAGAACCCAATTTTTCCTATTATTTAACCCATAACTGGAGGAAAGAGACGAATTTCACGCGGGTATTTGTGCGTAAGTGAATGCAAAGAATTCGAACTCGGCACCCCGATTTGTCGTTCCGAGTTCAAATCCACTGCACCACAACGCACATCCAGAAGGTAGAGATACTAAAATCAAACAAGTGCAGAAATTTAAATCCCTGGGAAGGGTTCTAACAGAAGACGGAAAATGGGTATTGTTATACCCAAGGATAAATTCCAGAAGCTAAGTAGAGTATTAAGAGACAGTAAAACTTTGCTAAAAACAAAGAAGAGAGTAGTGAAATGCTATGTGATGTCTGTCATTCAATATGGCAGTGAATGCTGGACATCTCATCAAACATGAACGAAAGACTTGAAGCAACCGAAATGTCGTTTTACAGAAGGATACTGAGGATACCATGGACTGAACACGTGAGCAATGGCGAGATTTTGGAGGGGATGGACACAATCAGAAAACTGATACGTAAAATCAGAAAAAGACTGCTGAAATTTTTAGGAAATTTAATGAAGAATTGGGGTTTAGAGAACCTAATTCGTACGGGACGGATAGCGGGGAAAAAGACAAGCGAAAGTAACGCATACTTAATGAACTTGAGCAGATGGATGAATTCTATTGATCTACGATTGTTTACTTCTTATGCTCCACGCTGTAAGTAATTGCAGTCAAATATTTATTCGACTCTATACCAAATAAAATGAAAAAAGTGACTTGGTTTAGACGGAGATACTCAGATTCGTGAAATTTAAATTTACCAATATTAAACAGAAACCAAAAATATTATAATACAATACTGAACAAGTAAAAACAAATTAACACTAGACATTCGTTAGATTTTAACGAAACCTATCCAGAAAAGAAACTAGAAGAACTTCCACAAAAATAGTGAAGAAAAGCGAGAAGAAAGGACTAAACCTCAACTGCAATAACGCATAATTCATGGTTTGCAGCGAAAGAAACGACCTAACATATAAATTACAAAGCGATATACCAAAATCAAACAAACAAACAAGAAAAAAAATGATTCCATTGTCTGGGAAGAGTTTTAACAAAGGATACAAAGTGCGACCCCGAGAACACAAGGAGCATTAGGATAGTGAAAGAAGTCTTCCAAAACCTCAGCAAGGCATTAGGAAACAGGAAAATTTTGGTAGAAACGGAGATAAAAGTACTAAACTTTGTGTACTACCGATTTTTTCTATGACAGTGAATTCTGTACAATCTTTTGACAGATGAAGAAATGACTTCCAGCAACAGAAACGAGATTCTGCAGGTAGATGCTGAGGATGAAATGGATGAGAAATGCGAGCAGCGACGATGTTTTTAGGAAAATGGAAACTAAATCGACACTTAGACATAACATAAGAGAAAGACAGTTGAAATTTTCTAGTATGCATACTAAGGAAAGAACGCTTGGAAAATTTGAAACTCACACGTAAGAGGAAGAGAGGAAACAGTACATAACGTAATTAAATGGATGTCAGAACAAGGTCACTACCTTCTGTCAGAAGTTTTGAGGTTCCCTTTCTGTGTTTTCTACAAACACTGTGCCATCTTATAGTGATTTTAAGCGTAGCTTACATATGACACAAGACCGAAAGTACGGAGCAGATCTTCATTTTGTATTTTGCTAAGACTGTAACCGCAAATAATGAATCACTCTATAGGCTAAATAAGTCCGTTGAGAAGACACAACCTTGTCTTACAGCCATTACTATTTTTGTATATTTACTAAATACATTTACTATCCGTATTTAAGTGGTTTTCTGTCAGTATATGTTCTGGATTATTCTTATATTTTCCTCAGCTATGTCTAGGTTAACTAACACGTTCAACAGTTGTTTGTGACATAATTTATCAAACGCTTTTGCAAAATAAATAAAAAGCACACGTATACACCCTTCTGTATTTTTATTGCCCTTTCTGATATCATTTTGAGCATCAATAACGCATTTCTAATTCCAGTATTTTTAACGAACCCACGCTGTTTCTATTCGATTTCTGATGTAATTCTGTCCTGCGATCTGTTCATCAGATTTCGGATGATAAGTTTTGTTAGACGGCTCATTAGGCTAATTTTCCAATAGAGTTCACATTCATTGCACCTGGCTTCTTAGGCTGTGTTATGAAAATACACATACTTAAGTTTTGCAATATATCAACACTTCATACTTCACATATCGTTTATTGTCTGTAATCCTGAAAACGTTAATATTTAATGTCTTTTGATATTTCCGTGCATTGCCGGTTGCTCTCTTTTGTTGTAGTTCTTTGATGAATTCATTCCATCTCTGATGTATTTTTTAATTCCCTCATATCGGTGTTTTATCACTAGATTTTATGCTTCCTGTTTATTAGCATTGCGTTTGACTCGGTGTTTTTATATTTTTCATTATGCATATCTGCTTTATCTTTATATTCGTTCTGATTCCGCACAGTTTTTGTTGAGGTAAACCGCTTCAGCTTGATTGCATTTGTTAGACATGTCTTTGTACAGAATCCAATATTCTATGGTTCCTTTTCTTCTTGTTAAAAATTGAATCTGTCATTCATTTCTTTTTCCTTTCTGTTTCACTTTGGGATGATCTCGAATGATGATGTTGCTAAACCTTTTAATACGTCCCACTGTTTCTTTTATCCATTCTGTCTGCTTTTAACACTGTTTATGAATTTCTCCTTTACACTTGTGTCTTTGAGAAGTCTGTCGTATTGCAATTTGGATAATGACTTGGCCCTCTTCAATTTCACTCGAAGGTAGTCGCTCTCGCAGTTGACACTTGCTTTTCCTTTTTTTACCGTGTAAAACTGCAATAAAGATGCTTTCGAACTTATATCCTCATAAAATCGGTAGGTTAGCGGAAATGACCACAGATGAAACTTTTCTTATGTTTTTTGGGGGGTGGGAAATCAGGAACGTTTCTCACAAGAGACGCAAAGAAAAGATGATTGTAATATTGCGACAAAACATACCAACAATGATAATCTCGAAGGGCGGAGTCGGATGGTTTATTTCTTTTCTCCCTCACATTTTCTTTTTTTGTTCCTTTGTTTCTTTGTTAGTAATTTTCTTCTCAAAAAATCGTAAAAAAGCGGACATTATTATTCTTAAATCTAAATCGTTTGCAGATAAACTTTTTATTCAAAAGAACAAATATATTTTAAAACTGAGTATTTCTAAATAATATAGTGTTTATTTTATTTAAAATTTATGGACAAATATTTTAAATAATTTTGGTTTGATAATCTATATAATACAAAATCAATTCTAATACTATATATATATATATATATATATAAAGAGATATTGTTAGGCTAAAGTTGTGTATATATATACATTTAGCATAGCAACATATAAAGTTTATATATTTCACACATACATTTAAACAGACATTAATGGCCACTTAAAATTTATATCAACATCTATTGTTTTTATTATATGTGCCACACATACGTATAAACAGGCGTGGGATTCCGACATTTAAAAATGATAATCTATTTCTGACGCGTATCTGACTAATAAAATCAAGCCCCAATCAGCATTCCAAAATACTGTCTGTTTGTTTTATAATCTTTAAATCCGTCTGTTATTAACAAAACTCCGAAGAAACCTAATAAAGTGAATCATGTTAGATCAATGACACCGTTTCTACCTGTTCTTTACTTATTCTATCATATATATATATATATATATATATATATATATAAACTTATTTATAAATGGAACTTTGTCTGTGTGTATGTGTGTGTGTGTGTTTGTCCGTTATCTATAGACTCCGAAACGGTTAAACCGATTTTCTTGAAAATTTAAAACAGTTGTACTATAATCGGCTACAAGTTTTCTTAGCTAGGTTTTGTGTCGAGGTACCTCCGATAAATATCGAAAATCAAAAAAATAGCGTTATAGAAGGAGTGGTCTGATTTTAATCAAATTTGATACACTCATAGACAAAGACATAAGAAACGATATTCATAAGTTTCAAGCTTTCAGTTTTTACAATTGTGCAGAAAATCGATAATATATATATAAAAGTCAAGATGTTTGTGTGTGTGTGTGTGTGTGTATTTATCTGCCTGTATATCTGTATTTTTTCAGCCCTTTTATTTTGTTTTTGCTTCCGGTTTGGCTCTAAGTAGGTATAATTGCAGTTCTTAGTCTCGGCCATAATACCATTTACTCAGAGGACTTATTTATCCTCAAAAATTCAGTTTACGACGAAAACAACTTACTTGGTATCGATACGAGGAAATTAAAATTTGACTTACATCCATACATTTTTCTTTCACTCTACGGTTTCGCTTTAACTGGAAACAACTATTGCTTTTTAGTTTTCGTGCCAACGTCTAACGAGTCTGAGCTCCAGGACCATGGATTAGTTTTAAAGCTTTCATTACACCCGAGCAACGCCGGGGTTTACTGCTAGTATATATATATATATATATATATATATATGTGTGTGTGTGTGTGTGTGTGTGTGTGTGTGTGTGTGTGTGTGTGTGTGTGTGCGTGTATGTGTGTAATATATCATTTTTTCAGTAAATATTGAACGCTATTACTTCTAATTTAATAATAAACGCTATTACTTCTAATTTAATAATAAATAAATGATAATAGTAACAATAAAAACTTATATATATATATATATATATATATCCTTCATATATATTTTAGCAGATATGCAACTTGTAAAATTATATATTTATAAAAAATTGAAATAAGAGAGAATAGAAAAATCAATCTTTAAATCCCGTATTTGAAATGTTAGTCGTGAGCATTTATTCTCGCAACAGCGCATTTGAGACGAACTTGGCGCAACTATTTCATCCATGAATCAAATCTATTTACATTTTTTATTCCAAAGTTCGTTTTTTATTAAATTTCTTTAATTCAATTTTTTTGTAGTTTGCGACTAGAAAAAAACAATATTCCGAAAATATTTGAGAACAATAAAAAAACTAAAATTGAAGTCATTAAGTCAATTATTTTGTCTGAGTTGCTTTCAAATATGGTATAATTTTTTTCTGTCCCCGTGAAATGACCTTTACTTTAACTAAGAACGCATAATGGAAGCTCTTCATTCCATCCAACTATTTTACTTTCACAGTTTTTTTCTCTGATTTATGCTTACCATCTTTGGCATAAAAATAATTCTATATTACAAAAACGAAATCGAGACAATGTGTTTGATTCATGTTAATGATCTGAACGTTTGATCTTTGACCGATTCGTCAAAGAAATTAGATTTTATCTAAAAAAAAAAAGACAATATAGGAAAAAAATACCGAAAGAAAGAGAATTTTCATTTCAGTAAATCTATTTTCTACGATTTGGTCTTTTGCTTTCTTTCCATTATTATATTATCTGAAAAGAGACCGTCGAATTCTTTGTACCAAGTGACGAAAAATGTTCACTTCAAAAATTTTAAACCCATACATTTCTATCCGATAATATATTTTAATATGTATTAAAACTATTCATCGGTTGAATCAGGCTTTGCTGGGAAACAACAGCGAAGATAAACGATACTTGTAAAAAATTGTTTCAATCAGGTAACTTCTAAGGCGAAGGAATATTCATTATGTATTCTGGCAAAAAACTGAAGATGTGTATTTAAGACCTAATGACCATTTTTTCAGTCAAGCATATATTGAGATCCGGAGAAAAATAATGTAACAGGTGTGTTTTCAAATTGTTATGTTTTCTTAATAAGCAAGAGAAAAGTTAAGTTGCACCAAAATTTATGACTCATTATGAAAATTCTTTTCTTTTATGTTCTGTGTCACTTAAGAACTTTGGAGATAGTTACTATCCACTTTCAGATTTTTATAGCTGTTAGTAAGGTTTGTATTTTTACTATCTCTCCTAATCGCAGTTCTTCCAACCATTTACACAAGCTCGTTAGGTAAGTTATTTGCTATTTTCCTTTGTCTCCGTTGCCTTCAAAATGTCTCGTGAGTGTCGAATTCTCCAAGCCATTTTACACATTATGAGTTCTAGAAATGACATCTGCCTTTTTAGGATTTTAAGTTTAAGTGTCTGCATTCTTTTTGAATAGGATAATTGATGTTAAAATCTTACCTCCATTGACAAAGGCCAACACGCAGTTAACAAAACTTTAGAGCCACACCCGCCAATGAAACAGAAAAAAAAAACATGAGTCAAAGTGAAAATAATAATAACTCACCAAAACTCACTGTTCGAAAATAAACCAGTAAATAATAACAAAATACTCGAATTGTACTCCTCCGATTATATCGATACAAGTAATATGACTCTTGGTTTATGGCCTAATCTAGAAATTGGATTCGCATGAGGCACGTTGAGTAGATAATGTAAAAGCCATTGTCTAAAAGAAATATGCGACTGAATAGATACCTTACCATTTCCTGCTCTCCAGCTTCTCCAAGAAATTCTCTTGTGTAGTTTATTTTCTTAAGAATTCAGGCGATCCTCTTGTTTATAAGTATTCGGGAGGTGCAGCAGTTTTAGATTTTTCGGGCGATCCCCCTGTTTTAAAGCATTTGGGCCATTTTTAAGTTGTCAAGTGATCCTCTTGTTTTAAGTATTCGGGCGATACAACTGTTGATATGTATTCAGGTGATCGTCCTAGATTCAAGTATGCGGTCGATGATTCTGTTTTTTGTATTCGGGGGACCCAACGACATATATGTATGCAGGCGACCGTCCTTTTTTAAGTGTTCAGGTGACACACCTGTTTTTATGTATTCAGGTGATCGTCCTTGTCTCAAGTATCCGGGCGACGCTCCTGATTTTTGTATTCGGGGGATCCACCTGCATATATGTATGCTGGCGATCGTCCTATATTTCCATGTTCGGACGATACACCTGTTTATATGTATTCAGGTGATCGTCCTAGCTCTATGTATGCTGGATATGGTCCTGTTTATTGTATTAGGGAGATCCACCTGCATATATGTATGAAGGCGATCGTCCTATTTTTAAGTATTCGGGCGACACACCTGTTTATATCTATTCAGGTGATCATTCTAGGTTTAAGTATCCGGGTGATGCTTCTGTTTTTTTGGATTCAAGGGTTCCACCTGCATATATATATGCAGGCGATCCTGCTAATTTAAAGTGTTCGGTCGATACACCTCTTTATATGTATTCAGGTGATCGTCCTAGTTTTAAGTATCCGGGCGATGCTCCTGTTTATTGTATTCGAGGGATCCACCTGCATATATGTATTCAGGTGATCGTCCTAGTTGCAAGTACCAAGGCTATGCACCTGTTTTTTGTATTCGGCGGATACACCTGCACATATGTATGAAGGCGACCGTCCTATTTTTAAGTATTTGAGCGATACACCTGTTTATATGTATTATGGTGATTTTCCTAGTTGTGAGTATCCGGGCAATGCTCCTGTTTTTTGTATTCTGGAGATCCACGTGCATATATATATATATATATATATATATATATATATATATATATATATGCAGGCGTCCGTCCTATTTTTAAGTATTCGGGCAATACACATGTTTATATGTATTCAGATGATCGTCATAGTTTTAATTTTTCCGGGCGATGCTTCTGTTTTTTGTTTATTCGGGGCATTCACCTGCATATATCTATGCAGGCGACCATCCTATTTTTAAGTTTTCGGGCAAAACACCTGTTTAGATGTATTCAGGTGATCGTCATAGTTTCAAGTAACCGGGCGATGCTCCTGTTTATTGTATTCGGGGGATCCACCTGCATATATGTTTTTCAGGCGACTGTCCTATTTTTAGTTATTCCCGCGATACACATGTTTATATGTATTCAGGTGTTCTTTTTAGTTTCAAGTGCCCATGCGATGATCCTGTTTTTGTATTCGAGGGATCCACTTGCATATATGTATGCAGACGATTGTCCTATGTTTAAGTATTCGGGTGATACACCTGTTTATATTCAGTTGATCATCCTCTTTTCATGTATCCGGGAGATCCTTCTTTTTTTAATTATTCGAGCGGTCTTCTTATTTTTAAGTATTCGGCGAATCCACCTGCATATATCTATGAAGGCGATCATCCTATTTTTAAGTATTCGTGCGCGCCTCTATTTTAAATGATTGGGGCGAAACATCTGTTTGAAGTATGTAGGTGATCCTTTGGTGGATAGGAAATTAAGAATTAAAATAAACCTTCTCTTTTACAAAAATTCACATTGACGTGTAACATACTGTTTTTTCGCAAATATAAAAAGATTGACCATGTGATTATAGAAAAGTTAAAAACTGGAGTTCGTAAGTAGATGTTAAATTGATTTTCTGACCAGTGTTACCGACTTGCAAGACTAAAGGTACTGTGCGATCCAGTGCTAAAATCTGAATGATTATAAAGGCTTTGATCAGATCAGCGCCAGTCAGTCAGATGAGAGCAGTGAGACGAAACAACTATAATGTATCGGGAGAATCTTCAACCACGACCCGGATATAGGTCGCATCGCACATTGTCCTCTTTCTCCTTCTTTCTCGTATGCTGATTCCTTTTACTTCTTCTTCTCTATCCGAAGACATTCCTACCAAGCAAAGTCTTATACATACATACGGACGCATAAACTCTTTTTAACAAACATTTACGAACATTTCTTGATACCATTAACTTTCTCATTGAACATTAATTCTTACGAATTCTTGTTATTCTTTCCTTTAATAAATTTATATTTTGACATGAAAAATGTATAATTTATTTTTCCAGACTAATTCTCACATTCCATTCCAACATTCTAACCTGCCGACAACCAACCTTCTGATGATGATAATTCTTCATAAAATCCGTAAGTTGTAGGGAGTTTGCTTCTATATCACACATGGCCGAATTAATAAATATTAACCATCTCCCTATAGTTAAAACCCGTTTGTTTTATGTCTTCGGGGAATCCTCCTAGTTTGAAATATTTGAGCAATCCTCCTGTTTTTAAGTATTCGGGGGTTCCTCTTATTTTTAAATATTCGGGTAATCATCCACTTTTTAAGTATATAGGCGATACTCATCTTTAAAATGGTTTAAAAATATACGAGCGACAGTCTTGTATTTAAGTATTCGGGTGAATTCTATTGTTTTATTTATTATGGCAATCTGTTGTTTTGAAGTATACAGGGCTTCTTCTGTTTTATGTATACGCACGATACTCATGTTCATAACAATTCTGGTGATCATCCTTTCATGTAGTATTCGGCCATTGCTCCTGTTTTTAATTATTTGGGCGATCATTTTGTTTGAAGTATACGGGCGATACTTCTTTTCTAAGTATTCGGGCGATTCTGCTGTTTACAATTATTCAGGTCATCCTGTTTTTGAGAATTCGAGCGATCCTCCTGTTTCTGAGTATTATGGCGATACTCCTGTTCCTGTTGTTGAGTATTCAGGCGATCCTATTGTTTTTTGAGTATTCGGAAAATCATCCTGTTTATGAGTATTTTAGTAATCCTCCAGTTTTTGAGTATTCGGGCAATCATCCTGTTCCTGTGTATTCGGGAGATCCTTCTGTTTTTGAGTATTCGGGCGGTCCCTCTGTTTTTGAGTATTCATGTGATCCTCTTGTTTTTGAGTATTTGGGCGGTCCTCCTGTTTTTGAGTATTTGGGCGAGCTTTCTCTTTTTGAGATTTCGGTTGATCCTTTTTGCAAGTATTCGGTTGATCCTTCATTCGTGCGTTTCTCCTGTTTTTAATTATTCGGGCGAGTCTTTTGTTTAAGCGATCCTCTTGATTTGAAGTATTTTGGTGACCCTCCCTTTTGTTAATTATTCTGGAGATCCTCCTGTTTAATGTTTTAGGCGATCCACCTTTTTTAGTTTTTCGGGCCATTATCCTGTTTTTAAGTATACGTGCGACCCTCTAGTTCTTTTAAGCATTCGAACGATCTTTCCACCTGTCATCGTATTAGTTTTCTTCTTATTTTAGCTTATTAGGAAAAGTTCTAACCAGTTATGAATTGGGTGAACATCATATCTCACAGTATTCTCTTTCAGACAAACGATATGACTTACGCTTTGTTTGGTCAGTTGTCGATGCGTTGAGGTTATTGCTGAAAAAGTCTGTCAAACCTTAGATAAGAAAGGGGAAATTCCTTCTGTTGCCTTCCATATCTCGAATACGTTTGCAAAGTGATGCACGCTGTTCTTATCCCCATGTTGAAGGCGTGTCAGTTTTCTCCTAGAATATTTTATTTGATTCAGTCTATATCATCAACTTGCATAATAAACTTAAACAGCCACTTCTCTAGATTATGTTACATTAATGCGGGTGTCCTCCAGGAATCTATCCCTGCCCGATGTTATTTGTTATCTACTCGGTGTCTCTGCTGATGACATAACTATTTACTCCTGTCTTACTGTTATGTCAGATAGGCTAGATGAGATCAATGATTTATACAATGACGTTCAATATGAGGTAAAATTGAATTTTAATACCTTTAAAACGAAACCGTGCTCCTTTAATTGCATAGCAGAGTACTGTTTTCTTTACAACTGTATGGATGTAGCTAACATTCAAGCGAGATATTTATTGCACTTCTTCGATCTCACGTTTTCACTTACATGAAGAGGAACGATTATATTGAATCAATTACTAGGTCTGCTGTTAGGAAAGTTGGTTCACGGTGTGGTGCTAGACAATATTCTCTCCGGAATTTGTTTTGGAGATTAACATGTCTACCATTCGTCAGTGCATCTGCTGCTTCTTATATTTATCAAGAGCCAAATTTCTTGAAGATATTCAAAGAAGAATGTACAATGTCATCGGTCCTTCAGTGCTTTTCTTATTGCTATAGCACAGCTTCCCTGTGATACTTTTGTAAATATATTAATGAAAATTGTTCTGATGAGCTTCTCTCTTTGTTTCCTTGAATTAATGAATTTTAGTGTGACAATAGACTGACGGCTAGGTCTCAATATTTTACTATTGAAATTGTGAGTTATTAGCGTAGGTTATATGCTGACAGTTTCTTCTTTCCTACTTCTCGCTTGTGGAAATATCTTCTAGATTCTTGCTTTCCTGTGAACTACGATTTTCCAAAAAGTCAATTATGATTTCTGTATCATTAAATATGGAATTTTTAATGCCCCCACTCTCTCTACAAATTATTCTCAAGTTTTTTACTCTTGGTCTCCCTTTGCGTATTTGTATTGTCATCCCGTAGTTTAGAGTGAAACGATTAAAAATATTTAGGAAAGGCCCAGTATATTAGGAATCCTTATCATTCCAAAAATGCTTGAAGTATTTAATAAGTTATTACTTAGCTTATTTTTGCATAAATACTCGAAAAGAATTTGAAAGAATATTGATATATTATTTTATGAACCTTTATTGATATGATTTAAAACTTTTGCTTCCCCTACGGCTATAATCTCCAGGAGTTTAAATGTAAGATCAATAGACACCTCCTAACAAACTAACTTCCATTCTTTCAAACACTCTTCCCACTCAACTATCTATCACCCCCACTTCTGACATTTCCTATATCTAACCACTCTTCCTATTTACCTTCCCCTATGTAGCCCCAAGCGCAATAGTGGCAGTGGAATGCCTTGCTTGGGGTCAAATGATTAAAAAAAATAAGAAAAATAGAGAACAATCGAGATACAAGCTTTGCAGGTTTAATCTGTCATAATAATCAATATAATTGAAGTATTCCTTTTAATCTGAAGGTTATGATGAGAACCCCATATGAAAAAAAATCGGAAAGTAGTTCCTGTTTCGCATATCTATAACAGAATGGATGTTACCATTTCTTATATTCTGGACTGAAACTTACGTAAAATCTTTCGTTCTGATTAATTTTCTAAAAATCGGAAGACAAAACCTTATAGAGTTCTTGCAACTGTAAACTTCACGAAATAATAAATAAAACTTTTTCGTTATTTCTCGAGACTTTGTTGCTTAAAAACGGTCTTTAATATTTTTCTTTATTGGTAAATAAATCTAAAGAGTGAGATACAGATTTCTTTTTCTCCTACCTTCAAGTCTCATTAAAATTTATGGCCAAGCACAGATTGAATGCGCATGAGTTATAAAAAAAAGAAAAAGAAATCAGACGACTATTAGTTTTTTTTAGAATATTTTATTGTCTGTCGAATTTCCATTTCCGGAAACCTAAAAGTAACATTATGCTTTCAACGCATCAGTTTATTTTTACGCAGGATTATCTATTCTCATTCATATCAATATGTATGTTGCTTTTGCACCCCCTACCGCCACAAACACACATATATATATATATATTCATATATGTATGTGTATGCATATACACACAGGAATTCACTCTCACAAATAAAAAATTGAACTCTTGCCATAGACGTAGTTAGTCACGTAGATTGACTATTCTTCTTCGGGACGTAAGCGATTATGGTTTTCCACATTTCCCCATCACTTAATACCTCTTCTGTTATCTTACTGAACACCAGCTCCACCAGCCATCTGCTCTAGTCCATCAGGAAAGTTGTGCGTTACTTTCTATTGTCTCTCTTCTTCTCTATCCACCCCATGAGCATAAGATTTTCCAAGCACTCTTTCCTCATTTCATGTCCCAAAAACTTCAGCTGTCTTGTCCTGATGTTAACTATCAGTTTTCTTTTTGTGCCCATCCTCTCCAAAATATCGTTGTTGCTCCCGTGTTTCGTCCATGTTATCCTCAGTACCTTTCTGAAGAGCCACATATATATGTATCTAAATAAAATAAAAAAAATATATATATATACATTTGATATATAGTCATTATATATATATATATATATATATATATATATATATATCAAACGTATATATATATATATATATATATAATGACTATATATCAAATGTATATATATATTTTTTTTATTTTTTTTTTTATTTAGATACTTTAATCCAAGCGGAAAAAGCAGGAAGGTAAATTCCGAAAACCCGATCCTAATTAATATTAAAATTTTATTTTAATATTAAAAAATGATATAGGAAGAGAGCTCCATGTAAAACATTTTAAAAGTAGAAAGTTGATCATGTGATGCCCAGTCGCATGCTTCAAGTAATAGCTTTTAAAAACACTCCTTTTCATGAACACAAAATAAATTGTTACGGTCAAAACATGAAAAAAAACAAACATCGGAAACATAGTAACCTTGAAAATGGCCAGGGAAATGGCGGAAAGCGCTAAGATATTGAATAATTATGGAACATGTTTACATGGTTTATTTCCATCAAAAAACAAAACATATAAGAATACTGGAAAAATTAAATAAAAAATTAGGAAAAATGGCGGTCGAAACATGTTTAAAAAAAAGAATACATTCTTTGTGTTTTTACTTTCTCTTTCACTACCTTTGCTTTCTCCCGTTAATTCTTTCTTTTTCTCTTTCTCTCCCTTGCTTTCTCCCGTTCATTCTTTCTTTTTCTCTTTCACTCCTTTGCTTTCTCCCGTTCATTCTTCCTTTTTCTCTTTCTCGCCCTTGCTTTCTCCCGTTCATTCTTTCCTTTTCTCTTTCACTCCTTTGCTTTCTCCCGTTCATTCTTTCTTTTTCTCTTACTCTCCCTTGCATTCTCCCGTTCATTCCTTCTTTTTCTCTTTCACTCCCTTTGCTTTCTCCCGTTCATTTTTTCTTTTTTCTCCTTTACTCCTTAGCTTTCTCCCGTTCATTCTTTCTTTTTCTCTTTCACTACCTTGCTTTATCCCGTTCATTCTTTCTTTTTCTCTTTCACACTATTTGCTTTCTCCCGTTCATTCTTTGTTTTTTCTCTTTCACTCTCTTTGCTTTCACCGGTTAATTCTTTCTTTTTTCTCGTTCACTGTCTTGGCTTTCTCCCGTTCATTTTTTCTTTTTCTCTTTCACTCCTTCGTTTTCTCCATTTCATTCTTTCTTTTTCTCTTTCACACCTTTGCTTTCTCCCGTTCATTCTTTCTTTCTTTCTCACTTTCACTCTGTTTGCTTTCTCCTGTTCATTCATTATTTTTTCTCTTTCACTCTTTTTGCTTTCTCCCGTCCATTCTTTCTTTTTTCTCTTTCACTCTTTTGCTTTCTCCCGTTCATTCTTTCTTTTTCTCTTTCACTATCTTGCTTTCTCCCGTTCATTCTTTCTTTTTCTCTTTCACTCACTTGCTTTCCCGGTTCATTCTTTCTTTTTTCTCTTTCACGCCTTTTGCTTTCTCCCGTTCATTCTTTGTTTTTCTCTTTCACTCTCTTTGGTTTCTCTCGTTCATTCTTTCTTTCTTTTTTCTCTTTCACTCATTTGGCTTTCTCCCGTTCATTCTTTCTTTTTTCTCTTTCACTCTCTTTGCTTTCTCCCGTTCATTTTTTCTTTTTCTGTTTCACTCCTTTGCTTTCTCCCGTTCATTCTTTCTTTTTCTCTTTCACTCTGTTTGCTTTCTCCCGTTCATTCTTTCTTTATTCTCTTACACTCTCTTTGCTTTCTCCCGTTCATTATTTCTTTTTTCTTTCATTCCCTTTGCTTTCTCCCGTTCATTCTTTTTTTTCTCTTTCACTCACTTGCTTTATCCCGTTCATTCGTTCTTTTTTTCTCTGTCACTCCTTTGCTTCCTCCCGTTTATTCGTTCTTTTTCCCTTTCAATCCTTTGCTTTCTCCCGTACATTTTTTCTTTTTTTCTCTTTTACACTCTTTGCTTTCTCCCGTTCATTATTTCTTTTTCTCTTTCATTCCTTTGCTTTCTCCCGTTCATTATTTCTTTTTCTCTTTCATTCCTTTGCTTTCTCCCGTTCATTCGTTCTTTTTTCTCTTTCCCTCCCTTTGCATTCTCCCGTTCATTATTTCTTTTTTCTCTTTCATTCCCTTTGCTTTAACCCGTTCATTCTTTCTTTTTCTCTTTCATTCCTTTGCTTTCTCCCGTTCATTCGTTCTTTTTTCTCTTTCACTCCTTTGCTTTTTCCCGTTCATTCTTTCTTTTTTCTCGTTCAGTCCCTTTGCTTTCTCCCGTTCATTCTTTCTTTTTCTCTTACACTCCCTTTGCTTTCTCCCGTTCATTCTTTCTTTTTCTCTTTCACTCCCTTGCTTTATCCCGTTCATTCTTTCTTTTTCTCTTTCATTCCATTTGCTGTATCCCGTTCATTCTTTCTTTTTCTTTTTCAATCCCTTTGCTTTCTCCCGTTCATTCTTTCTTTTTTCTCTTTTACTTTCTTTGCTTTCTCCCGTTCATTCATTCTTTTTCTCTTTCACTCCTTTGCTTTCTCCCGTTCATTCTTTCTTTTTCTCTTACTCTCCCTTGCTTTCTCCCGTTCATTCCTTCTTTTTCTCTATCACTCCCTTTTCATTTTTCCCGTTCATTTTTTCTTTTTTCTCTCTCACCCCTTAGCTTTCTCCCGTTCATTATTTCTTTTTCTCTTCCACTACCTTGTTTCTCCCGTTCATTCTTTCTTTTTCTCTTTCACACTCTTTACTTTCTCCCGTTCATTCTTTCTTTTTTCTCTTTCACTCTCTTTGCTTTCACCGGTTAATTCTTTCTTTTTTCTCATTCACACTCTTGGCTTTCTCCCGTTCATTTTTTCTTTTTCTCTTTCACTCCTTCGTTTTCTCCCTTTCATTCTTTCTTTTTCTTTTTCACTCCTTTGCTTTCTCCCGTTCATTCTTTCTTTTTCTCTTTCACTCCCTTGCTTTATCCCGTTCATTCTTTCTTTTTCTCTTTCATTCCATTTGCTGTCTCCCGTTCATTCTTTCTTTTTCTTTTTCAATCCATTTGCTTTCTCCCGTTCATTCTTTCTTTTTTCTCTTTTACTCTCTTTGCTTTCTCCCGTTCATTATTTCTTTTTTCTATTTCATTCCCTTTGCTTTCTCCCGTTCATTATTTCTTTTTTCTCTTTCATTCCCTTTGCTTTCTCCCGTTCATTCTTTCTTTTTCTCTTACTCTCCCTTGCTTTCTCTCGTTCATTCCTTCTTTTTCTCCTTCACTCCTTAGCTTTCTCCCGTTCATTCTTTCTTTTTCTCTTTCACTACCTTGCTTTATCCCGTTCATTCTTTCTTTTTCTCTTTCACACTATTTGCTTTCTCCCGTTCATTCTTTGTTTTTTCTCTTTCACACTCTTTGCTTTCACCGGTTAATTCTTTCTTTTTTCTCGTTCACTGTCTTGGCTTTCTCCCGTTCATTTTTTCTTTTTCTCTTTCACTCCTTCGTTTTCTCCATTTCATTCTTTCTTTTTCTCTTTCACACCTTTGCTTTCTCCCGTTCATTCTTTCTTTCTTTCTCACTTTCACTCTGTTTGCTTTCTCCTGTTCATTCATTATTTTTTCTCTTTCACTCTTTTTGCTTTCTCCCGTCCATTCTTTCTTTTTTTCTCTTTCACTCTTTTGCTTTCTCCCGTTCATTCTTTCTTTTTCTCTTTCACTATCTTGCTTTCTCCCGTTCATTCTTTCTTTTTCTCTTTCACTCACTTGCTTTCCCGGTTCATTCTTTCTTTTTTCTCTTTCACGCCTTTTGCTTTCTCCCGTTCATTCTTTGTTTTTCTCTTTCACTCTCTTTGGTTTCTCTCGTTCATTCTTTCTTTCTTTTTTCTCTTTCACTCATTTGGCTTTCTCCCGTTCATTCTTTCTTTTTTCTCTTTCACTCTCTTTGCTTTCTCCCGTTCATTTTTTCTTTTTCTGTTTCACTCCTTTGCTTTCTCCCGTTCATTCTTTCTTTTTCTCTTTCACTCTGTTTGCTTTCTCCCGTTCATTCTTTCTTTATTCTCTTACACTCTCTTTGCTTTCTCCCGTTCATTATTTCTTTTTTCTTTCATTCCCTTTGCTTTCTCCCGTTCATTCTTTTTTTTCTCTTTCACTCACTTGCTTTATCCCGTTCATTCGTTCTTTTTTTCTCTGTCACTCCTTTGCTTCCTCCCGTTTATTCGTTCTTTTTCCCTTTCAATCCTTTGCTTTCTCCCGTACATTTTTTCTTTTTTCTCTTTTACACTCTTTGCTTTCTCCCGTTCATTATTTCTTTTTCTCTTTCATTCCTTTGCTTTCTCCCGTTCATTATTTCGTTTTCTCTTTCATTCCTTTGCTTTCTCCCGTTCATTCGTTCTTTTTTCTCTTTCCCTCCCTTTGCATTCTCCCGTTCATTATTTCTTTTTTCTCTTTCATTCCCTTTGCTTTATCCCGTTCATTCTTTCTTTTTCTCTTTCATTCCTTTGCTTTCTCCCGTTCATTCGTTCTTTTTTCTCTTTCACTCCTTTGCTTTTTCCCGTTCATTCTTTCTTTTTTCTCGTTCAGTCCCTTTGCTTTCTCCCGTTCATTCTTTCTTTTTCTCTTACACTCCCTTTGCTTTCTCCCGTTCATTCTTTCTTTTTCTCTTTCACTCCCTTGCTTTATCCCGTTCATTCTTTCTTTTTCTCTTTCATTCCATTTGCTGTATCCCGTTCATTCTTTCTTTTTCTTTTTCAATCCCTTTGCTTTCTCCCGTTCATTCTTTCTTTTTTCTCTTTTACTTTCTTTGCTTTCTCCCGTTCATTCATTCTTTTTCTCTTTCACTCCTTTGCTTTCTCCCGTTCATTCTTTCTTTTTCTCTTACTCTCCCTTGCTTTCTCCCGTTCATTCCTTCTTTTTCTCTATCACTCCCTTTTCATTTTTCCCGTTCATTTTTTCTTTTTTCTCTCTCACCCCTTAGCTTTCTCCCGTTCATTATTTCTTTTTCTCTTTCACTACCTTGTTTCTCCCGTTCATTCTTTCTTTTTCTCTTTCACACTCTTTACTTTCTCCCGTTCATTCTTTCTTTTTTCTCTTTCACTCTCTTTGCTTTCACCGGTTAATTCTTTCTTTTTTCTCATTCACACTCTTGGCTTTCTCCCGTTCATTTTTTCTTTTTCTCTTTCACTCCTTCGTTTTCTCCCTTTCATTCTTTCTTTTTCTTTTTCACTCCTTTGCTTTCTCCCGTTCATTCTTTCTTTTTCTCTTTCACTCCCTTGCTTTATCCCGTTCATTCTTTCTTTTTCTCTTTCATTCCATTTGCTGTCTCCCGTTCATTCTTTCTTTTTCTTTTTCAATCCATTTGCTTTCTCCCGTTCATTCTTTCTTTTTTCTCTTTTACTCTCTTTGCTTTCTCCCGTTCATTTATTTCTTTTTTCTATTTCATTCCCTTTGCTTTCTCCCGTTCATTATTTCTTTTTTCTCTTTCATTCCCTTTGCTTTCTCCCGTTCATTCTTTCGTTTTCTCTTACTCTCCCTTGCTTTCTCTCGTTCATTCCTTCTTTTTCTCTTTCACTCCCTTTTCATTTTTCCCGTTCATTTTTTCTTTTTTCACTCTCACCCCTTAGCTTTCTCCCGTTCATTCTTTCTTTTTCTCTTTCACTAACTTGTTTCTCCCGTTCATTCTTTCTTTTTCTCTTTCACACTCTTTGCTTTCTCCCGTTCATTCTTTCTTTTTTCTCTTTCACTCTCTTTGCTTTCACCGGGTAATTCTTTCTTTTTTCTCTTTCACTCTCATGGCTTTCTCCCGTTCATTTTTTCTTTTTCTCTTTCACTCCTTCGTTTTCTCCCTTTCATTCTTTCTTTTTCTTTTTCACTCCTTTGCTTTCTTCCGTTCATTCTTTCTTTCTTTCTCTCTTTCACTCTGTTTGCTTTCATCTGTTCATTTATTATTTTTTCTCTTTCACTCTGTTTGCTTTCTCCCGTTCCTTCTTTCGTTTTTCTCTTTCACTCCATTTGCTTTCTCTCGTTCATTATTTCTTTTTTCTCTTTCATTCCCTTTGCTTTCTCCCGTTCATTCTTTTTTTTCTGTTTCACTCATTTGCTTTCTCCCGTTCATTCGTTCTTTTTTTCTATTTCACTCCTTTGCTTTCTCCCGTTCATTCTTTCTTTTTCTCTTTAACTACCTTTTCTTTCTCCCGTTCATTCTTTCTTTTTCTTTTTCACTCGCTTTGCATTCTCCCGTTCATTCTTTCTTTTTCCCTTTCACTCCTTTGCTTTCTCCTGTTCATTCTTTCTTTTTCCCTTTCACTCCCTTGCTTTCTCCCGTACATTTTTTCTTTTTTTCTCTTTTACACTCTTTGCTTTCTCCCGTACATTATTTCTTTTTTCTCTTTCATTCTCTTTGCTTTCTCCCGTTCATTCTTTTTTTTCTCTTTCATTCCTTTGCTGTCTCCCGTTCAATTTTCTTTTTCTTTTTCAATCCCTTTGCTTTCTCCAGTTCATTCTTTCTTTTTTCTTTTTTACTCTCTTTGCTTTCTCCCGGTCATTCTTTGTTTTTCTCTTTCATTCTATTGCTTTCTCCCGTTCATTCTTTCTTTTTTCTCTTTCACTCTCTTTGATTTCTCTCGTTCATTCTTTCGTTTTTCTCTTTCACTCCCTTTGCTTTCTCCCGTTCATTATTACTTTTTTCTCTTTCATTCCCTTTGCTTTCTCCCGTTCATTATTTCTTTTTTCTCTTTCATTCCCTTTGCTTTCTCCCGTTCATTCTTTCTTTTTCTCTTTCATTTCTTTGATTTCTCCCGTTCATTCTTTCTTCTTCTCTTACTCTCCCTTGCTTTCTCCAGTTCATTCCTTCTTTTTCTCTTACACTCCCTTGCTTTCTCCCGTTCATTCCTTCTTTTTCTCTTTCACTCCTTTGCTTTCTCCCGTTCATTCTTTCTTTTTCTCTTACACTCCCTTTGCTTTCTCCCGTTCATTCTTTCTTTTTCTCTTTCACTCCCTTGCTTTATCCCGTTCATTCTTTCTTTTTCTCTTTCATTCCATTTGCTGTATCCCGTTCATTCTTTCTTTTTCTTTTTCAATCCCTTTGCTTTCTCCCGTTCATTCTTTCTTTTTTCTCTTTTACTTTCTTTGCTTTCTCCCGTTCATTCATTCTTTTTCTCTTTCACTCCTTTGCTTTCTCCCGTTCATTCTTTCTTTTTCTCTTACTCTCCCTTGCTTTCTCCCGTTCATTCCTTCTTTTTCTCTATCACTCCCTTTTCATTTTTCCCGTTCATTTTTTCTTTTTTCTCTCTCACCCCTTAGCTTTCTCCCGTTCATTATTTCTTTTTCTCTTTCACTACCTTGTTTCTCCCGTTCATTCTTTCTTTTTCTCTTTCACACTCTTTACTTTCTCCCGTTCATTCTTTCTTTTTTCTCTTTCACTCTCTTTGCTTTCACCGGTTAATTCTTTCTTTTTTCTCATTCACACTCTTGGCTTTCTCCCGTTCATTTTTTCTTTTTCTCTTTCACTCCTTCGTTTTCTCCCTTTCATTCTTTCTTTTTCTTTTTCACTCCTTTGCTTTCTCCCGTTCATTCTTTCTTTTTCTCTTTCACTCCCTTGCTTTATCCCGTTCATTCTTTCTTTTTCTCTTTCATTCCATTTGCTGTCTCCCGTTCATTCTTTCTTTTTCTTTTTCAATCCATTTGCTTTCTCCCGTTCATTCTTTCTTTTTTCTCTTTTACTCTCTTTGCTTTCTCCCGTTCATTATTTCTTTTTTCTATTTCATTCCCTTTGCTTTCTCCCGTTCATTATTTCTTTTTTCTCTTTCATTCCCTTTGCTTTCTCCCGTTCATTCTTTCTTTTTCTCTTACTCTCCCTTGCTTTCTCTCGTTCATTCCTTCTTTTCCTCTTTCACTCCCTTTTCATTTTTCCCGTTCATTTTTTCTTTTTTCACTCTCACCCCTTAGCTTTCTCCCGTTCATTCTTTCTTTTTCTCTTTCACTAACTTGTTTCTCCCGTTCATTCTTTCTTTTTCTCTTTCACACTCTTTGCTTTCTCCCGTTCATTCTTTCTTTTTTCTCTTTCACTCTCTTTGCTTTCACCGGGTAATTCTTTCTTTTTTCTCTTTCACTCTCATGGCTTTCTCCCGTTCATTTTTTCTTTTTCTCTTTCACTCCTTCGTTTTCTCCCTTTCATTCTTTCTTTTTCTTTTTCACTCCTTTGCTTTCTTCCGTTCATTCTTTCTTTCTTTCTCTCTTTCACTCTGTTTGCTTTCATCTGTTCATTTATTATTTTTTCTCTTTCACTCTGTTTGCTTTCTCCCGTCCATTCTTTCTTTTTTCTCTTTCACTCTTTTGCTTTCTCCCGTTCATTTTTCTTTTTCTCTTTCACAACCTTGCTTTCTCCCGTTCATTCTTTCTTTTTTCTCTTTCACTCTATTGCTTTCTCCCGTTCATTTTATCTTTATTCTCTTACACTCTCTTTGCTTTCTCCCGTTCCTTCTTTCGTTTTTCTCTTTCACTCCATTTGCTTTCTCTCGTTCATTATTTCTTTTTTCTCTTTCATTCCCTTTGCTTTCTCCCGTTCATTCTTTTTTTTCTGTTTCACTCACTTGCTTTCTCCCGTTCATTCGTTCTTTTTTTCTATTTCACTCCTTTGCTTTCTCCCGTTCATTCTTTCTTTTTCTCTTTAACTACCTTTTCTTTCTCCCGTTCATTCTTTCTTTTTCTTTTTCACTCGCTTTGCATTCTCCCGTTCATTCTTTCTTTTTCCCTTTCACTCCTTTGCTTTCTCCTGTTCATTCTTTCTTTTTCCCTTTCACTCCCTTGCTTTCTCCCGTACATTTTTTCTTTTTTCTCTTTTACACTCTTTGCTTTCTCCCGTACATTATTTCTTTTTTTCTCTTTCATTCTCTTTGCTTTCTCCCGTTCATTCTTTTTTTTCTCTTTCATTCCTTTGCTGTCTCCCGTTCAATTTTCTTTTTCTTTTTCAATCCCTTTGCTTTCTCCAGTTCATTCTTTCTTTTTTCTTTTTTACTCTCTTTGCTTTCTCCCGGTCATTCTTTGTTTTTCTCTTTCATTCTATTGCTTTCTCCCGTTCATTCTTTCTTTTTCTCTTTCACTCTCTTTGATTTCTCTCGTTCATTCTTTCGTTTTTCTCTTTCACTCCCTTTGCTTTCTCCCGTTCATTATTACTTTTTTCTCTTTCATTCCCTTTGCTTTCTCCCGTTCATTATTTCTTTTTTCTCTTTCATTCCCTTTGCTTTCTCCCGTTCATTCTTTCTTTTTCTCTTTCATTTCTTTGATTTCTCCCGTTCATTCTTTCTTCTTCTCTTACTCTCCCTTGCTTTCTCCAGTTCATTCCTTCTTTTTCTCTTACACTCCCTTGCTTTCTCCCGTTCATTCCTTCTTTTTCTCTTTCACTCCTTTGCTTTCTCCCGTTCATTCTTTCTTTTTCTCTTACTCTCCCTTGCTTTCTCCCGTTCATTCATTCTTTTTCTCTTTCACTCCTTTGCTTTCTCCCGTTCATTCTTTCTTTTTCACTTACTCTCCCTTGCTTTCTCCCGTTCATTCCTTCTTTTTCTCTTTCAATCCCTTTTCGTTTTTCCCGTTCATTTTTTATTTTTTCTCTCTCACTCCTTAGCTTTCTACCGTTCATTCTTTCATTTTCTCTTTCACTACCTTGCTTTCTCCCGTTCATTTTTTCTTTTTCTCTTTCACACTCTTTGCTTTCTCCCGGTCATTCTTTGTTTTTCTCTTTCACTCTAGTGCTTTCTCCCGTTCATTCTTACTTTTTTCTCTTTCACTCTCTTTGCTTTCTCTCGTTCATTCTTCCGTTTTTCTCTTTCAATCCCTTTTCTTTCTCCCGTTCATTATTTCTTTTTTTCTCTTTCATTCCCTTTGCTTTCTCCCGTTCATTCTTTCTTTTTTCTCTTTCACTCACTTTCTTTCTCCCGTTCATTCATTCTTTTTCTCTTTCACTCCTTTGCTTTCTCCCGTTCATTCTTTCTTTTTCTCTTACTCTCCCTTGCTTTTTCCCTTTCATTCCTTCTTTTTTTCTTTCACTCACTTTTCATTTTTCCCGTTCATTTTTTATTTTTTCTCTCTCACTCCTTAGCTTTCTCCCGTTCATTCTGTCTTTTTCTCTTTCACTACCTTGCTTTCTCCCGTTCATTCTTTCTTTTTCTCTTTCACATTCTTTGCTTTCTCCCGGTCATTCTTTGTTTTTCTCTTTCACTCTATTGCTTTCTCCCGTTCATTCTTTCTTTTTTCTCTTTCACTCCTTCGTTTTCTCCCTTTCATTCTTTCTTTTTCTTTTTCACTCCTTTGCTTTCTCCCGTTCATTCCTTCTTTCTTTCTCTCTTTCACTCTGTTTGCTTTCATCTGTTCATTTATTATTTTTTCTCTTTCACTCTGTTTGCTTTCTCCCGTCCATTCTTTCTTTTTTCTCTTTCACTCTTTTGCTTTCTTCCGTTCATTTTTCTTTTTCTCTTTCACAACCTTGCTTTCTCCCGTTCATTCTTTCTTTTTTCTCTTTCACTCTATTGCTTTCTCCCCGTTCATTTTTTCTTTATTCTCTTACACTCTCTTTGCTTTCTCCCGTTCCTTCTTTCGTTTTTCTCTTTCACTCCATTTGCTTTCTCTCGTTCATTATTTCTTTTTTCTCTTTCATTCCCTTTGCTTTCTCCCGTTCATTCTTTTTTTCTGTTTCACTCACTTGCTTTCTCCCGTTCATTCGTTCTTTTTTTCTATTTCACTCCTTTGCTTTCTCCCGTTCATTCTTTCTTTTTTATCTTTAACTACCTTTTCTTTCTCCCGTTCATTCTTTCTTTTTCTTTTTCACTCGCTTTGCATTCTCCCGTTCATTCTTTCTTTTTCCCTTTCACTCCTTTGCTTTCTCCTGTTCATTCTTTCTTTTTCCCTTTCACTCCCTTGCTTTCTCCCGTACATTTTTTCTTTTTTCTCTTTTACACTCTTTGCTTTCTCCCGTACATTATTTCTTTTTTCTCTTTCATTCTTTTTGCTTTCTCCCGTTCATTCTTTTTTTCTCTTTCATTCCTTTGCTTTCTCCCGTTCATTCTTTCTTTTTCTCTTTCACTCCCTTTGCTTTCTCCCGTTCATTCTTTCTTTTTCTCTTTCACTCCCTTGCTTTCTCCAGTTCATTCTTTCTTTTTCTCTTTCATTCCATTTGCTGTCTCCCGTTCAATTTTCTTTTTCTTTTTCAATCCCTTTGCTTTCTCCAGTTCATTCTTTCTTTTTTCTTTTTTACTCTCTTTGCTTTCTCCCGGTCATTCTTTGTTTTTCTCTTTCATTCTATTGCTTTCTCCCGTTCATTCTTTCTTTTTTCTCTTTCACTCTCTTTGCTTTCTCTCGTTCATTCTTTCGTTTTTCTCTTTCACTCCCTTTGCTTTCTCCCGTTCATTATTACTTTTTTCTCTTTCATTCCCTTTGCTTTCTCCCGTTCATTATTTCTTTTTTTCTTTCATTCCCTTTGTTTTCTCCCGTTCATTCTTTCTTTTTCTCTTTCATTTCTTTGATTTCTCCCGTTCATTCTTTCTTCTTCTCTTACTCTCCCTTGCTTTCTCCAGTTCATTCCTTCTTTTCCTCTTACACTCCCTTGCTTTCTCCCGTTCATTCCTTCTTTTTCTCTTTCACTCCTTTGCTTTCTCCCGTTCATTCTTTCTTTTTCTCTTACTCTCCCTTGCTTTCTCCCGTTCATTCATTCTTTTTCTCTTTCACTCCTTTGCTTTCTCCCGTTCATTCTTTCTTTTTCACTTACTCTCCCTTGCTTTCTCCCCGTTCATTCCTTCTTTTTCTCTTTCAATCCCTTTTCGTTTTTCCCGTTCATTTTTTATTTTTTCTCTCTCACTCCTTAGCTTTCTACCGATCATTCTTTCATTTTCTCTTTCACTACCTTGCTTTCTCCCGTTCATTTTTTCTTTTTCTCTTTCACACTCTTTGCTTTCTCCCGGTCATTCTTTGTTTTTCTCTTTCACTCTAGTGCTTTCTCCCGTTCATTCTTTCTTTTTTCACTTTCACTCTCTTTGCTTTCTCTCGTTCATTCTTCCGTTTTTCTCTTTCAATCCCTTTTCTTTCTCCCGTTCATTATTTCTTTTTTCTCTTTCATTCCCTTTGCTTTCTCCCGTTCATTCTTTCTTTTTTCTCTTTCACTCACTTTCTTTCTCCCGTTCATTCATTCTTTTTCTCTTTCACTCCTTTGCTTTCTCCCGTTCATTCTTTCTTTTTCTCTTACTCTCCCTTGCTTTCTCCCTTTCATTCCTTCTTTTTTTCTTTCACTCCCTTTTCATTTTTCCCGTTCATTTTTTATTTTTTCTCTCTCACTCCTTAGCTTTCTCCCGTTCATTCTTTCTTTTTCTCTTTCACTACCTTGCTTTCTCCCGTTCATTCTTCCTTTTTCTCTTTCACATTCTTTGCTTTCTCCCGGTCATTCTTTGTTTTTCTCTTTCACTCCATTGCTTTCTCCCGTTCATTCTTTCTTTTTTCTCTTTCACTCTCTTTGCTTTCTCTCGTTCATTCTTTCGTTTTTCTCTTTCACTCCCTTTGCTTTCTCCAGTTCATTATTTCTTTTTTCTATTTCATTCCCTTTGCTTTCTCCCGTTCATTCTTTCTTTTTCTCTTTCACTACTTTGCTTTCTCCCGTTCATTCTTCCTTTTTCTCTTTCACATTCTTTGCTTTCTCCCGGTCATTCTTTGTTTTTCTCTTTCACTCTATTGCTTTCTCCCGTTCATTCTTTGTTTTTTCTCTTTCACTCTCTTTGCTTTCTCTCGTTCATTCTTTCGTTTTTCTCTTTCACTCCCTTTGCTTTCTCCAGTTCATTATTTCTTTTTTCTATTTCATTCCCTTTGCTTTCTCCCGTTCATTATTTCTTTTTTCTCTTTCATTCCCTTTGCTTTCTCCCGTTCATTCTTTTTTTTTTCTCTTTCATTTCTTTGATTTCTCCCGTTCATTCTTTCTTTTTCTCTTACTCTCACTTGCTTTCTCCCGTTCATTCTTTCTTTTTCTCTTACTCACCCTTTGCTTTCTCCCGTTCATTCTTTTTTTCTCTCTTTTATTTCTTTGATTTCTCCCGTTCATTCTTACTTTTTCCCTTACTCTCCCTTGCTTTCTCCCGTTCATTCCTTCTTTTTCTCTTACTCTCCCTTGCTTTCTCCCGTTCATTCCTTCTTTTTCTCTTTCACTCCTTTGCTTTCTCCCGTTCATTCTTTCTTTTTCTCTTACTCTCCCTTGCTTTCTCCCGTTCATTCATTCTTTTTCTCTTTCACTCCTTAGCTTTCTCCCGTTCATTCTTTCTTTTTCTCTTTCACTACCTTGTTTCTCCCGTTCATTTTTTCCTTTTCTCTTTCACACTCTTTGCTTTCTCCCGGTCATTCTTTGTTTTCCTCTTTCACTCTATTGCTTTCTCCCGTTCATTCTTTCTTTTTTCTCTTTCACTCTCTTTGCTTTCTCTCGTTCATTCTTTTGTTTTTCTCTTTCACTCCCTTTTCTTTCCCCCGTTCATTATTTCATTTTTCTCTTTCATTCCCTTTGCTTTCTCCCGTTCATTCTTTCTTTTTTCTCTTTCCCTTCCCTTTGCTTTCTCCCGTTCATTATTTCTTTTTCTCTTTCATTCCCTTTGCTTTCTCCCGTTCATTCTTTCTTTTTCTCTTTCATTCCTTTGCTTTCTCCCGGTCATTCGTACTTTTTTTCTCTTTCACTCCTTTGCTTTCTCCCGTTCATTCTTTCTTTTTTCTCGTTCAGTCCCTTTGCTTTCTCCCGTTCATTCTTCCTTTTTCTCTTTCACTCCCTTTGCTTTCTCCCGTTCATTCTTTCTTTGTCTCTTTCACTCCCTTGCTTTATCCCGTTCATTCTTTCTTTTTCTCTTTCATTCCATTTGCTGTCTCCCGTTCATTCTTTCTTTTTCTGTTTCAATCCCTTTGCTTTCTCCAGTTCATTCTTTCTTTTTTCTCTTTTACTCTCTTTGCTTTCTCCCGTTCATTCTTTCTTTTTTCTCTTTCACTCACTTTCTTTCTCCCGTTCATTCATTCTTTTTCTATTTCACTCCTTTGCTTTCTCCCGTTCATTCTTTCTTTTTCTCTTACTCTCTCTTGCTTTCTCCCGTTCATTCCTTCTTTTTATCGTTCACTCCCTTTTCATTTTTCCCGTTCATTTTTTCTTTTTTATCTCTCACCCCTTAGCTTTCCCCCGTTCATTCTTTCTTTTTTCTCTTTCACTCTCTTTGCTTTTACCGGTTCTTTCTTTTTTCTCTTTCACTCTCATGGCTTTCTCCCGTTCATTTTTTCTTTTTCTCTTTCACTGCTTCGTTTTCTCCCTTTAATTCTTTCTTTTTCTTTTTCACTCCTTTGCTTTCTCCCGTTCATTCTTTCTTTCTTTCTCTCTTTCACTCTGTTTGCTTTCTCCTGTTCATTTATTATTTTTTCTCTATCACTCTGTTTGCTTTCTCCCGTTCATTCTTTCTTTTTTCTCTTTCACTCTTTTGCTTTCTCCCGTTCATTCTTTCTTTTTCTCTTTCACAACCTTGCTTTCTCCCGTTCATTCTTCTTTATTCTCTTACACTGTCTTTGCTTTCTCCCGTTCCTTCTTACGTTTTTCTCTTTCACTCCCTTTGCTTTCTCTCGGTCATTATTTCTTTTTTCTCTTTCATTCCCTTTGCTTTCTCCCGTTCATTCTTTTTTTTTCTCTTTCACTCATTGCTTTCTCCCGTTCATTCGTTCTTTTTTTCTCTTTCACTCCTTTGCTTTCTCCCGTTCATTCTTTCTTTTTCTCTTTCACTACCTTCCTTTCTCCCGTACATTTTTTTTCTCTTTTACACTCTTTGCTTTCTCCCTTTCATTATTTCTTTTTTCTCTTTCATTCCCTTTGCTTTCTCCCGTTCATTCTTTCTTTTTCTCTTTCATTCCTTTGCTTTCTCCCGGTCATTCGTTCTTTTTTTCTCTTTCACTCCTTTGCTTTCTCCCGTTCATTTTTTCTTTTTTCTCGTTCAGTCCCTTTGCTTTCTCCCGTTCATTCTTTCTTTTTCTCTTTCACTCCCTTTGCTTTCTCCCGTTCATTCTTTCTTTTGCTCTTTCACTCCCTTGCTTTATCCCGTTCTTTCTTTCTTTTTCTCTTTCATTCCATTTGCTGTCTCCCGTTTATTCTTTCTTTTTCTTTTTCAATCCCTTTGCTTTCTCCCGTTCATTCTTTCTTTTTTTCTCTTTTACTCTCTTTGCTTTCTCCCGTTCATTCTTTCGTTTTTCTCTTTCACTCACTTTCTTTCTCCCGTTCATTCATTCTTTTTCTCTTTCACTCCTTTGCTTTCTCCCGTTCATTCTTTCTTTTTCTCTTACTCTCCCTTGCTTTCTCCCGTTCATTCCTTCCTTTTCTCTTTCACTCCCTTTTCTTTTTTCCCGTTCATTTTTTATTTTTTCTCTCTCACTCCTTAGCTTTCTCCCGTTCATTCTTTCTTTTTCTCTTTCACTACCTTGCTTTCTCCCGGTCATTCTTTGTTTTTCTCTTTCACTCTATTGCTTTCTCCCGTTCATTCTTTCTTTTTTTCTTTCACTCTCTTTGCTTTCTCTCGTTCATTCATTCGTTTTTCTCTTTCACTCCCTTTGCTTTCTCCGTTCATTTATTTCTCTTTTTCTCTTTCATTACCTTTGCTTTCTCCCATTCATTTATTTCTTTCTCTTTCATTCCCTTTGCTTTCTCCCGTTCATTCTTTCTTTCTCTTTCATTTCTTTGATTCACCATTCATTCTTCTCTCTTGCTTTCTCCCCCGTTCATTCTTTCTTTTTCTCTTTCACTCCTTTGATTTCTCCCGTTCATTCTTTCTTTTTTCTCTTTCACCTTCCTTTGCTTTCTCTCGTTCATTCTTTCGTTTTTCTTTTTCTTTCACTCCCTTAGATTTCTCCCATTCATTCTTTCTTTTTCACTTTCACTCAGTTTGCTTTCTCCCCGTTCATTCTTTCTTTTTTCTCTTTCACTCTCTTTGCTTTCTCCCGTTCACTCTTTCTTTTTCACTTTCACTCCCTTTGCTTTCTCCCGTTCATTTTTTGTTTTTCTCTTTCAATTCTTTGCTTTCTCCCATTCATCCTATCTTTTTTCTCTTTCACTCCCTTTGCATTCACCCTGTTCATTATTTCATTTTCACTTTCACTCCCTTTGCCTTCTCCCGTTCATTCTTTCTTTTTTCTTTTTCACTCCATTTGATTTCCCCGTTTTCATTCTTTCCTTTACTCTTTCACTCTGTTTGCTTTCTCCCGTTTATTCGTTCTTTTTCTCTTTCACTCTCGTTGATTTCTCCCGTTCATTCTTTGTTTTTCTCTTTCACTCCTTTTCTTTCTCCCGTTCATTCTTTGTTTTTCTCTTTCACTACCTTTGCTTTTAACAGTTCATTATTTCTTTTTTCTCTTTCATTCCTTTACTTTCTCCCGTTCATTCTTTCTTTTTCTTTTTCACTCGCTTTGCTTTCTCCCGTTCATTCGTTTTTTTCTCTTTCACTCCTTTGCTTTCTCCCGTTCATTCATTTCTTTTTTCTCTTTCATTCACTTGCTTTCTCCCGTTCATTCTTTCTTTTTTCTCTTTCATTCCCTTTGCTTTCCCCCTGTTCAGTATTTCTTTTTCTCTTTCACTCCCTTTGCCTTCCCCGTTTATTCTTTCTTTTTCACTTTCACTCCCTTTGCTTTGTCCCGTTTATTCTTTCTTTTTCTCTTTCACACTGTTTGCTTTCTCCTGTTCATTCTTTCTTTTTCTCCTTCACTCCTTTGCTTTCTCCCGTTCATTCTTTCTTTTTTCTCTTTCACTCTTTTTGCTTTCCCCCTTCATTCTTTCTTTTTCTCTTTTACTCTCTTTGCTTTCTCCAGTTCATTCTTTCTTTTTTCTCTTTAACTGACATGCTTTCTCCCGTTCATTCTTTCTTTTTCACATTCACTCTCTTTGCTTTCTCCCGTTCATTCTTTGTTTTTCTCGTTCACTTCTTTGCTTTCTCCCATTCATTCTTTCTTTTACTCTTTCACTCTGTTTGCTTTCTCCCGTTCATTCTTTCTTTTTCTTTTTCACTCGCTTTGCTTTCTCCCGTTCATTCTTTTTTTTCTCTTTCACTCCTTTGCTTTCTCCCGTTCATTCTTTCTTTTTTCTCTTTCACTCCTTTGCTTTATCCCGTTCATTCTTTCTTTTTTTTTCACTCCTTTGCTTTCTCCCGTTCATTCTTTCTTTTTTCTCTTTTACTCCCTTTGCTTTCCCCCGTTCATTATTTCTTTTTCTCTTTCACTCCCGTTGTTTCTCCTGTTCATTCTTTCTTATTCTCTTTCATTCCTTTGCTTTCTCCCGTTCATTCTTTCTTTTTTCTCTTTCACACTTTTTGCTTTCCCCCTTCATTATTTCTTTTACTCTTTCCCTCCCTTGCTTTCTCCCGTTCATTCTTTCTTTTTCTCTTTCACTCAGTTTGCTTCCTCCCGTTCATTCTTTCTTTTTCTCTTTCACTCAGTTTGCTTTCTCCCGTTCATTCTTCCTTTTTTCTCTTTTACTCTCTTTGCTTTCTCCCGTTCATTCTTTCTTTTTCTCTTTCACTCCTTTGATTTCTCCCGTTCATTCTTTCTTTTTTCTCTTTCACTTCTTTGCTCTCTCCCGTTCATTCTTTCTTTTTTTCTGTTTCACTCCTTTGCTTTCTCCCGTTAATTCTTTCTTTTTCTCTTTCACTACATTGCTTTCACCCGTTCATTCTTTCTTTTTCTCTTTCACTCTGTTTGCTTTCTCCCGTTCATTATTTCTTTATTCTTTTTCACTCCATTGCTTTCTCCCGTTCATTCATTCTTTTTTTCTTTCACTCTCTTTGCTTTCTCTCGTTCATTCTTTCGTTTTTCTCTTTCACTCCCTTAGATTTCTCCCATTCATTCTTTCTTTTTCACTTTCACTCAGTTTGCTTTCTCCCGTTCATTCTTTCTTTTTCTCTTTCACTCTCTTTGCTTTCTCCCGTTCACTCTTTCTTTTTCACTTTCACTCCCTTTGCTTTCTCCCGTTCATTTTTTGTTTTTCTCTTTCAATTCTTTGCTTTCTCCCATTCATTCTATCTTTTTTCTCTTTACTCTCTTTGCATTCACCCTGTTCATTATTTCATTTTCTCTTTCACTCCCTTTGCCTTCTCCCGTTCATTCTTTCTTTTTTCTTTTTCACTCCATTTGATTTCCCCGTTTTCATTCTTTCTTTTACTCTTTCACTCTTTTTTCTTTCTCCCGTTCATTCTTTCTTTTTTCTCTTTGACTCACTTGCTTTCTCCCGTTCATTCTTTCTTTTTTCTCTTTCACTCCCTTTGCTTTCCCCCTGTTCATTCTTTCTTTTTCTCTTTCACTCTTTTTGCTTTCTCCCCTTCATTCTTTCTTTTTTCTTTTTCACTCCTTTGCTTTCTCCCGTTCATTCTTTCTTTTTCTCTTTCACTACCTTGCTTTCTCCCGTTCATTCTTTCTTTATTCTCTTTCACTCTCTTTACTTTCTCCCGTTCATCATTTCTTTTTGTCTTCTACTCCTTTTCTTTCTCCCGTTCAATCTTTCTTTTTTCTCTTTCACTCTCTTTGCTTTCTTCCGTTCCTTCTTTCGTTTCTCTCTTTCACTCCCTTTGCTTTCTCCCGTTCATTATTTCTTTTTTCTCTTTCATTCCCTTTGCTTTCTCCCGTTCATTCTTTTTTTTTCTCTTTCACTCACTTGCTTTCTCCCGTTCATTCTTTTTTTTTCTCTTTCACTCCTTTGCTTTCTCCCGTTCATTCTTTCTTTTTTCTCTTTCACTCATTTGTTTTCTCCCGTTCATTCTTTATTTTTCTCTTTCACTCTCTTTGCTTTCTCCCGTTCATTCTTTGTTTTTCTCTTTCACTTCTTTGCTTTCTCCCATTCATTCTTTCTTTTTCTCTTTCACTCTGTTCGCTTTCTCCCGTTCATTATTTCTTTTTCTTTTTCACTCACTTGCTTTCTCCCGTTCATTTTTTCTTTTTCTCTTTCACCCCCTTGCTTTCTCCCGTTCATTCTTTCTTTTTCTCTTTCACTCCCTTGCTTTCTCCCGTTCATTCTTTCTTTTTCTCTTTCACTCCTTTGCTCTCTCCCGTTCATTCTTTCTTATTTTCTCTGAATATTATGATTTATAATCATTATGAATTGCTCCACTTTAAATTCGTCCCCCTTAATTTTTATGATTGTTAAAATTTATATTTAAATTTATGTTTTTTTATCTTATATAATTTTTGTCTTTTTATATAAAGCTCTTCATAAATCAAAAAAAAGTAGTTTCGTATGATTATAAGAATTAACTTTCATGAACATAGCACGAAGTTAAATTCAAATCTGTTAAAGGGTCAGTTTGAAATGCACATCTGATGATTGCATAATGCATGAAGCTCCAGGTCGTGCCACGATTAGGTTAATGTGTATATTTACTAATATATAATAATTACCTTTGATACTACATTGAGCACTTTTTACTTAACACTTGAATAATAACTTTATACATTTGTGTATTCTTATAATATATATTTATGCACACACACACACACACACACACACACACACACACACACACACACACACACACATATGTATATATATATATATATATATATATATACTTATTGTAGTTGGTTAGGTTAATTCCACGGAGGATCTTAATAGGATGAGAACTCTAAAAATTAACATGAATTTCTCATTCGTAAGGTCCTTCATTTGAAAATGGTTGATCCTAAAAAAATTCAGTCCAACATAATCTTATCGTCTGGGTTTTTATCGTGAACTCATTATTGTAACCATGACATCAGCGTTTAAATTTTAACATTGTAAACTTTACTCTCTCTCTCTCTCAACAACAAATTTGTTTTTGCTTTTTCTTCTCCCACAATTTCTTTCGTCCGGATAATGGAAACCCATTCAGTTTTGTAAAAGATTTCGGTCTGATGTGCCGAAATATTTAAAATATTCATATATATATATATATATATATATATAAGAAATCGTAGTAGGATTTGAAATAATGAAGTAATTCATCGAGTTTTTATTAGACCTCAGCAGAATGCAGATCATCAGCACTAGATGGCCGTTTGGGACTCATCAACAGTGCACATTCACTAACACGAATTGAAACCCACACAGTTACGTTATTAAGCAAATATATCGCCGCTTATTCACATATTCCGTGGTGAAACTCTGCTGAGCTCCTTTTACCCATAAGACTGTGTCTTCCAGAGCCACGATTACTATGACCAAGCCGCTCACACTGGAGTATTATATGTCGGTTCAAGTAACGATATACAAACGAGAAAATTTCAGTGGATTTGAAATAATTAATTCATCGAGTAATTAGAACAGAATGCAGAAAGCACTGAACGGCCGTTTCATATATATATATATATATATATATATATATATATATATATATATATATATATATATAAAAATTTCGTATAGTAATTAAAGATTATATAGACAAAATAAATAAGTATAAATTATTTTGCTTTGCCGCTGTGAACTCTGCGTTAGGGAGAAGAGTTGCTCCTCTTAAACTCGGGGGGAAAATTTAAAGAAGTTAAATTATATTTCCCAGGAGAATAAATTCTTATTCTACTAGTGTTGAACGTGTTGTTTTTTTGGTAAAAGAAATAATCCTTTTTTCTGTTAAAATTATAAGAAATAATTCTTATATTATGCGTAAATTACAAATCACGGTTCAAACCCAGGAAGAAGGACATTTTTGGAAGAATTAATTGTTAATGCATCAGCAAAAGTAATCGGTCTTTTGGTAGCCTTTTATATCACTTATATCTGGGATACATCGTAGAAATAAAAACTGAGTCGTGTGTTTGCCATCCACTGGGAAAAATACTAAAATTTGTTTATTCTTACCAAAATATATTTTACGTACTTAATGACTTATTGTAAATATATTATTAATTTATAATTTATTTGTACTTATGTATTTAGTGTTTAATTGTGATAAGGTTCAGCGCCAAGGTTATTTTTCAGTGATTTACTGATAAAATGAATTTTGGCAAGCAGGTTTTCTATCGTAATGTGCTCGATATCGGATTGTAGATAGAGCTTTGATAAGTACAAAGTGATTCTCTTTAACATAACAGATTCAGGAATCTGCTCTAAAAAAAGGCAAACTCTTTATACTTTTTTATATATTCATTTAATTATATATTTTTGTTCTTTAATGACTTACTTTTCTTATTTTGCTGTTTTCAATTTATCTTTGCCTGCCGCTAGTTTTGCTCTTTTCATTGATCATTATTGTGTTTCCAGGTTTGTTTAAAGAGATTTTTGTTAATTTCAATGTGCGTCTCTGTGTATTCACATTATTAGAGCAACTTTTATATAGTTTTAATTTATATTCCCTTCCTGTAGTATATATATATATATATATATATATATATATATATATATATATAAACTGTGTCGAGTGTTTCACGGAGACAAAGGCGTTTTCATAATCAGCTAAAACTGAACAAACTTTTAAATAGTTGGTGTTTTTTTTTGCATCAGTTCAAACTTTTGTTTATAGATGATCTATCGCTGAGGGGCCATTGCTAAATCTGTTCAGCTGGATGATTTTAATTTAGGGTATTTCACAGACTTTTTATCAATTCTTTTGGAAACAATTTATATATTGTAATGTGATAAATTATGCTGAAACTAACATGTGAAATGTCTAATCAAATGTTTTAGATATCACTACGAGGAGGGCACCTTCGATTCCTTGCGATGAAATCAGAAGATTGGATCAGCAAGGACTTGCCTGATGCGACAACGGCGATCTGATGATTATTCCAGCGAATTTAATCGGACGAAAATTCCGTTGTTCATAGTCAAACTCTTTGGAGGAAAGCTTCCTTTAATAGTGCGCAATGTGCCGTAAATAGAGAAAAGACGGTTTTGATAAAGCGTCAATTGCCAAGGTCTTTGTCTCTATTTTATAAAAGAGAATTATTCTTTTTTGACTGACGTTCCTTTCTTTTCTGTTTACACTTGGATATTAGCCAAACTTATAATTTATTGATTTCTTATACTGTGTCTTTCAATAAGCATGTTACTCTACCATCCTTTAAGATACATTATTATAACAAGTTTGATATTTTGAAGCACAAATATTAAATCATCTGTTACTCCTAGAACATCACTTCCGATTGATTGTTAGTTGTATTTTTATTTTAGAAGCACACAAATTATTAAGCTGCACCTCAACTATTCCAAACATATCCCGACGTATCGTCACTTTTAAGCTTCTATCATTCAATTCAAGCATTTTTTTTTATAGATGCATGTCGTAGACTAAACACAATTTAAACTTTGTTTTTTTTCTCTAATAACTTTTTAACATCCTTCCATCTTAACTTAGTGTTTTTTATTTTGCT
This sequence comes from Ascarosepion bandense, assembly GCA_037127315.1. Lineage (NCBI taxonomy): Eukaryota > Metazoa > Mollusca > Cephalopoda > Sepiida > Sepiidae > Ascarosepion > Ascarosepion bandense. The sequence continues at coordinate 623,329 of JBBBDQ010001492.1, forward strand.
TATTGATAGCTTTTCGTAATTTTCAATTCATTTGAGTTTCTCAACATTCAGTTGTTTGTTCAAATCTCTCCATTTTTATCAGTTAAGTGCCATACGTGGTACACGCTTGGGCAATCATGTCTCGAAATGACAGAAGATTATCCCGCAGTAGGTTGCCATTGCTTTCTGCAGTAGACCGATTGCCATCCAAGGCTATAGAACCCAATCTGTACTATTATTCAACCTATAACTGGAGGAAAGAGACGGATTAATACCTTTCCCAAGGGTATTTGTGCGTAAGTGAATGCAAGGAATTCGACTGGAATTCGAACTCGGCTCCCCGATCTCTCGTGCCGAGCCGATATCCATTGCACCACATCCGTTTTTATCAGTTTTCTTTTTAACTTTAACTATTTATCTATGTTACTCCATTTTCCATTTGTTTTCCCCGACTTTCTTTCCTCTTTTTCTTTTATTAATATTCACATCTTTTATATAATTTTTTCCTTATAACAGAAAGTCTGTAACAAGTTCTTGATTTCTACGTAGAATTTGATAGAACTTTCTCTGATTTTATAAGGAAATGTTTTATTTTGGGAACTAATTTTGTGTTCACTTATTTTAGAATGACTCAGCAACTTGTCATATTTTAAAACTTAACTACATTATGTGAGCAATGACGGACATTTGTAGACAATTGAAGCAAAAAAGGCACTTATAAAAAGAGGAAGAGACATTTGAAATGGGGTAAATAATGAAGAAAGAGGACTTTGGTACTCACACGACGGATTGAAAGCGAGTTAGACAGACATCAACAGCGCATAGCGAGCTTGAATAAATAGATAGTAGATCAAACTTTAGGAGAGAAAACAAAACCAAAAACAAAATGGAATAAGAGCTACAAAGAACCAAAAATTATGAGGAGTTAAGATGGCTAACATCACAAAACGGACAAAGCATTACACATGGAAGAAGAAGAAGATATTATTAATTCTACTAGTGTCTTTATTTTGGTTTTTCCAAGAACTTTGATGTTGAAAAGTGAACACATAGTTGTGAGAAGGTTATTATTTCGAATCTCTACCCTATTCTAATTTTTTATTTCTTCTTCGTCTATAATGAAATAATGAAAACGCTTCACTTTACTCTTTTCTCAAAATCTTTGTAGTTGATTTATACACTTGAATTATTGTAAGAGTACATCTTTTTCATAACCTAATTACTATTCAAACTATACTTTCAGATACATTATTAAAATTTACCACCTAAGTCGCCATGCTATTATTGACTAAAAATATACACAGAATTCGATTCTCAGTTTCAGATTACATCAGCATTAATTTAATCGAATTCACCGTAAATAAGGCAGCAAAGAAAGGCGTGGAAGAACTAGAAAACAGAAACATTTCTAAGGAACGATAGCAATAGAAGAGTAATCTGCAAGACAGAAGATAGCGATTGATGGATTAAACCTTACTGGAAAGCATGGAACCGGAAGAGAGTTTTACAAGCAAAAAGTGCGAGAAAATAAAAGCTGTTAACATAGAACTTACGTTGACCTCTAACCAAGTCGAAAGTAAATTGGTGAAAACTCGGCGTTAAGTTAAGTGTCATACGTGATACACTCTTTGGGTGATCATGTCTCGAAAGTGACATGACTGACCAGAAATTAGTTGCCATTACTTTCTGCGGTAAACTGGTTGCCAACCAAGGCTATAGAATCCAATCTGTCCTGATAATCGACCCGTAGCTGGAGGGGAGAGACGGATTAATACCTTTCCCAAAGTTATTTGAGCGTAAGTGAATGTAAGTAATTCAACTGGAATTAGAACTCGGTTCTCCCATTTCTCGTTCCAAGACGATATCCACTGCAACAAAACTAAATTCATAAAGTCCATTTACCATAGAGCTCATTACCATGTCAGGACAAATAACTTTGCTGATTCTTCTTTGGATTTTACAAGTTCAAATTTAATTTGTTCTTTAAATCACCACAACATTTAGAAGGTAAGAGAGAGGGGGATGGAGGGAGAGAGAGCGGGAGAGAGAGAGAAAGAGAGAGATGGAGGGAGGGAGGGAGGGAAAGATCGGGAGAGGGAGAGAGGGAGAGAGCAGTTAAATACCAGAGCCTAGGGATGCCGAGACTTAAATTGTGACGTATGTCATATATGAATCCAAATTTTAATTTCTTCTTGCTTTTGGACTTTATCTAATCTTCAGTTCATTTTCAACAAAGACGCCTGCAAAATTTCTGTCTATTAATTTCCCATCATCTTTTCCTGTTCATATTTTGTCATCTTTTTGTTTGTCTTAATCATTTGGATTAATTCCATCCAATTTTCGTACTGACGCCTCTAATTAGCCTGACTTGTAAATTTCTCTTCTTCCTTTACGTTAATCTCCCTTTAAATTCCGCCATTTTCTCCTCCTTGTCTGACGTCTTTGTAACTGATTCTGTTACGTCCAATATATACCATTTTAAAATCAATCGCCAATTAACTTCATTATACTTAAACTTTACGACACTGTCTATTAAGTAAACTGCAATGCCAAAAATGATATCTGCTTAATAATGTTCAGCTCATTCTTTTGAATGAATAACGATGGCTCTATGATGTGCGACAAAGTCCAAAAGTCTTGAGGGTCACTGTGTGGGCGTATCTACCCAGACACATTCAAGACAGTTTATAATTGAGTTGTGTTTGTAGCTGACACTTGCTAATGGTGGACCTAAATACTAAGTGTTATGAGGTTGCTCTATCTTATATTAGGGCAAAAGATTACAACTGGAAACATAGCCAGCATAAAGCAATACCAATAATATACAACGGGACCTGATTAAAACTAAATTCTGATTACAATACTATTTCTTACAAATTTTAAAATAATAGATTCCAAGACATTATCAACCTATTATCAGTTTGCGTATTACAGTGGATTTCTTGCCATATGCAGTCTCCTCTACTCACGAACTCTGCCGACGGCCATAAAATCTTGGAAACGAAATCACAAGACATCAGTCTTTAGTTATTTTATGGAATGTTCTCTGGTGTAAATAAGGAGCGGTAACGAATGTTGTCATATCAATAATGTTGTTAAATTAATCAAAGACAACGAAAGCTAATTTTGTTTAATTTTCCTTGAGGTATATAAGAGAATTATTTCCGAATATCTCTTATATATATATATATATATATATATATATATATATATCACTTCACTCAAAGCAAGGGGTAATGCCTTTAGTACCCAGCGTGTTGTTGCCGAATGTAAAAGTGCAAGGAAAGATTCAAAATAGGTAAGATTGAGGAAAGGACAAAAGATGAACAGGGTTTAAGAAGACACAAGATGGCAATTGAAGTTGCATTTAAATTTTTGAAGATTGTAATTATCAGTGAAGTAAGGAAACGAAGGATGTTCAACAGGTGCAAAGTGCGAGAAAAGAATCAGTTGGAATAATTTTACCATATCAACTTAGAACTATTTTCAGTTATTTTGGGGGGGCTTTTTATACTTTTGACCCTATTACGCCCTTTGATTCCAAGTTCTCCCATACATTGGTGCAGAGTGCCTGCAACGAAACTACTTGCTCTAATTTTCACTGCTATAATATTTACAATAGACCCTTCCTTTACCAGATCTGATTTTAGATTTTCATATTTATTAGTTTTATATTCTTAACTTCGTTCCATCTGGCTTTCATATGGCACTGTTAATTCTTCCAGAATGATTTCATAGTTCACTCTTGACAGAAGAACAATATAAAGTCTCAAACCCTTACTTGATATTATTTTGGGGTAATCTCTACGCCAACCAGGAATGTCTGCAGATACCTCTCAAATGTCTTAAGAACTAAAGAGAGTTTGTCCGGGTATAGCTAGATATTTGCTTGTTTGCTTTGAGCCGAGGTATATGTTTCCCTCTGCAACTACTTTCCGGGTTGAATTAGATGACTCAGACTTCATATATTTCTCTATAATTTTGACCAGCTCATCCAAAACACTACTGTATCTACATGTATATCTTTCATTGAAAAGGGTGTTTTACAGGAACTAAGAACATGTTTCATTTGTGGATTTTCCTTACACAGGGGACAAGTTGGATCGCTCTCTTTCTTTCATTTAACAAGATTCATCTTAGATGATAGCAGGACATATGTGGAACGAAGTAAAAAACTGAGTGAGCCATTTGCCAAATGTCATTCCAAGTAATAGATTTCTGCAGAGCCTCCTCCAAGTTTGTTCATTGGCCTTGTTGGGATTGCAATACTAATTCTACGAGTCTTTTGTTATCTTCTTCGTTCCTTACATTTTGGATGACCATGTCTCATCGATCCTTACGAGAAGTTTTCAGACACGATTTTATTTCATTTAGTCCTAAGCCTTGTTTCCCTGCTTGGGCGTATCCAAAATCTTCATTAAAAGCTAAATTGTCTTTAGCACTTGTTATCGTCTCTCTGACTTTCTACATTCTCACCGTTTTTAATGTAGGATTAAATATTTTACTACTTTATCTTTGGAGTCATCCAAAATCATTTAATCAGATATTCCGGATTTATACTCCTCCACAATTGTCTGTAGTACAATGCAATATCAGACAATCATTTTCGGATATATTTATGCTTATTTTCAAATGTACTTGTTTTAAATTCATATACAAGGAAGGGCCATAGTAGCATTGAAATGAGTACATGCTTTGATAGATTTTGTAATGATCTGGATATCTCTTTCATTTGATTGGTATCTTTTAAAGATTGATCATACTACCGTCCTGAAGTTTTCACTGATTTTTCCGATACTGTAGAAATCCTTGGACTACCTACTACAAAATTTTTGATTTTATTCAGTTTTCCGTTTCTAAGAGAAAGGCTTCTGGACTTGTTGGTTTAAATTTCATTCCACACTAACCAATCAGGTCGTTTATGAAGCTTAATATCTTGCGATTTAATTTGGCTGAAAGGATTGTAGTGTAATCTATGAACACCTTCACTGGTAGAGTTTGATAACTTTTAACAAGCTCAAGAACATCAGCTTTGTTGTTTGTCGTTTTGAGAATCAGCTGCATGGATAGGATGAAAAGTATGGTTGACACTATACATCCCACCGCAATTCCAACTTTATATCTACTCCACTTCGTCGGATAGTCTTTTGTAATAAAACGCATAAGAAAACCATCAAAATAAATGCCTAGCATATTAGGTATTTCCTTTGGAATATGGTACATTTGTAATGATAATTATATTATTTGGTGGGCTACTGATCCGTAGCATTAGTCTGATCTAACCAAATGACTTCAAAATGTTTTCTTTTAATTTTCGCTTTTTTAATAGCCTCTCAGATCATGTTTCCGTGCTCTAAGAAACCAGATATTTCTGTTAATCCATTTAGTTAATCCCGATGCCAAAACTGCGAAAAATCTCTTTCCTTGTACATTGAAAACCGAAATTGGTTGATATCCTTGGAATTCTTTTCTTTGGGTATGTAAACCCCATCAGCTATCAGCCACTGTTGGCTGATATGGTAGTTTTTCCATGCCAACTTTAAGTTAGTATGTAACCACTTAGGAAGGTATATAGAAGGAAAGGTATTCCGTTAGGGTCACATGTTGATTTATTTCTACTCTTGTAGACTATGCGTCTTATTTCTTTGCGTGTTGGTGGTTTAACGTCTATCAAGCTTCACGTTAGAAGCGGCTGGCCAAAGTAACTTGCTATTATGATCTAGAGGAATAGGTTTTTTGGGATCAGAGTAAATATCTCTAAAATGTTCCTAAATTAAATTTTTCTCTATTTTAAGCACACCTGATCTTGGTTGATCAAATATGTTCCTCGCATATTTGTAAGCTTCCTGGAAGAAACGCCTTTTGTCTTTCCTTCCTTTCATCCGTTTCTTCTGCTCTGCTAAACATGTTGTGTTTCTCTTTAAAGTCATGCAAGGTTTTAAGCAAGTCTTTTTTCTCATCCAAATTTGTGAAACGGATTTGCCGTTTTAAGTTTCTTTTTTGTTTCTAAGATCACAAATATACGCACACACCCATACATACATACATACATATATACATACATACATACATACATATATATATATATATATATATATATATATATATATATATATATATATATGATCATTTTGGGGTTAAAAGATATTACCCACTGAAAAATAAAATGAACGCCAGTAACATATTCTTAACAAAAATCCATAACTTCACCTTTCTTCTAGTCATGGACTTCCATATTATTTTTTAAAGCAGTAATTTGATTCTTTAAACAAACCGATACAGAAATACATCCCGTCCCCTGAGACGCTATAACGTGATTGGAATTTTGAACCAATAATTCTAGTATTCAGGAAACATCAAATTGAAGTCTTTATTTTCCTTCCATTACAAGACTAAATTATTCTACTTTTTATCTACCAGGCAAGAAAATCCAATTTTATTTCTGTCATAAAAATTTCCATCCACCAATCTTTAAGTAAATTTTCATCTGTTTCCACAAAACAATAAGATAAATAAAATACAGAGAACATTTTTATTTAAAATTTTATAAAATTAAATTATGATGTAAAATTATTTTTTCTTTACCGATTATCAAAGTTTCATAGATTTTGTCACTGCCACAAATACAGTTCATATTTAAGACATTTATGTATTTTAGAAAGCAAAGCACGAAGCGTTTTAATAAATAAAATGAAAAAATGTCAATAGAAATATGGGAAAAATTAGTATATTTTAAGATTGTAATTTTTAAAAAAATTTTATAAGTCTGGCTTGCTAATTTGCTGATATTGGGAGACTGAAGTACAAAGTCTCAGAATCGCATGATACCAAATGTAGAGTAAGATGTTAGAGGTAATAGTAGTAATACAAAATCAACCAACCAACAATACCTACTTATAGCAAAATGAACAACAATAGATTTGACTGTAGTTGGTAGCTTACAAGGGCGTTCAAAATATATTTTGTTGAAGTGATAAAACTGTATTCAAAATATATAGATTTCGGCATTAGATAATCCATAGAGGTTGATATGCATCTAAAAGAAATCAATCCATCAATCAACCAATCGCCATTTGTATGACGATCGAAACGTTGTGATAAAATAAATAAAGATTGATAGTAAAATGACCAATTTATCTGTAGTTGAAGTTATAAAACTGTATTCAAAATATTTAGATTTCGGCATTAGATAACCCATAGAGGTTGATATGCATCTAAACAAAATCATTCAATCAACCAATCGCTATTTGTATGACGATCGAAACGTTGTGATAAAATCATTAGGAATTGATATTAAAATGACCAATTTATCTGTATTTGAAGTTATAAAACTATTTAGATTTCGGCATTAGATAACCCATAGAGGTTGATATGCATCTAAACAAAATTAATCAATTAACCGACCAATCATTTGTATGACGATCGAAACGTTGTGACAAATCAATAAAGATTGATAGTAAAATGACCAATTTATCTGTAGTTGAAGTTATAAAATGATATTGAAAATATTTAGATTTCGGCATTAAATAATCCATAGAAATTTATATTCTGCTAAATGAAATCAACCAAACCTCATAAGAAGACAAATGCATGTAAAATCGAAACATTTTTTGGTTCTGATATTAGGTCATCTGATATATTTTTGCATGATGAGGATTTTATATTACAAAAATCGATTTAAGCGCAACAAGGAAGTAGGGGTTACAGGGTATGTAAACATTGGAAACAGAAATATGAATAAGGAGCGGGAAGAGGAAAAGTAATCAGGAGGACAGTAGATAACGAGTGACATTGCATTTAAATTTTGGCAGATTAAAATTTGGCTGGTAAGCATAGAGTCGGAAGGGAGTTTAACAAACGAGAAAAGAAACTGTTAGCATAAAAGTTACGGCCACATTTAACAAATTCAAATGTAAAATTGTCGCCACTCTAGTATTTAACTTAAAACAAATCTGGGTACCATCACGTAGAGCTCACTCGAACAATTACCATGAAAGTATTTATAGAAAAGACATTGAGAGGCAATCTTATGGCGATGGTAATTTGATGCTGAGTTGCCAGATCACGTCCAATAATATTGCTGATTCTTTTTCGGATTTTATCAAAATAAAATTTTATTGGCTAAGTAATGCAATTGAAGGAATAATTATATCATGTCTGTTCTTTTTTTATCGTTTCACCCCCAAGCAGGGGGCTACATAAGAGTAAACGTGTAGATAGGAGGAGTAAATATCAAAGTAAATAGTAAGAATACCGGACTATGTGTGGCAGCAATATTCTAAGCATGGACTTAGGGATATGTGTGAAAGATTCTGGAGAAAAAAATGACCGCATGCCCACAGTGAACCAATCTTTTTAGCAGTTAACCTAGCAATGGTTTTAATAAAAAGTCTTCCTGCTTCTTATCAGCTGAGAACGTAAGCAAGAGAAGGCAAAACATGCCATTTTTCATTGAGGTTAGCATCAGCCATACTGATAGAAAGCAGAGTGGAGTCTCTCAGATGGACTAATGGAGAGAACTTTAGATCCAAATCACAACTTGAAAATATTTCACCTAACAGTCATTTTTTTCTTTATGACCATCACTTTAATAATTGATGGAAGCCGAAGGATCTCTATAATAATTTCTATTATTTCAAGATTCAAAACCAATTTATCCTGTAATTTTTATGAACAAAATAATTTCGCAAAAAGACGCTGTGAATACTCTTAGCTTTATTAGGTCGAATAAACTAATTCACTCGTAATTTCTTAAATATTTAGCGAGTAAATATAATAGAATGATAGTGAAATTTGGTAAATATTAAGTAATTATCTATTTTGGATGAATTATAATATTGGCTAAGTAATGCAGATGAAGGAAAAATTATATCGTGTGGGTTCTTGATTGTCTATGGCAGAATATTGGCTTCAATTATTGTTTGTATGTTTGAGAGTTTGGTCCCAAACTCTTCAGCAATGGATCGCTTACTGAATTTATAAGGTTTTATGATATTGTCAATTTGTTGGAATAGATCACAGTATTAAGATTTAAAGGTACTTCTGTAAGCTGGGTTAGTTGGGCATGAGTTTATTTTGATTTAGTACTGTAATACCAATTCTGTGCGCTATAAATACGAAGATGTTTTATTAGCCTCAATGTATAAGCTCTTCAGTGAGGATGTTCTAAAAGCCCGAAGTGCTAGTTTGAGATCTTAATGATAGGTTTAGTATTTTTATGTATGATTTTCTTCCCGCCCCCATATGTGAAACTAGCGTAATCCAGTTTTGAGCGAAGTAGTGACCGGTGTCATTTAATCACAATTTTCCAATCTGCTCCCCATTTAGTATGGACTAGTACTCACAAAAGTTAAAGGACTTGGCAAGATTTTATTTTTAAATATTTTAGATGGTAAATGAATATTAATCTTTTATCAATATGATACCGAGAAATTTGCGTTGTTCAAATACTGGGATTTTTTTTAATCGTTTCACCCCGAGCAAGGCATTCCACTGCCACTATTTCGTAGGGGGTTACATAGGGGTGATGAAGTGATGGGAAAGGATGGTTAGATACAGAAAATATCTGAAGGAGGGTGATAGACGGGTAAGGATACCGAGAATGAGGGTTGGTTAGATGGTGAGAGTGTTTGAGAAAATAGATGGAAGTTAGTGTGTTAGGAGGTGTCTATTAACCTTACATTTAAACTCCTGGAGATTGTAGCTGTCGGGGAAGGAGGCATGTGGAAGGGAATTCCACAGGCGGGAAGCGCGAGAAAAGAAGCTGTTGGAGTAGAAATTACGGTTAGATCTTATCTGTTTCACTGTAAAAGGGTGGGACCTAGTTGTTAATCTAGTATATAGTGTAAATTCGTACATAGGCGGCACCAATGACCTAAGTTCAACGGAGCAGAAGCCGTGAAAGAAGAGGCACAGGGAAGCAGCCGGTCTGTCAAGTCAGTATCGATCACGTTACAGATTCTCCGTTGTATTTTGTCAAGAAGCCCGAGGAGAGTAGCAGGGGCACCCGACCAGATGTGGCAGCAGTATTCAATGCACGGGCTGATGGTAGATTTATATATGGGCAGGATAGATTCCAACGGGAAAAACACCCGGGCCCTGCACAGAGAACCGACTTTCATAGTAGCGGATTTAGCAATGGATTCGATATAGTGATTCCATTTGAGGTCCGCCGAGAGTGTAAGGCCAAGGAGGCGTAGTGTTTTACTCTCAGGGAGGCAAGCCTGTTCCATGCTAATGGAAGGTAGATGCGATTGTCTATGATGGTTAATTGATAGCAACTTTGTTTTGGAAGCATTGGAATTCGCGAGCCATTTCCTACCCCAGTCCACTACGGATTGGAGATCCTTTTCAAGCCCGGCAGCGAGGTTCGCTTTGTCGCGCACACCGGGTTTTTGATCGAGGCGAGAGTAAATTGTGGTGTACGTCTATTTTAAACACGTGTCTGTGAGCAATTTTCTTAATTTGTAGAAATGTAGGCATTTGGTTCTCGTTTTGGAAAATGTAAACCCATTTGTACTGGCCCATTTGTGTATATTATTGAGACATTGTTGGAGTTGTGTTTCTATGGCATACATATTTTGAATTTTGTACATTATCAGAAAGTCGTCGATATACAGGGAGTAATTTATTTCTGGGCTGGATGATTGAACTATGGAGTCAATGTTTTTAACCAGATTAGGGTGCTTGTAAAACCCTTGATTTTTTTTGATAGCGTAGTTACTATACGAACGTGAAATCTTTGGTCTTCGACGATATTCTCTATGAATGGAATCAGCCTTCCTTTTAATCCCATTCATGCCGGTTTTTCAAGATACCAAATTTCCATGTCGTGTCGTAGACTGTTTTAAGTAAAGAAAAATATTTCTGTAAGTTGTTTCTTCTTAATGAAGACTTCCCTTGTCAAGGTTTCTAAGTGTATTAAGTGATCCATGGTGGCTCATTTTTTTCCTAAAAGTACATTGGAAATAATTGATTATTCCTTCAGTTTCAATGTACCATTACCATTGACCATTCTCTTCATAGTTTTGCATAGGCAACTAGTTAATGCTATTGGTCTTAGTTTGCAGGGTTTGTGACATACTTTCCAGGTTTTGAGAAAGTTGCCATTTGTCAATATGTTTTTATAAATTTGAAATAACATTTGAAGAGATTTGTTGGTTAACTGTTTTATGAATTCATAGTAGATATCATCTGGGTTCACTGCTTTTTTGTAGGCTTTCTTTAAAGATTAATTTTAGTTCCTCTCGAGTGAATGATTGGTCATGGTTCCCTGCATTATTTTATTTCAAATTTCCTTTTCGTTTTCATGATTTTTGTTTGAGTTTTACAAATTGTTGGTTGCCATTCTTAACTGCAGAATTTCTTTAGATTGTTTTGCCTAGTTAGTCAGCAACATTTTGTTTTGATTATAATTTTAGAGTTATATATCGTGAGGTGTTTTACATTGTTTGGTTATTTTCCTGCTGTTTTCTCTATTATGTCCCAGACAGATCTTGTTTTTGTAGATGAATTTAGTCAGTTTTTTCCAGCATTCTTTTTTTTTAACTATTTTCCCGTGTTTTGCTCGGTGTAGCTAAAATTAGAGGTTTTAGGTTGTTTATTAAATCTCCTCAGAGCTGCTTTTCTTAAGCTGATGGCTTATTGACAGTTATTCTTGAACTAAGTTCTGTTGCATTGTTTTGGTACTGAAATTTTGTGAATGTATTCTTTTTGCTATAAAGATGAGGGTTTCTATGAAATACTTTAAGTCCCTGACTTAAAGTATTTCATGGAAACCCTCATCGAACCCCGAGTTCGAATTCCAGTTGAGTACCTTGCATTCACTTAAGCACTAGTACCCTTGGGAAAGGTATTAATCCGTCACTTCTCTTCAGCTATGGGTTAAATAACGGAATCTAGTGTTGCTGTCACAATAAAAACAACCTTGGTAGCCTTGGCAAAGCATCAAGTATTCAGCTATTTGACAAGATTATGAATTTTGCTAGAAATTGCGTCAGGGTTCCAAATGCACAGGGAATACTGGAGGGGGTAGTGGGTTCTATCTCGGCCAAGGCCGCAAGACGACGAAGTCCTTGACACATTTCCTACAGCGAATCTTTTAGAACAGTGGATTTTAAATTCATCTCAGCTCGCTCCTCCTAATTTCGTTATATTCCAAAATTTGTAGGACGATTGACAAGTGGTTTCTACTGCATATATCTGCCAGTAAAATATTCCAAGGGAAATCCATATAAATTGATGGATCACAAACGATTAAGTCTCTTGACGAAAAGTTGCTGTTTTTTTCATTATAAATGCATAAATCATTGTTATTCATTATTGTTTCTAAGATTCTTCACTTTTGGGTTTTCTTTACAACCACAAATGATGGATGATGTGACAATTAAAATCAACTCGTACTATAAAAGTGAGTTGCTTCTGATTTTATGAATTTCTGCTTCATTTACTGGTTCATTCGGTGGGATAAATACTGATCAGATATTTATTGTTCAGTTTAAGGTCAAGTTAACAGTAATCGCCCGTTGTGAAAGTTATTTTACTTTGAGGTACATCATTCTTAACTAGGATGCATCTACCGCCTGACGCTCCAAGTCCAGTGTCATGGGTGCAGTTGTATTGATGGTATTCTTTTATGTTGAGTTTGCTATTTTGAATAAAGGGTATCTCTTTGAGGCAAACAACTACCGGTGACAAGTCTGTTATTAGCAGAATCATTTAATTTATGTTTCATTTTATTCTACGGTAGTTTCTTTTTATTATTTCATACATGATTAGAAGGTGTTTTTATTTGAGCTTTAACCTCGTATGTGATACTATATCCTATAATTTAATTTTCTGATTATGAGGTTTGGACTTTGTAAGTTTTCACCATTTATGGGTTCTGGCTTTCTACTAGTTTTTCAAATTGATTTTAGGTAATAATTTGGTCACTGTAATTTCTGTTTTTTGTTTCGCTGCTTCTGTTTTTCGGCGATCAAATTCTAAGTGTGTCTTTAGTGGTTTCTGGAGGACTGATTGGAGATTAGTGTGACCTGTGCTTTTTACGACTTGTTTTTTATTTTTGGATTTTTTTTAATTTTTGGAAGAATAGTTTGTTTCATCGGCAGATTTTTGTTTGTTTTTTCTTTATTGGTTATTTCAATTGTTTCATTGAATGTCTTTTGTGTGTCAGCATGTAACATTTTCTTGGAGTAAATTCTGTTTAGGTTGTTTTGAGAACCGGTCAAATCAGTTGGTCCGAATTGTATCAATTTCTCAATGAAGACTCATTGTTTGTCAGGTTAAGTAGTATTGTTTGTGGTAATTGTTTGTATTATTTTTGCATCGGAAGAGCCTTGCATGTAGATTTCTACTATTTGCCTTGCTTCTATTTTCCTCTCTATTTTACCTCTAATATTTCTTTTTCTCTTTCTTCTCTTTAATCATTTCGCCCCAAGCAAGGCAGGATCACCACTGTTGCATAGAGGGTTACAGTGAGAGAACAGAAAAAAAGATGCAGGTAATGTCGAACAAAAGATAAGAGGTAGAAGATGGTAATTGACGTTGCCTTTAATTTTTTTGTAGCTATCAGAGAAGAAAGCAAATGTTACGGAGTTCCACAAACAGGAATTACGAGAAAAGAAACTGTTAGAGAAGAGGAAACGATTACATTTAACTATTTTGACGGTAAAGGGTGGGACCTAGATACCAATCTAGTTGCATGAGTAAATACAAGTGGCCAGAAAATCAAAGAAAAAAGCTTGTAGGCGGAGTTGAGAAAGTAACTAAAGGCGGGCTGCCAGGTCAGGATTGATTATATTGCAGATCCACCTTTGGATTTTGTCAAGAACCTCGAGATGAATAGCAGGAACATCCGGCTAGATATGACAAAAGTATTTAATACACGGACGAATGGTAGGTTTATAAATTTTCAAAATGTATTCTGGAGACAAAACCTCCCTGGCTCGACACAGTGACACAAAATTTTTCTAGCAGTAAATATAGCTAAGTATTCTATATAGTCATTCCATTTGAGGTCATTTGAGAGAGTAAAGCCATGGAGGCGAAGTGCGTTTCTCTTAAGAAAATTATTCTGAAGGTATCCAAGAAAGTTTCTCTATGGTAGGTAAAGTAGAGCAGTTTCGTCTTAGAGGCATTAAAATCTACAAGTCATTTCTACCCAATTCAATCATAGATTCGTGGGCTTTTTAAATGGCAGCAGCTAGGTTTACAATGTCAGCCTTGACAGATTTTTTATTGAAACGGAAGTAAATAGTGGTGTCATCATGCATCCCAGAAGATGCATGATCGTAAGCATGCTGGATGGTTTTCTCGGGTTTTGGGGAACAATGCTATATTGCTCTACAAGCTCAATATTGTACCTGATTTTTATTTTCCTAGGGATATGAGACGTATCAAAATTAAGGATATACGTGTCTGTTGTTCTTGTGTTTCCTTTTCTTTTTATTGTGATTGAACGAAAATCCCTGAATCCCTTACTTTGTAAGTCACATGTGATTTCTTCAGGTATGTCCAGAAATAAATCTCTGCTTCTAACGACTCTTTCAACAATGTTCCGTCTTTCATGTTGGGAAGGTTTTTCTTGTCAGCTTAGGAAAAGTCTTCATCTTGATTATACTTTCGGTGTTTTTTCTATTCCCTACTTTTACTAGCAAATTGCCGTTCCTCAGTTCCTTTACTGTTTTGGTGTTAATCCAATTAAGAAAGGGAAAATGTTGCTATTGTAGTTTTATGTAGAGACGCGAGTACAAGAAATCTTGGGAAGTCTACAGTCATTCAGAACCAGAGTCTGAAAGATATTGTTTCAGTGTTTGGTTTTGGTGATTCATAATTTTATGTAGTAAAATTTTATACCTGTGCTCTTCACCCACCTCGGAACCCGACATTCGTATGTTTCAAGGGAAAAACTCAGTCATCTTGACAGGTCAGAGCTATACATACCGGTATGCTCGTTTTCGAGAGAGACTTTGCACTTATTAAACCATTTGTTACACTTTCCAAACCTTAGCTGTACAAGCTCATATCTTTGAAGATATGTCTGTCTTACGCGCAAATACCCTGGGGAAAGGTATTAATCTGTCTCTTCCTTCCAGCTTTGGAGTAAATAACAGGACACATTTGATTCTATATCCTTGGTTGGCAACCAGTCTACGGTAGAAAGTAATGGCAAATTACTCCGGGAAAATATTCTCCTTAGTGAATCATATCTCTTTCGAAACATGATTGCTCAAGCATGTATCACGTATGGTTATTAATTAAGTCTATATATCTTCAAACTGACTGACCGTCAGCCATCGCCTTCTCAGACTTATAAATTAGACAGAGATTGTATTTTATCCCAGTGTATACCTAGGGTATTGTATTTTGTAATAAAGTACTCTATAAATTAGTTACAGGCTCTAAGGTTTCATATGGCCTCCGAATGATCGGATCAGGCCTTTCAGTCTATTTCAAGTAAGGGCCAAAATGGTGTGCGGGAATCAGAAGTATTTATCCCTAACTGTTGAAGCTTTAAACCACCAGACATTACGGGACGTATCCCGCGGAAAATAGGTGATCTAATCGGGGTGGGTTTGGGTTACCCTTTTCTGGAGGTGGTGTTGGCGTACTCTGAAGCTCCAACCGACAGAACAGCGGAAGTGATCACAAAAGCATCCCCGCGGGAGTTTGTTTCACAAAGTACTGCTTGTCGGAAAGAAGCGTTCTGAGTTGAATTATAAAGGGTAAGTATTATTTTATGCCTGATAGTATTGTATGATTAATAATAATGGATAATTATGGATGAACATTTGTGCAGTAATATTGAGTTAATTTATTAAGTAGGGATAATAGTGGATTAGTAATGGTATTGATGTTAGGTAAATAATAACCGATAAATAAGTTCATGTTTGGGTGCAATTGAATAAGGGAATAATAATAATCACATGTGGTTAATAGACAGTGTGAGTAAGATTATCGGTGATTAATAACTGTTGAGTAATATCATTGCGATGGGCTTTAATACTAGATGCGTAATGATTTGTCTTAGATATAATATCGACTGAATAATGACACAGCGTAAGTAGTTTCAAGAATACACACAAAAGTATACGTAGAATATTTGCATTCTTAGCGAGTCTGTTTCTCAGTGCGATAAATCGAAGGAGACGGGAAGACTTACAAGAATTTATTATCAACAGTTTAAAAATAACAGTATTCACTGCGTAGACACAACTCAGATTATCGCAAATCTGGAATAAAACCTCAATAAACTATTAGAGAAGTTTATCTCTGAAACTAGGAAAAAGAACTAAAATTTCTTTGTAAGAAAACGGACTATGTTTGTCAGTACAAAAGTTACATATGGAGGACATTTGGCACCTGATTTTTTTTTGTATAATAGCAGATGACTGAATGCTTGATGCAAAAATCAAAAGGCGTCTTTCAATAGTGAAAGTAACTTTTCAGAAACTAATTAAGTTAAGGGATCTAAAAATATCTTTAGCTATAAAGAAAGAAGAGTTGAACGCCGATGTAATGAGCAATCGTTTATATATGAACAAAATGCTAGAAAATTTTGTCGATGATAAAGAAATAACTTAAAGCGACAGATTTATTCTTTCATAGCAATATTTTGATTAATACGGAAAGTTTATAAGAGAAAGGAGGACATTTCTAAAAGATCAGCCTCTACATAGAAATGCCCATTAGAAATTTAAAGAGTACGTCTAAAAGATCTGGGAAATACAATAAGGAGAAAGTATTTGAAGAATTTAATTCATACAGAATATATTGAACGAATAGAAAAAAGGAAAATCAGCGAGAAACCTACTTAGAAAGATCCAGCATATGGATAGTGGAAACAAATACACTATCTGGCATCACACAGAGAACCAACATTCCTAGCAGTTTCCTAGAAATTGTTAGCCCAAGAAGACGCAATTAATCACTCTCCTGGAGGTTAGCACCAGCTATGATAAAAAGAGATATTTCAGAAAGAGCTGTTTCATTTTAAAGACGTTAAAATTAACAAACCAATTTTTGCCCATGTGATCAACAGAATGTAAGCCAGGTCATCTGCCAGTTTGACATTATTGAAGTAATCAAACTTAATATTAAGACAAGGATAAACGGTTTTATAAGTTCATAATAGAAATAATTCGATGAAAATGAACCTCGAAACACCCATTCAATAGTTTTTTTAATCGCATGAACAGCAGACCTCAATTATTTAGCCCATAACTAGAGGGAACGGGCGGATTAATACCTTCCCCAAGGGTACCAGTGAGTAAGTGAAGCAGTGTGTTTGATTGGAATTGGAACTCGGCTCACCAATTTCCCCTTCCAAGCCGACATCCACCGCATATCCGTCAATAAACGCTTGCGGCACCTAGTATTCCCAAGCGGTCACCCATGTAAGTGCTGACCTGGCTGAACGTGCTATGGCCCTAAACTTTATATATATATATATATATATATATATATATATATATATATATATATATATATATGTGTGTGTGTGTGTGTGTGTGTGTGTGTGTGTGTGTGTGTGTTTGTGTGCACCTTTAAATGTGTATTTATACATATGTGGGTAAAAAAAATTATTACTATTAATGTTATTGTAGTGGGTGCAAATATATGAGTTAGCCTTCCATTTTTATTTTCCTAAACTGTGAAAATATTAAATAAAAGACTTGATCGAGAAATCCCACTAAAATTTTAAAAATTGTAGCTCACAACAACAATCGAACCTGTATAGATTTTCTATCGTGGGAACTCCTCATTTGGTCAAACCGTCCAGTTATTAATTTGGTCACGAGGATCGTTCAATGCACTCTGTATTTTCGTAAAGTGTCTTTTCTTGTCTTTTGTTGAACGAAGTAACCTTGGATCCTTTAATCTCAGTATTTGTCCCCCGGCTTTTGCCACCTATTCATTCAAAATGTTTTGCGTTCCTCACAGTTTCTTGTCTTCAGTATGTTCTTCCAGTGTCGAATTCTCCTGGCTTAATCTATGTCACCGTAAATTTCAAAGTATGTTCTTCCAGTGTCGAATTCTCCTGGCTTAATCTATGTCACCGTAAATTTCAAAGATCTTTTTCTGACTTTAATCATAAGATTTCTTCTCGTTTTATTTATTTAGTTTTTATTCAACTTCCATCTTCCTTAAAATTTTCTCAATGTTTCTATGTTTAGTCAGTGATCTTTTAGCATCGAATATTTTTAGCTTTAAGTCTCTTTTTCATCTGTGAGGAAATTGTGCAACATCCGTTGCTATTACGCAGATTAGATATTACCTTAGGATTTTTCTTTATTTATAACGAAATTTTCTCGGCACAATACTTGATGAGTTAACAGTCAGCTAGCTGGAACTTTTCCACTATCATTTGACAAGAAATATAAAATTTTTTTTATATAAATTATTACTTGTGATAAAGAAAAAATTAAATCAAGTGGAATGACTATATAGAATCCATAGCTAAATCCACTGCTAACAAAGTCGGTTCTCCGTGTAGGGCTAGGAAGTTTTTTTTCCGCCTGAAACAATCCTGCACATATATAAATCTACCATCCGCCCGTGCATTGAATACTGCTGACATATCTGGTCGGGTGATCCTGCTATCAACCTAGGTGTTCTTGACAAAATCCAACGGAGAATCTGTAATGTGATAGATCTCGACTTGGCAGCTCGGATACAGTCACTTTCTCACCGGCGTAATGTGGATTGCCTGTATCTCTTCTACAAATACTTTCACGGCTTCTGCTTCAATGAACTTAGCTCACTGGTGTCCCTCCATATACAAATTTACTCGAGCTACAAGATTCGCAACTAGATCCTACCCTTTTACTGTGAAACCAATAAACTGTCAACGCAAATTCTACTCCAACAGCTTCTTTTCTCGCACTTCCCGCCTGTTGAATTCCCTTCCATTTACTTGCTTTCCCGACAGCTACAATCTCCAATAAATTTAAATGCAAAGTCAATCGTCATCTCCTATCTCACTAACCTGCATCCTCTCTCTCATCAGTATTCTCATCCTTCTCTCACCCATTTCCTGACACCTCCTATAATCTGTCATTCTTTTCATAACTTTCCTTCCATGTAACCCACTGCAAAACAGTGGCAATAAAATGCCTTGCTTGGGGCGATATGATTAGAACAAATATTCAAATGTATTGATATTGTTAATGAAGAAAACCTATATTTTTTAATGTCTATTGTCCATTTTGTCTGGACGAATTTGCTAAAAATGAATTCACCTGCCGATGAGTGAAATGAATATTTATTTCACTGTAGGAAACTGACTTTTGTCAACAGCAAATATTTCCAAACCAACAGCTGCTCAGATTTCTGATTAGAGCACACTTCAAACTATCTCTTGAGAATGAAATGCCCCGTATGCAACAAAAAAGATATGTGCTATGTACAGTAAATGTGCATTAGATGACAGAACTGTACGGAAGTGGTTCAGTTGGTGATTGTAGCCTTATTGATGAAGAACATTCAGGCAGAACCCCCTACGACCAAATAAAATACTGATAGAAATTACAAGCAAAGGAATTGGCAGAAACAGTGAATTTATCAAAATCTACCAGCATCCACCAGCATCCACCAAAGTAGCTACGATGTCTTGGTACACATGATCTGTGTAAAAAGAACATTTGTATCTCATTTCTATCTGTAATGTACTATATAAACGCAATGAAAATCCAAACAGTTGAAACCAATTGTTACTAAGAAATGGGTCGTTTACAACAAAAGTTAGGCAACATGAACCAACTTTAGCCACCACAAAAGCTAACCATCAATCTAAGAAAGTGCATCTGGTGTGATTGGAAAGGAAACCTGTACCATGAGCTTCTGCTAACTAACTAGTCAATTAATTCTGAAATGTACTGATCAAAACTATAAAAATTAAACACAGCAATTCAAGAAAACGCCCGGAATTGGCAAACAGGAATGTGTTGTTTTCATCAGAATAATGCTAGATTTCTCGTTTCTTTGGCGACCCGGTAAAAATTGTTGCAGTTTGGCTGGAATATATTACCTAATCCGCCATATTCACCAGACATTTTGCTTCTGTTGGTGTTATTTATTTAGGTTACTGCAAAATAATTTCAATGATTAATATTTTAATTCTTTTTATGACGTAAAAACCACATTAATGAATTTTTGCCGAGAAATTTTCGAAATTCTTGGAAGACGGGAAGAGGTAATTTCAAAAGACCTAATTTCGAATAAGAAACGTCGTAATTGAAAAGTTAATTATTGTCAGCAAAACATGTATATAAAGTACGAAACAAAATTAAGAGTAAGCAGAAAATAATAAACTAAAAATTGAAAATATTGGTGAGATAAGAATAAGAAAATGTTACAGAAAAATTTGAAGAAATTAAAATTGCAATAAAAAGAAAAAAATATACGGAGACACTAGAGAAAATGCGGAAACTCAAAAGCTTTGACTAAAGGCGTAAAAACAATCAAAAGTACACCTTAAAGTAAGCATCCCCAAGGGAAACGTGTAAGCCGGACGAAGACGTAGAATAATAGTTTTTTCAAGAATAATGCTAAATGATGAATATAGAGTTTTATGGGATGGAATTGATGAGACCCGAGAAGATAGAGCAGAAAGATAATTTTTTTAACAGTATTATAGGCAGTTAAGTTAGAGATTGAATCAGAGTTTATAAGTGTGTTAAAATAAACTCACAGAATTATTCACAAGAAAAGAGTGATTAGAGAATAAGGTAGGTGTACAATGTATCCTTGAAATATTTTAGAACTTGGTTAATAAGACCTCCTTATTATTCATAGACCCAAGAATGAGGTTACTCCATCCGCCTCACACTGTAATTGCCCTTACCTTGGAAATAATTATTATTCTTGGGTCCATAAGTGATTTGCAGATCCTATTAAACAATGCGGCAACATATTTCAAGGAGAAATTGTACACAAACATGGCATATAAAAAAGTAAACGTGAGACATACGTATATTTAAAAACACAAAAGAATATGTGTTATTTTATGTCTTTGCTTAGTTATGATTGCATTGTAAGCGTGGGCCAAAAGAAAGTCTCCCATTCAAAAAATCAGGAGTGAACGGGTCCATTTCTAATAAATCAGAAAATAATAATTTCAAAATGTGAATTTGAAGAAATGATTGTCTTTATGATATTAATGATTGTATGTTACATACACATGGCATATTGAGTTAAGTGTTTGATCACAATATTCAGTGATAGATAGCTAACAAACTTTTAATATATTTAACAGTTGTAAAAGTTAAAATGGCTGGTCTGTGAGTTGACGTGATTTCATATGTTTATTCCTTGCAGCCTCATTATTTTTTTTTTATTCTTTATCGATTTTTTAAAGTTTCTGTTATATCAGAGCAATGTATATGCAGACGTATGGAATAGATATGATATTGGCAGTTGAAGAGACAAAACTGGACATAAAAAAATGACGTCATTCAAATAGAAACATCAATACTTATGCTTAACCAAATTGTAGTCAAGGAGGTTAAGGAAAATATTATTCATTTTTTAACATAGATCAGTGAATTTTATGCGGCAACTCTCCTTATTAAAAATGTTGGTAAATGTTCGTTTTAGGTCCCGAAGGCTTTCCCCCCTTCAAATTTATCCAAAATAGCATTACTTCTGTGCAAATGTATATATGCTGAACTCAAATCAGCAATTAGTTATTAAAGAAACCTACATTTACTGAGCTGAACAACCAGAAAAATCGGACTACATCTCGCTCATTTTGTTTCCCGTAACTCTGACGCAGTCATGTAATTAAATGCTGAATGACTTTCGGCGTAGGCAACACATTTCGGCCTATTTTCGGCCTATTTACCTCCTTTACTGAAATTTCCGCCTATTTACTTCCTGAAAGTGATACGCGATTTTTTTCTACGCGTATTACTTTCATTACAGGAAGTAAATAAGCGGAAATTTCAGTAAAGGAATTAAATAGGCCGAAATTTGTTGCCTACGCCGAAAGTCATTCTGCAGTTAATTACATGACTTCCTGAGAGTTACGGGAGACAAAAAGTGCGAGATTAATTTTGATTTTTTTTGGTAGTTAAGATCAATAAAGGTAAGTTTCTTCAATAACTAATTGTTGATTTGAGTTCAAAATATACATTTGCACAGAAATAATGCTATTTTAGATAAATCTGAAAGGGGGAAAAGCCTTCGAGACCTAAAACGAAAATTTACCGAAATGTTTACAGCGTTAAATTTATTTTGTAATTCTTTTAGACTGATTAGTGTCAAGTAGTTTAATCTTCTGTCAGGAAAATTGTCGTGGATTCCGGGTGAGGAACCGCACAAAATATTGCACAACAAAAACAGATATTGAGATAGAAAGGTAGGTTATATTGAACGTAATATACAAAATTGAACGCAGGTTAGTAAATCCAGGAATACTATTAGTAAAAAAATAAATATATACAAGTCTTGAAGTAAAGTTGTTGGAAATAGTATATCCGTGTATATTATTCTAGCTGAGTGGAGCTCAGAGCTAGTCTGACTTTTGATGCGGTAATCTTTGGGTAACTTTGGTATCTCTCGGTAACTTACGCATCAGTTTTACGATTCATCTCAATTTCCCAACTACTATTCTCTTTAGAGCTGAAGTATATGGACACTCAGTCGAGTTCATTATTATATATAAAAGGGAGATCCCACAACAAAGATCAAAGACAACCAGTAGAAAGGTTGCAGGTACATCATTTTTCTATTGAATTCGATCACTTTTTGGATCATTTATTGTTTGAAAGATCAAAAACAAAATGGTATTTAGTAGCAGCTGATGCAATGTTCGATTCTGTCAACAGACATTACTCATATCTAACCTTTAATGTATAAATGGTGATTTTAAGATACAAGACGGATTATAATCTTCTGAAAGCTATTCTAAGAAAAAAGATTCCTATATTGCAAACCAGATAAAGAAATAAATCAATAGAAGGATATTCTCTTAGAATAGTGTAGGTATGAATGATACGATAATGTTGTTAATATGGCTGCTACGTACAACAAAATACGAGACATATACAAATTTTCTTGATCATTTCTCACCATATTAATTGATATGGCAACGGAGTAAGAAGAGCGCATTACTGAAGCAGGCAAATATTTCGCACATAATAATGTGACAGGTAATTATATATCAGGTACTAATGAAACAAGCAACTATTTAGCAGGTAATAATGAAGCAGGTATTTATTTCGGAATAACTTAACGACACTTTAATATTTGTGTCTGTTATTCT
Organism: Ascarosepion bandense; assembly: GCA_037127315.1. Lineage (NCBI taxonomy): Eukaryota > Metazoa > Mollusca > Cephalopoda > Sepiida > Sepiidae > Ascarosepion > Ascarosepion bandense. The sequence goes on from JBBBDQ010001492.1 coordinate 646,574, forward strand.
AAATTGCCAAATTCTCCAACACACAATATACATCATATACATTACATCATTTGTCATCTACTCTGTTACCCGACGTTCATTTAGAAGTAGCAGTGGGGAAGCATTTGCACCCAGTCACAATGATATTAAATTGTTTCTTGTGGATGTTCTGAAATGAAATTGGCACCGAAGTCATAAATGCAGGCGCTATTAAATATATTTTCTTTTTCAGATCCATATAATCATGTCATGCATAAACCTCGAAGTGTTTAATCCTATTAACATGAACAATATGATAAGACAATCAAAACACGCCACTGCTGTTGTTGATGGAGTGGAAAACAGTTGAAGTGACAATTTATAGATTCTGCCTTTTTAAACCGTCACACTGCCTAAAAATAAATTAGACAGTATTTTCATAAAATGAATTTGTCATTCAGCCGAGTGAATCAATTTCATACTCTATTGACAATAAATTTCACCCATTTCTGAAAGAATCAACTTGACACACGACCGACATAATCTACTCTGCTGACAAACTCACTTTGAATATCTGCTCACATAACCTATTTTATACTCCGCTGAATTAATCAATTTGACACTAAACTCTAGAATAAATTTGACACACCACTGAATTAATTAATTTGACATTCGACCGACAGAATCAATTTGTTACTCTACTCAGGGAATCAATTTGATAATCGATTGACAGAATCATTTTCACGCTCTGGTGACGGAATCATTTTCACATTCTGCTGAAAGAATCTATTTGACACTCTGGTGACAATATCAATCTGACAATCTGCTGAATAGTATTAATTTGACACTCAATTGACAGAATGTATTTGACACTCTACTGAATGAATTAATTTGACATTCGACGGACAACCAATCTTACACTCAGCTGACAGAATCAATTTTACATTTTCCTAAATAAATTAGACTCTCGACTGAATAAAAGAATTTGGTACTGTTCTGAATTAATTAGAAACGAGACCAACAGAATGAATTTGACACTCGACTGACAGAATCAATATGACACTCTAATATCGAAATCCTTTTGATACTTTTTGGGGAAAACCAATATCTGTTGAAAGAATCAATTTGACGCTCGACTGACAAAATCAATTTGATATTCTGAAAGTAGAATCAAAATGTCATTAACGGTTGAAAATTAAAAGAAACTTGAATCAAATGAGAGAAAAATGAAATAATTCTTTTTGAAAGATATATACTTTGATTTATTAGGACCTTTAATTAGGACACGTGTTATTGACGTCACTCACTTTTCTGTCATTGCTTAACAAGAAGATTTTAAAGCTACTAAGATCGTGTAAAGAATCTTTAGCCTGTGCACATTGATATTATAATGCAACCTTGTAAACAAATTAACCAACGTGAAAAATGTTACACACACTGGAAACTTAAAACTATGCTGTAAACTAACAAAATATACAACTTTGAGCTAGAAAATATAATTATAAAACTTTGTGTGCAACTTTACATTTTTGAACGATATCCAAAAGTGTAGCTTTAGCAGAACATTTATTCAGTAAACGTAAGCTGATAAAGAACGTCGTCTGAATTAGAATGACACGAGCTTGTTTAGTTGTCTTAGATCGACTATTAAATCAGTTAAATGTTGCTTCCTGACATGTTATATCAAACGTTGATGGTAACAAGAGACGCAAATTGCTCATAAAGAATCGAAAACTCTTATGACGGTGGGTTCATAAGGTTTCTTTGGCTATTCAGTTAAAAAATAATGCTCAGATGTTTGATGGGAGTGGCATTACGGGGTTATTAAAACAGTCTAAGCCTTGTTAAGGGCACTAAAAATTTTCAACTTGGATATAAATCTGTATCTCGCTCCTAAGTAGAGATTTCGGGCAAATATATTTAAGCTAATGTCTATTCATGTAAAACTATCATTATTTGAATTATAATTATGGTCTTTCTTGCCAAAAATGTTTTCAAAGTTAGTAAATTAATAGAATGGTCGACCTCTTCTAGCCCATCTAGATTAATTCAACAAAATCATTTTTATACTAATATTCAGTCAACAAAAATCCCAAGAGCCACTCAAGGTACAGGGGATAGTGTGTGGTGTTATATGAGCGTAATAAAAGGTAAGAAGTAGAGTTCACAGGGTTATTCAAGAAAGATAACTCTAGAGTTGAAGAGATTAAGATTCCAGGAATTGAGAAAGCTTCCAAGCTGGATTCTCTTTCATAAAGTAGCCGTTCTGTAGAAGAAGCTGCCCGAGATGAACTTATTTATTATTATTGGAAAACGAAGGGCATTAGTATGATTCACTTTTGTGCCCGTGACATGGTGGGTCCCAGATGTAAAGGTCGGCAGTGGTGGGATTAACAAACGTAGCTCGTTAGACCGCATATCATAGAAACAGTGATAGAGAAACGGAAGACTCGCGGCATATCATCAGAGGAAAACATATTTTTGTACAATTATTTCACCCCAAGCAAGAAACGGTCTACACTGGTGCGCAGAGAGTTACAGTGAAAAAAAAAGAATACAGGGGATACAGAAGAAAGGATAAGTGGTGGACGGTATTTAGAGAGGTAGATGGGATTCAGAGAGGTAGAAGATGCATTTAACATTATCGAGATTGTAGCTATCAGGAAAGCAAACAAACGGAAATGAGTTCAACAGGCGAGATGTGCGATAAAAGAAAGTGATAGTGTAGTAATGTTGATTACGTTCCATTATTTTGATGGTAAAATGAGTGGGACCTAGATGCCAATCTAGTAGCACGAGTAAATTCATGTGGTCGGGGTAGCAGAGAAAGAAGGTCGTCAGAGCAGAAACTATGAAAATATTTGTAGAAAAGACAGAGAGAAGCCACATTCCGTCGGTAAGAAGGTTACTGAAGTCAAGCTTCTAAATGAGGATCGATTATGTTAGACTAGCAATATAGCCCCGAGTTGCTTGGGTGTAATGAAAGCTTTAAAACTAATCCATGGTCCTGGAGCTCAAACTCTTTGGACGTTGCCGCAAAAGACTAAAAAGCAATAGTTGTTTCCAGTTAAAGCGAAACAGTAGACTGAAAAAAAAAATGAATAGATGTAAGTCAAATTTTGATTTCTAGGTATCGATATCAAGGTTTTTCGTCGTAAACTGAATTTTGAAGGCTAAATAAGTCCTTTGAGTAAATGGTATCATGGCTGAGACTAAGAACTACAATTATACATACTTAGAGCCAAACCGGAAGCAAAAACTAAAATAAAAGGGCTGAAAAAATTACATACATATAGGCAAATAAACTGACACACACACAAACATCTTGCCTTATATATATACATATATACATTATCGATTTTCTGCACTATTGTAAGAACTGCAACTTTGAAACTTCTGAATATCGTTTTTTATGTCTTTGTCTATGAGTGTATGAAATTTGATTAAAATCGGACCACTTCTTCTATAACCCGATTTATTCGATCATCGATTTTCGATATTTATCGTGGGAACCTCGATACAAAACCTGGCTAAGAACACTAGCAGACGCTTAGAGTACGACTGTGCAAATTTTCAAGAAAATCGGTTCAGCCGTTTCGGAGTCTATAGGTAACGAACATACACACAGACAGACACACACACAGAGACAAAGTTCCGCTTAAAATAAGTTTAGATTTTGTCGAGAATCTCGAGATGATTAGTAAAATCATTTGACTAGATATGGCAAAAGTATTCAATGAATGGTAGATTTATAAATATGCAAGATAGATTTTGACGAGAAAAAATTCCTGGCCCGAAACAGCATCATCCATAATGATGGAAGATAAGAAAGTTTATTTATGGAAGTTAAAAGAGAGCAGATTCTCTTCGGAAGCATTAAAATTTACGAGCCGTTGATTGGAAAATAATTAATCAGTCAGAAACCGTTTGCTCGATTAAGACAGTAAGCTTCAAAAAAGATTTGTATATGCAACTTCAATTATTATCTTTTGTCTTCCTGAATTTTGAACTTTTATTGCTCAATCTCTTCACTAATGTTCTCATTTTCTTTTATTCTCAATAAGACCTTGCGACTTAACCGTTTTAATAACTTGCTTAGAGCGATATGTAACGAAAAGAAGAAGAAGAAGAAGAAGAAGAAGAAGAAGATGGAATACTGCTGTCATATATGGTCAGGCGACCGTGCTGTTCTTCTCAGTGTTCTTGTCAGGCTCTAAAGGAGAATCAGTAATGTGATAGGTACCGACTTAGCGGCTCGACTACAGCCACTTTCCCACCAACAGAATGTGGCTTCCCTTTGTCAGTTCTATAAATACTTTCATGGCTTCTGCTCCAACGAACTTAAGTCACTGGTTCCTCTGCAACAGGTGTTTACTCGTGCAACCAGATTGGCAACTGGGTCTCACCCATTCACAGTGAGATCAACCAAATGCAAACGACAATTCTACTCTATTAGCTTCTTTTCTCGCACTTCCCGCCTGTGGAACTCGCTTCCATATTCTTGCTTTCTTGACCGCTACAACCACCAGGAATTTAAATGCAATGTCAATACTCATCTCTTAACCACTTGACTAGTTCTTTCTTCACCACCCTGTATATTCTTTCCTTTCTCTCCACCTTTGCAACTGTCATCGCACCTGTACTCCCATCCTTATCTTCCTCCTTTCTAACTGGTTCGTCTTTCTCCTCACTCTCTTCTACTTAATCGTTTTTACTCTTATGTAGCCCCTGCACATCAGTGGCGCTTCCGCCTTGCTCGGAGTGATACGATTTAAAATATATATATATATATATATATATATATATATATATATATATATATTGTTTTAACGGAAGAATTACTGGTTACTTGTTACGAAAACTGATTTTTACTCATTAACAAACTTCATTGGAATTTTTCCAAATAACCTGAAAATGACAGAGAAATTTGTTATGTTGCTGCGCCACAGTGTTGTATTTGAAAAAAAATTCCTATTTAAAAATCAGAAAAGATTCGACACTACTGCTACTATAGCTACTGCTACTACTATTGCTACTACTATCAAATATTAATTTTATTATTATACAGATTGAATTTTCACACCAGTATGAATTGGTTTAGTGACAGCATCTGTCCTTGTTTAGTTATTAACTGCTAGGCCCTTAAGCTATGTCCATATTTTCGACTTTCCTTTATTTCACACTTTATCACCAAGCTACAACGTTGACAATGTTGACCCTCCATTATTTTATTCTTTACCGCTAGAGCACCACGCGATGTCCACAATGGGGAACTTCCTTTGTTTCATCCTTTACCGATAGGCCCTTACCTTAAGTCCACATTTCGATATTACATTGATTCTATACCGCTAGGTCCCTAATCTATATCCAGTGTAAACGTTCCTTCATTTTACTCTTTACCGAGTTCGGATCCTTCTTTACGTCATAGTTTACCGATAGTCCTACACGTTATGTCCACAGTGTCGACCGCCCTTTATTTCATTATTACCGCTAGGCTACTACGCTAAGTTCATAATGTCGACCCTCCCCACTTTTTTAAAAATCATTTTACCCCAAGCAAGGCATTCCACTATCAGTATTGCGCAGGGGGTTACATAGGGGAAAGTGATGAGGAAGAGTAGTTAGTTATAGAAAATGTCGGGAGGAGGGTGATAGACAGGTGAGGATACCGAGGATGGGGGTGGGGTAGATGGGAAGAGAGTTTGAGAGAATGGATGCGAATTAGTGTGATAAGAGGTGTCTATTGACCTTACATTTAAATTCCTGGAGATTGTAGCTGTCGGGGAAACAAGTATATGGAAAGGAATTCCACAGACGGGAAGTGCAGAAAAGAAGCTGTTAGAGTAGAAATTGCGGTTATATTTTATCTGTTTCACTGTAAAAGGGTGGGACCTAGTTGCTAATCTAGTATCTCGTGCAAATCCATACCTAGGGGGCACCAGTGATCTAAGTTCATCGGAGCAGAAGAAAGTATTTATAGAAGAGGCACAGGGAAGCCACGTCACGCCGGTGAGAGAGTGACTACTGCCGGGGTGCCAAGTCGATATCAATCACATTACAGATTCTCCGTTGTATTTTGTCAAGAACCCAAAGGAGAATAGCAGGGGAAGCCGACCAGATGTGGCAGCAGTATTCAATACACGGGTGGATGGTAGATTTATATATGTGCAGGGTGAACTTAGACGGGAAAAACTTCCTGGCCCTGCGCAGAGAACCGACTTTCATAGCAGCGGATTTATCAATGGATTCGATATAGTCATTCCACTGGAGGTCCGCTGAGAGTGTGAGGCCAAGGAGGCGTAGTGTTTTACTCTCAGGGAGGTTAGCCTGTTCCATGCTAATGGGAGGTTGGAGCGCTTGTCTATGATGATTAATTAATAGCAGCTTTGTTTTGGAAGCATTAAAACTTACGAGCCATTTCTTACCCCAGTCCACCACGGATTAGAGGACCTTTTCAAGCTCGGCAGCGAGGTTCGGTTTGTCACCCTCACAAGATTTTTTATCATGGCGAGAGTAAACTGTGGTGTCGTCAGTGTACATGCCTACTTGTAGCATGAGGGAGATCGTTAATGTAGATCAGAAAAAGCGTAGAACCTAGGATAGAGTCTTGATGAACACCCGCGTTCGTATGGTAGTTTTAGGAGGCATGTCCGTTTAATACTACATTCAATGTGCGATTAGAAAGAAATTACTGGATCAGGTCAAACAAATGTCCAGTTATACCATAGCTCCGCAGTTTGGGTTGAAGGCCAGCATGCCAGACTCTGTCGACCTCTACCCCAATTAAAACGGCTAAGTAATGAATGTCTCAACATTAATTCTCTCTCTCTCTCTTTCTCTCTCTCTCTCTATATATATATATATATATAAAGAGAGAGAGAGAAACAGAGAGAGTAGTGGGCATAATAAGTGAAATGGAAACAACAAAGACAAATATGTGTATTACTTAAAAAGTAATGCATGATTAGCAATTTATATCATTTATTTATATAGAGTTTAATATAGACCCTATTTTGAAAAGTGAAGTATTAAAGAGACGTGCTAAACATAAAGCTGGTCAGAAATTTTGTAGTTTGTGTTATAGCTTCGTATAAACAAACCAATAATTTATTGAATTCCAAAACTGAAATATTAAATAGATGTAGGCTTTTGGATTAAGTTTGTGGCTTTTGGATTAAGTTTGTCTATGGTGGGTTTGTATTATTTTGGTTTTCGTTTTTTGTTTTCACTAATCTTTTAAAAAGCATTTAAAATATATGAAATTGAAAATTAATTTGTTTTCTATAATAAAGTTCTCCCATATTTGTGTTTACTGTCTTCTTCCTTGATCACGTGGTTGATTGCATTTCCTTTATACATGTCCTTTGTTTCTTTCCTCGTCAGCCTGCTGTTCCTGATGGTCCGTTTAGATAATACCTAGGTAGGTCTGTCTGGTTCACTTGGTATTTTTACTTATTCTGCTCTACCTAAGTATTGAGCTCTTTTTGTTAGTTGATTACTCGTATCGGGGTTTTTTCTTTTGGCTACTTGCTGACTCGGTCCGAACTTTTTTGACTGATGTTCATGTACTTAGCTCTTTCTTTTTTTTAAACCATTGTTTTTCTTCTTCGTGGATTTGTGGAAGGTTTTTCGACACGAGTATAATTATAGTCTTTATATATATATATATATATATATATATATATATATATATATATATGTATGCAATAGAAAAATTTCGTTTAAGGATAAAATTAAGTGTTGCCACTAGGTATCCTCATTTATATTTTATATCTACATACAATTTAGCATTACTATTAAACACTTTAACCATTAAATATAGCACATCTTAAAACAATATATAGCTATATATATATATATATATATATATATATATATATATATATATATATATATATGCAGGTTTCATTGAATAATATAGACAAGCTTTGTCTATTAATTTTGTGCAGGATCCGCTCACACCGTCCGACATACCTGATGGTGATGTCGTTGAAAGACAACAAAAAATCACAGTATTTGTTGAATTTTTTTATCGGGTCTAAGCTTTCGGCTCACATAAGCCATTATCAAAGAGTAAATATTAACACACATATCAACCTTGAAAATACTACCTTTGCAAAATTTACAAAACCATCAATATATCTACGATATGTTGATGATATCCTACTATCAATTAAAAATACTGATGAAATCTTACAACTTCAAAAACAGTTTCAAAATAACTCAGTTTTAAAATTTACTTATGAACTTAGCAAAGATAACAAAATTCCTTTTCTTGATATGTGTGTTAATATTTACTCTTTGATATATATATATATATATAAGTAAATAATTCCTAGTGAGCCAGACAGAACTACCTAGGTTTCACCTAAACAGATCGTCAGCGAAATCTGGCCAGCTTTCCCTGATGATCCGTTTAAATAAAACCTAGGTATGTCTGTCTGATTCGCTAGGTATTTTTTACTTATTCTGCTCTACCTAAGTATTGAGCGCTTTTGTTAGTTGATTACTCGTATCAAGCTTTTTTTTCTTTGGGTTACGTGCTGACCTTTTTGACTGATGTTCATTTACTTAGCTCTTTCTTTTTTAAAACCGTTTTTCCCTTCTTCGTAGATTTGTGCAAATTTTTTTTGACACGAGTATAGTTATAATATCATTTATCATAGCTCTAGGTTAGCCCATCGAGGACTGTTTAAATCAAATAGCATGGAACGCATAAATTTAGGGTGTTTACTTAAAGATATACCCATCCCTGACCAACATATGTACGAATTATGTTTATTACAAAAAATAAAGAAGTGCATTGCAAATATGAGATGGAAAGAGTAATTCTATCTTAATAATTTAAATGAAAACAATACTAGAAAGATGGTTTTAAAACCTATGCTCACCCTCCCACATATCAAAGAATTAGACAGATTTGAAGCTGAGTTTATCGGCATAATTAAAAAACTAAAATACCGAAAGATAAGGAATAATATTGTGCAGCAGAAAACTAGTGCTGACATTAAAAAAATAAGGAGGAGTAGGAACATTTATGTTAAAGCAGATGAGTCTAAATACTTATATCAAATGAACCCTAACAATTAATCAAGAAGCTAGTATTTTAGTCGGCAAATTTGAAATATACAATCGTGTGGAGAAACTAAATTTGCAAACTTGTTTCATAACAGTAAAAGAGCTTAAGAGTAATTTTCCAAATAACCCTGAATATAGAATACTGAACCTTACTAAAACAGTTAGGTAAAATAAGTAAGGTAACCTTGCAGAAGGTATGCAAGTCACTAAGAATGCTTACTAATATAAACCAGTGGCACTCCACTAATGATTGTATTGAATGGTTTAAAAATTACGATAGATATGAACATTGCTCAATCATTAGAGATGATATTAATGAGTTTTGCCCATCTATTTCCGAAAAAAACTTTCAACGAGGCCGTTAGTTTTGCTGAGGAATTTAGCAAAATTTCTGATCAAGAAATAGACGTTATTAGGCATTGACGAAAGACGTTATTATACCACAACAACATATTATGGATAAAAAAGGATGACTTAAATAACTTTGACAACCACATGGGAGCGTATGATTGGGCCGAGGTAGCAGAATTAATAGGGTGCTTATTGCTGTATAAGCTTAATAAGTACATAGATTTTAACAACCAAGGGTTATACCGTGATGATGGATTAATCATAGTCGATAAAAGTAACGCCCAATAATGTGACAATATACGCAAAAACTCTATGGCTTTTTAAAATGTACGGTTTTGATTTAGATGTTGAAATCAATTTAAAAGTGGTGAATTGTTTAGACATCACGCTAAGTCTTTTGAATGGATCCGTATCCCCTTACATGAAAGAAAACCAAAATTTGCAATATGTAAACACCAAATCTAATCACCCCGGACACATTATGCGGAGTATTGGTAAAAGTATTTCTGATAGACTATCAAACAATTCGTCTAGTAAAGATATCTTCAATAATCATAAAAAAGTGTACCAAGATGCACTTATTAAAAATTGTCATAGAGATAAATTAGTATACAGAGACACTAAGAGAAACAAATGAAAGAATAGAGGTAGGAACATTTTATGGTTTAATACCCCGTTTAATTTAGCGGTAAAAACCAAAATCGGTAAAATATATTTCAATTTATTAGAGCAAAATTTTGGTACAGATAATAAGTTGTATGAAATATTTAACAAAAATAACATAAAACTTAGTTATTATTCTATGCCCAATTTGGAGAAAATTATTAGTGGATTAAACAGGAAAAAAGTTAGAGATTATACGGGTACTGGCATAAGTAGTTGTAATTGTAGGATTAAGAAGAATTGTCCCTTGCAGGGTAAATGTCAGCAAGATTGCGTCGTCTATCGTGTTAACATTTATAAAAACGTTGAAGACACTGAACCCAAAATATACTTAGTTGCTACCCAAGATATTTTTAAAAAAATGTTGCAATCATACTAGAAGCTTTAATAATAAAAAGTATAAACATAGCACCATCCCATCCACTTATGTGTGGTCCATTAAACAAGAGCTTAATATAGGCCCTATTTTGAAATGGGAAGTATTAAAGAAATGCGCTAAATATAAAGCTGACCAGCAATTTTGTAGGTTGTGTGTAGAGGAAAAACTTGCTATAGCTTCGTATAAATAAACCAATAATTTATTGAATTCCAAAATTCCAAATTGAAATATTAAATAAATGTAGGCATAGCTGTGGCTTTTGGATTAAGTTTGGTTATGGTTGGATTTTGTATCATTTTGGGTTTTCGTTTTTTGTTTTCGTCTTTGCATTCACTAATCTTTAAAAAAAAAACATTTAAAATATATGAAATTAAAAATTAATTTGTTTTCTATAATAAAATTCTCCCATATTTGTGTTTGGTGTCTACTTTCTTGATCACGTGAGTTGATTGACTTTCCTTTATACATGTCCCTTTATACATGTCCTTTATTTCTTTCCTCGTTAGCCAGCTTTTCCTGACAATCCGTTTAGGTGAAACCTAGGTAGGTCTGTCTGACTCACTAATTATTCTTTACTTATTCCGCTCTACCTAAGTATTGAACACTTTTAGTTAGTTGATTACTCGTGTCGGGGTTTTTTCTTTGGGCTACGTGCTGACTCGGTCCAAACCCTTTTTACTGATGTTCATGTACTTAGCTCTTTCTTTTTTAAAACCGTTTTTTTCTTTCTTAGTAGATTCGTTGAAGGTTTTTCAACACGAGTATAGTTATAATCTCTTATATATATATATATATATATATATATATATATATATATATATATAAGATCAGTCGATTACGTTAAAATACATTCAACATTTTCAGTTTGTCAGACGAGTTTTTTGACTAATGGCGTAACTGATAATTCTTTTATAAATTCATAATCGGAAGTTTAATCTAACGTCGTCGTTTGTTATTGAAAATTCTTTCATCTGGGATTGTACGAGCCTAAAAATATTTTCTAATGTGCATTATTTCGGACATTATTTCGGATAAATAGCTAAATGCACTACATACTGAATCTCCATCTCCCTTTGTACAACTGTTTACAGGGCTAATTTAATTCAAAACTGACCTATTACGGTTCAGTAATATATATATATATATATATATATATATATATATATATTAATCATTTCACCCCGAGCAAGGCGTAAATGCCACTGATGTGAGAAAGGGAAGGATATACGGGGTGGGGGAAGGGCTAGAGTCAAGTGGTTAGTAGATGAGTATTGACATTGCATTTAAATTTCTGGAGGTTGTAGCCGTCAGGAAAGCAAGAATATGGGAGCGGGATCCACAGGCGTGAAGTGTAGAGAAGAAGCTGTAGGAGTAGAATTGTCGTCTGCATTTGGCTAACCTAACTGTGAATGGGTGAGGCCCAGTTGGCATTCTGGTTGCACGAGTAAACACCTGTTTAGCAGGCACCAGTGACTTAAGTTCGTCTGAGCAGAAGCTATGAAAGTGCTTATAGAACAAAGGGAGGCCACATTTCGTCGGTGGGGAAGTGGCTGTAGTCGAGCCCCCAAGTCAGCACCTATCACGTTACTAACTATCCTTTGGAGCCTGTCAGGAACACTGAGGAGAACAGCAGGGGCACCTGATCATAAATGGCAGCAGTACTCCATGCACGGACGGATGGTTGACTTGTATATATGCAGGATTGATTCAGGTGGAAAAAACATCCTGGATCGACATAGTGGCCCAACCTTCTTAGCAGTAGATGGATTCAATATAGTGGTTCCATTTTAGGTCTGAGGACAGGGTAAGTCCGAGGAGGCGTAGTGTATTACTCTCTGGGAGAATCGCTTGGTCCATGCTTATGGGAGGCAGGAGAGGTTGCCTGTAATGGTTGACAGACAACAGCTTGGTCTTAGATGAATTGAAGTTGACAAGCCACTTCTTGCCCCAGTTCACCACAGAGTGTAGATCCCGTTCAAGGTCAGCAGCGAGATTATGTCTGTCCGCCACGACAGGTTTCTTACTGGGGCGGGAGTAAATTGTAGTGTCATCTGCGTAGATGCCTACTTGGGACTTGATCTCATCTGGGAGGTCGTTGATGGAAATAAGGAAGAGCGTCGGGCCCTGGATCGAGCCCTAGGGGACACCGGCATTCATGCTGTAGGATGAAGCGGCATGTCCATTCAATACGACCTTCATTTTGCGGTTGTTTAAAAAGGACTGGATTGGGTCAAGCAGGCGTCCGGTAATGCCGTAACACCGTAGTTTGCATAGGAGGCCAGAGTGCCAAACCCTGTCGAAAGCCTTGGAGATGTCCAGAGCAACCGCGCGAGCCTCGTCAGACTCATCAAGGGCCTGTAGCATGTACTCCGTTACGGTTGTTAGCAGGTCGGCCGTGGACCTGGCAAAGCGGAATCCATATTGCCTGTCGGAGAAGAGTTTGTGGGCGGTGAGATGATGAACTATTTCAGCATTGATTATAGCCTCGAATACTTTCCCGAATATCGGTAGAAGACTGATAGGGCGATAGTTGGATGGGTCCTAGGGTTCACCACAATTCTTAAAAACAGGAATGACTGAAGAGAACTTCCAGCATGCAGGAAGCAGAAAGGCAGTAGTTAAACAGTTTAGAGAGGACAGGGGAGAGTTCAGGGGCACACCTCTTGAGGACTATCACCGGGATTCCGTCACCACCGCTCGCCTTATGGGGGTCAAGTTTTGAAATTACTCGGGATACTACCTTCGGGGTCGTGCAGTTTGGCCTCAGTTCTAACGTGGAAGTCGGGTGAGCATACTCCAGATGAGTCAAACGTGGAGTTGGATGAGAATCTACGGGCAAAGCACCCAGCTTTGTCCGCAGATGATGTGAGAACCTCAAATTCATGGATTAAAGGAGGTATAGAGGATTTGCAGTTGTTAAATACCCGCTTGTATATCCGCCAGTAGTCCTTGGAGCCGAACTTGCGGTCAGCTATGCGCTGTCGCATTCTCTCAGCGAACAACCGTTTGGCATCATTCAGGATTCTCTTACACTTATTTCGAGCAGACGTGAATAGGCGCCTATTGTGATCAGATGACTGGGTCCTGAATAGTCGGAAGTAATGGTTCCTGTGGGCAATGGCGGCCGAACAGGCAGGAGAGAACCACGGAGAGTAATGAGGTTTTAGGCAATACTTCCTGGTGGGTATGAAGGCATCAATTCCAGCTTTCACCCATGACGAGACCTCAGAGGCACAGTCATCAACTGGTAGATCGAATACTTTTCCCCAAGGGACGACGCAGAGGAAATCGCGAAATGCATCCCAGTCAGCTTTTTGGTAGCGGTAGGAGGTCCTATAGGTAGGAGGCTCCTGAGGGGAGTGAGAATGGAAAGAAATACTGAGAGAGACAACAGCATGGTCGGAGTTGTCGAGCGGACAAAGCTGCGAGACTTGACAGGCGTCAAGGGCAGAGGTAAAACATATATCTCGTAGTGAAATTGTCCGAAGGGAGTGCTTGGGAAGCGAGTGGGGAAGTCCACCACTTGCTTAATGGATTGGGAAATAGCGAAGTTCATGGCGCTAGATCAGTAACAGAGTCTTTAAGCCACTCAGAGTGATGGGCGTTATATATATCTGTATATTCAAATAAAACTTAATGGGGAAATTGCCATTTTCAACATGTCATTTAAAGGCATGTATTCTTCGACCCCTTATAAACAGAGAATGAGGGAAAATTTTAAGCCCAGATGTTAGCTTAGATAAAAGAAGAGGTTGGGATGCATTGGTTTTCATTGGGTTGGGATGGAAGAAGGAATTAGTAGTAATTCCTCCTTGATAGTGGGAGGTATGTGGCCTGACCCTTGAGCCAGTAGTGGTAGGTATGGGGAAGTAAATATTTGGCCAACTTAAAAAAACTTCTTTTAATTTTTATTGGGGCTAATTGAGGGAATAGGATAACTATTGTAAATTATACTTATTTCTATGGTCACACATACTTATGATCTCCCTTCGTTTGTTAAGGAGTATATTTTGGTCTTGAAATTATTAGATTTTAATTTTTTCTTTCAAACATAGATTACACCTATCTCTTAAGCTATTAGGGGTCCTAGCCTTGTCTATGAGTTCACATTTTATCTTGGGATCTAAATTACTTTCTTTTAATTCCCAGTACTCTCTAGAAAGAGCTGTTTGTTATCTTAAACTGAGGTTGATGAAGGAGTTCCTGTGGGTATAAAGGCTAAATTCCCGCCTACATTCCGATATAAACATTACGTCTCTCCTTATTTTCCTTAGGGTAGATGGTGGCTTGATAGATCACATTTTCAGATCTACACTTACCCTCAACCGGACAGTTATTTCTAGATCTACAGTTACAGGGGGATATAATTCTTTTTTCTCTATTTGATTCCCTACACTTCTTCAAAATTTGATTATTATGGAAGCTAATAATATTATACATGCTTTTGGTACCCGAGTAACTAATCTTGAGAATTGTCCTATTGAATATCTTACTCAGGAGGTTATCTATATGAAAATGTTTATTTATTAATTCAAGGAATATAAATATATATATATGAAATAAATATATATATGAAATAAATATATATATGAAATAAACGATGCTCAAATGTTACTAATTTGCCACGACTTAAAGTTTTATGTACTCTCCCAGTTTGTTATATTGGCCGCCTCACATTCTTCAGGAACAAAATGCTGAATTCTATATTTAGATTATGAAGATTTTGAGAAAGCCGTATAACAATATTTGAGAATCTTTTTTATATTTTTTATTTTAACTCTGCTGCTATTTCTTAATATTTTATATTGACCACTGTTTTTATAATGTCCTAATTTGATTTATTGTAAAATATAATTTCTATAGCAATTATAAAGATTCAGTAAACATATTATCATTCATTATAGTCTTCGAACGACTAGGTCCAAGTTTGGAAAGATTCAGAAAAATTCAGTGTATTTAAAGTTTTCAGAATTACACTCTAAAATGTGCTGTGTGGTATCTTGTCATATGATGTTATGTACACGTTTCGGCTTTTTTTTTAAATGTATTATTTGTTGAATTCTATAGCGACAAACTAAAAGTAGTTGGCTTGCATCAAACTAATTATCATCAAGAATGAACGCAAGCAAAGTAAGATGAAACTATTACAAAAAATCTAAATGCAACAATCCTTTGCGTAACTATTCAAAATTGGAAGCCACCACCTTAGGGACGCTTTTGTTCATCCGAAATGCTTTTCCTCGAAAATTCTGAGTGGACAGTCACGAAATCGAACGAATAGTAATGGAGGAGGTCATAAGAGTCTTCGGATTAATTTCAAATGAAGTACTCTGGGAAGTGGAAATAAACAGACGGCGATAAATATGGACTTGGCATATTTGTCTATTATATGAAATAACAGAATTGTCTAAAACACAATTAACTCCAGCAGAAATGCATGCATTCTTCAGGACATCATCGGACAGAACTTGTTATGTTCCTGCGACTACAAGTAAACATTAATTAAGCCCGATGTTATATATATATATATATATATATATATATATATATATATACACGAAAAAAAACACACGAAAAAATCGCAAGATCGCCAAGACCTACCGCGGTTTCGCACAACGGCTCGTCAGGGCAAAGGCAGACTATTTATTTGATTAGTCCTTGGTCTGCCTTTGCCCTGACGAGCCGTTGTGCGAAACCGCGGTAGGTCTTGGCGATCTTGCGATTTTTTTCGTGTGTTTTTGCTCTGCGTAACTGCCTTTTTGTTAACACTTTTTGGTTAGTTTAGTATCGAGCACTTTTCTTTCCTGGTGGTTCGTTCCGTTCGAGGGTTTTTTTCTTTACTGTGAAGAACCGTATGTATTGTCGGTCCTACGCAGTTTTCTTTTTTTTCCCCTCTTTGTCCAAAGCTCTATAGCCGAGGACAATAACGGAGTTAGATTCTGCTGGTTATTCGTGGTCTTTAAAAATTACTTGTGTAACATTTTAAGATTAGAATACGTACAGAGTCGGTTTTATTATTATTATTATTATTATTATTATTATTAATATATATATATATATATATATATATATATATATATATATATAATTAATGTAGAGAAGTTTCTCTCTTAACTGAGCTAATTCGAAATTTTGTGAGGACAAAGTTATTGTGTCGTCATTCATCAGGTCTAATTTTTTCGATCTATCGTGTTTCGTTTTTTTTTTTCATATTTATATTGGCGTTGGTGTAATTTGTCATTTAGTTGTGGAAGTGGTCTACCGCTGGTTCCTTATTTTGATAGCGATTGTTGCACTTGTTGCTTTTTAATGTTGTTTTATTTGCGATTGATTGCTTATGTTTTTATTGTGCAGGTCTTTAATTTTTTTATTGCACAAGTGAATGGGTGTCTGCTTAATTGCTTTATATTGTGTAAGCACCCATTTGATTGCTTTTCAATGGTTTTCTCCTTGTCATTTAGTTTGACAATTTTTTTTATTGTGATGACCTCGTTTTATTGTGTTGGTTTGTCACCATTTTTCTATATTTCGTTTCTTTTGTTTAATACTTTACTTTGATATTTTTAACCTGATTACTGCTAGTTTTTCCTCGAAATGTATTTTGCAGTGTCTGCTATTGCTGCTGCTTAGTGGTGGTCTTTTTACGATTTTCCATTGCATTTTGATGGTAATGTTGTTTTATTTCTGGTTCCATATTTATTTTCATAATGTGCTTTTTTCTTGTTTTCTTCATTGTGTTATACTTTGTTATTGTTAAATATTTTTTAAGTTTGTGTCTGTTGTTCCGATGTAAATTTTTTGTTTGTGTTAGTGTCATTTGTCACTTTGGATTTATATATTATGTTGTGGATTAGACATTTATTATCAAGTGGACAGTTGTTTTTCATTCGGCAGTTGCATTTGTTTGTATTGTGTTGTTAGTTTTTCTTGTTGTCACTGGTTTTGTTAAGCATTTTTTTCTTGACAAACTTCATTGCATTTTTTTGTTATTAGATTTTTTATGTATTTTATTGTGACAAACTTTCCTGAATTAATTCTACTAACGCTCTAGCAAAATATCGAGAATTTTACGATAAAAAAAAACTGCTTGTAAAAATACACTTTATCAGTAAAACTACTGGAAAAGAAAAATCTTGGCACTAAACATTATCACAACTCAACACTATACAAACACACACACGCGAACACACACACACACACACACACACACACACACACACACACACACACACACACACACACACACACACACATATATATATATTGGAATCTGTTACTTTTGAGAGACACTAGAATCTGCTAGATAATCTATCTTGCAGACGTCTGCTCAGGCACAATTTAGGTTTTTATCATCGACATAGTCCACATTTGATTGATGCTGCAACTACACTGATTAGACATTAGCTATTGTTTCTGGGAGAGAACGCATAATCCGGTACATTTTATACAAGGCCAGTATGAAAACACACACACACACACACACACACACACACACACACACACACACACACACACACATATATATGTGTGTGTGTGTGTGTGTGTGTGTGTGTGTGTGTGGTCTGAACTCATATTGCTTATGTTTGTAGAAGTAACTTGTTACTAGAGCTAGGGGGAAGGCAACAGTAAAAAAAAGTATAAATTACTTTGATAAAAAATTAAAAAAAAAACATGCCATAGCAACGAGACATAACCGACAATAGCAGAACGGATTCCAAGCAAAATAACTAAATTCTACATCGGATGAACCATTCACTTCAGAAAAAAATCCGGAAAATACGTCTTGGAAACAAAACATGAATGGTATGATGATATAAAATTATTAAATAAAACTATAGATAAGAATAAAAATTTGACTGAAATGAGAAATACTATCTATCTATCTATCTATCTATCTATCTATCTATCTATCTATCTATCTATCTATCTATCTAAGTCTATTCATATCTATCTATCTATCTATCTATCTATCTATCTATCTATCTATCTTTTTTTTTTTATAAGCGTTTCACCCTGAGCAAGGAATTTCACTGCCACTACTGCGCAGGGGGCTACATAGAGCAGAGAAAGAATGGTTAAATATAGGAAATGTCAGAGGGTGGATGATAGGCGGGTAAGAATACCGAGAATGAGGGTTGGGTAGATGAGAGTGTTCTGAGAATAATTGGAACTTAGTGTGATTGGAGGTGTCTATTGACCCTACATTTAAACACCTGGAGATTGTAGCTGTCGGGAAAGCAGACTTGTGGAAGGGAATTCCACAGGTGGGAAAAGAAGCTGTTGGAGTAGAAATTACGGTTACATCTTATCTGTTTAACTGTAAAAGGGTGGGATCTAGTTGCTAAACTAGTATCTCGTGTAAATTCGTGCTTAGGCGCTATCTATCTATCTATCTATCTATCTATCTATCTATCTCTCTATCTATCTATCTATCTATCTATCTATCTATCTATCATAGTTTGTTTCTTTATCTATCTATCTATCTATCTATCTATCTATCTATCTATGCCAGTTCCTTATCTATCTATCTATCTATCTATCTATCTATCTATCTATCTATCTATCTATGCCAGTTCCTTATCTATCTATCTATCTATCTATCTATCTATCTATCTATCTATCTATCTATCTATGCCAGTTCCTTATCTATCTATCTATCTATCTATCTATCTATCTATCTATCTATCTATCTATCTATCTATCTATCTATCTACCTGTTACATGTATATGTGGCCTTACTTATCTTAATTTATACAAGTTCTGGCGAATGACCAATACATAATCTATTTTCTTATTTCATGACCAAAGAAGCTTCTACACCAGTGAATCGGGTTATAATAACGTGTATTATTGACACAATAACCAACATATCTCTTTATATATATATATATATATATATATATATATATATACCTGTCTGTCGGCCAGTCTGTCTCTATATATATGTTAGTGTACCTGTACTTGTCTGTATTGTATGCATGTGCATGCGGAATAAGGAAATTGAATTTCATAGTTCGTGAGGAAATAAATTAAATTTCAACTGAGGAAATTAAGTCTCAGTAATAATAATAATAATAATAATAATAATAATAATAATAATAATTTTACTAGTATATCTTTTTTATCTGATCAGTAAGAGATCTAATATACGATAGAAATACTTAGCTGAGAAATAAAATGATTTGAAAATTTAAGCTTCGGGGAAACAGACACGAAAGAAACTGAAAGATTTAGACGAATCTATTTTACGATCTTGAAAGTGTGATTGGATCAGAGACGACATAATCGCTGGGGAAGAATCGATGGTTCTCATTGAATAACCAAAATATTAATTACTAGTTGTTGAAAAGAGAGTTATTGAAGGCGCACACACACACACACACACACACACACACACACACACACACACACACAGAGCTTTGCTTAGTTTCAATTCAGAAAAATATATAAGAAACTTTTTCTATTTTGTCTGAGAACTTGCTGAATATTATTCTTTATACATAAATATATATATTGCTATCTCATAAATACATACATGCATATATATATATATATATATATATATATAAAATAAAACAAAATTTTGATGTTCAAATTCGTTGAATAGCTATTTCTACGATAATAATCTCGCGTCTTCAGAAATGAAAATATTTATTCAATCAAATTCAAATGACAAAAGATTTTATACCGACAGAAGTCTTAAAAAAGTTTTCATCACAGAAAAATAAAAAGCGGTGGAATTAATAATTGTTGAATTTAAAGAAGTAAACAGGGAAGCATAGAAATGTCTATGTCTATTTTTAGAAGACACCTCTTTCTCCTATCTTTGTTGAGAGTTGAAAAGTTGAAATTTATAATAGAAGTGGTAGGGGGGACGAAAGGCAAAGGGAAAAAGAAAAGGAAAAGAAAAGAAAGAAAAAGGAAAGGAAAAAGGGGAAGGGGTGGTTGACAGGGAAGTATGCTAAAAAAGAAATAAAAGGAAAAAATCTTTTTCCATAGAAACAAAGGAAAGTTATCATTCGTATTGAAACAAACATTGACAAAATTTACCAAAGCGATATTGGACAAATTTTATAGAAAAAAAATATTGACATACAAATCTAAATTTAAATGTAAATCTTAAATTTTAGATATAAATTAAAATATAAATAAAAATAATTAACTTTAAGGGTAGATTTAAAAGGAATCCAATTCTACAAGTATACACACAAATACACATTCCCGAACATAATTTACTTAAAAAGCTGAAGGATATTCGCAGTTCACGAGTTACTAATTATTTTGAAAATTTTAAGAACCTAATTAAAGGCGGCTGAGTACAAAAGGAATTAAATTATTATATTTTATTTTTATTGTAAGGGCCCTGCTAAAAGTTAACCGAAACTAATCTTTATGTATAAAAGGTAAATTGGATTTAGCATTAAAATAAATAAAAATATAGATATACGTTTATAACAAGGCCCAGCGAAGTTAAATGAGTAAAAATGTTATGACCAACAAAATGGAAATAAGAATCTTCACAAAAACAAAATAAAATATATAAAAGTGCGGGAAAAAATGAAGACTAAAATTAGTCTAGAGATTCTTACATGTTAAATAATAGATATTTAAATAGGAAAAAGGAAGAAAGAAGAAATCTATAAGGCTGGGAACAGTAATTGGTAGTGGGGTTCAAATTTACTAGCTTTAAAAAATAATGTATTTTTCTAAAATCATAGATTAAATTTGAAATTTAAATCTTAAGCTTTAAAATTCACAAATTTCGACTTATGGCGGCATTTGCTAACGAATTCTTTCCGTAAATTCAAAAGTAGGTGTTGATTTGGGTATTTTAATATTTGTATATTTCCTGTAAACACAGATTGCACTATAATTGGCTATGTAATTAGAATATAATAACTGCATAGATCCCTCTACCTTGATCAATTTTAATATTAATGAAATTAATATTAATTAGGATCGGGTTTTGGCGATTTACCTACCTGGTTATCCTTTTGGATTAAATATATATATATATTCAAATAAACTTTTGAAAATTACATGTGACGTATGACCATTTCCATATGTCGTATGATCATGTTCGTTCCTAATAGTAATGGATCCTTAACGAATAAAATCCATACTAAAATAATTAGAGCCCTTAAATATTTTGGCTCTAAAACTGAAATCTCTTCTAAGCTAAAAATAGTTACCATTAGTCTGAACGACGGTTCCTACCAACCTTATCTCAAAGACGCTAATACTTCCAGTTATATTAATATATTTTTCAACAACCCTAAAAGTATTATAAAGCAAATACATAACATTGTAAACACGAGGATTAACCCCATTATCTAACCTTAAAATTTTCAATGAAAATAAGAAAGTATACATACAACAAGGCCATTCAGGAGAGAGGTTTCAAGAATAAATTGGTATATGACAAACCTCTTATTAATCCTGAACCATCAAATACTAAAACGTAACGTAGAAAAAGAAAAGTAACATGATTTCACACCCATTTTATAGATTATCTAATATTAACATAGGAAAATATTTTCTCAAACTAGTAAGTATGTGGTGATACCGATCGAGCAAAAGCGAGGGACGTGATGTTTGCACTCACACGACAAAAAAGCAAATGACCAAAAGTCGTATGTGCGCAACCGGATTCACGCAGTAGTTCCGGTTGAAAAATAAAAATTAATTAAATATTAAATTTCCAGTTCGCGAGCCTAAGCGAATTTTATTTATCGGCCAATGGTAAGCCCAGAATCAAATACGGATATGAATTCCCAAATGATCTGCTGCGATACAAAAAAAAACATATAAGAAGCTGATACAGAAAGCATCGCCAGACAGACAGACAGACCGAGGCAGACACTGACTAGAGAGAGAGAGAGAGAGAGAGAGAGAGAGAGAGAGAGAGAGAGAGAGAAGTGTGATCAGCATCCCCCTTGACCTAAGTCAGGCGGCTTACTATGCTAGCCTCCCTTCCCTCTCCTCTTATCTTTCGCTGTCTCAAAACTACTTACTGCACTCAAAATCACCCTTTTATTAACCCCAGTCTAAAATTTCAAAATCCTTTTCCTGAAGATTATAGGAAATGAAAGAAAAGAAACAAAATCTCATAGCAAATTGGAAACTGATTGGGTCAGCTCCCATCCTCAAAAACCTTTACGATAGATGGAATATCTGTTTAGTTGAAAAAATTAAAATAATGAAGTATCCTAAACAAAATATGCTTTTAAATTTACGCAGGGAATTCATAAGCAAATGCCACAATTTTTAAATTTTAAATTGTAAAATAAAATCCCCCTAAAATTGATCTCAAACTAATTTGTCTGATAGAAGCTTCCTTTCTCTCTTACTAATCACTATAGTATTAATTAAAAGAACCATATAGACTAAACATTTTAGCTCTTACATTATATGTGTCCCTCTTTTGGATAGCAAATACTCATAAATTTCAAGTTTATTTTTCTAATCCCCATATACTCTCCCTACCTAAAAATTATAATTAATTATCTTTTTACTACTTAATGGAATACCGATAACTACAAAAGAAAATAAGATACAAATTCAAACAGGCTAAAGAGGAATGGCTGAACGAAAAATGTGCAGAAGTAGAGAGATTGAGCAGGACTAATAAAGCAAACATGCATAAAGAAATAAAAGAATTGACAGGACATAAAACCTGCTCCTCAATAGGATATATAAAATACAAGGATGGAACGATCATATTGGAGAAAGAGGAAATACTCCAGAGATGGGAAGAATATATAAAAAATCTTTTACATGATAAGAAAGAGCAACCGACAATACACAAAGATGACGAGGGACCGGAAATATAAAAGTCCGAATTAGAAGCTGCAATGACCACATTGAATAGAAACAAAGCAGTTGGACCAGATGGTATTTTAATAGAGCCACTGATATCCCTGGAAGAATTTGGTATAGAGAAAATCTCAGGAATAATAAATAAAATTTATAATAATGATGTAATACCAGACGACCTAAGCAAGACGATTTTCATAGCCCCCACTAAGAAACCAAGTGCAAACGAGTGCGAACTCCACCGAACAATCAGTTTAATGAGCCGCATTACAAAACTGATCGTCTGAATCTTGATGAATAGAGCGAGAAGCATATTCAGTCCAGAGATAGGACAAGAACAGTGCGGGTTCGTCAAAGACACTGGAACAAGGAACGACATATTTATGATTAGGATGATCTCCGAAAGAGCAATACAAATGAAGAAGAACTTGTACATATGTTTTATAGATTATGCAAAGGCGTTCGACAAAATACGCCACAAATAATTGATGGAAATGCTTAGCAGAATTCACATATTTGGGAAAGACAAAAGCGTAATAAAAAGTCTCTACGGACAGCAAACTGCCTGCATACGGACAGGTAACGAAATAAGCAGATATACAAAGATAGAAAGGGCCGTAAGACAAGAATGTGTCTTTTCACCGGATATATTCAAGTTGTACAACGATACTATTCTGAGGACTCTAGATGTTATATCAGGATTTGTAGACGGAAGCCACAATTTGAACAACATAAGGTATGCAGATGATACAGTGCTGATAGCAGACATAGAAAGGAAACTACAAGACCTCCTACAGAAGGTAACTGAAAGAGTGACCAGAAACGACTTCAAATACACTGCAAGAAAACCAAATGCATGGTCATCAGCAAAAAGAGAAGCCCAAAATACAAAATACAAGTGGGGGATACTAAAATCAAGCGGGTACAAAAATTTAAATACCTTGGAAGTGTTCTAAAAGAAGACGGAAAATGCTACACGGAGATCCGATGGCGAATCGGCATGGCAAAGGCCGCGTTCCAGAAGCTGAGTAGAGTATTAAGAGACAGGGAACTTTCAGTAGAAACGGAAGAAGAGAGTACTGTATTGCTATGTGATGACAGTTTTTAAATATGGCAGTGAATACTGGACAATATCTTCAAAGATGAAGGAAAAACTTAAAGCAATTGAAATGTGGTTCTACAGAAAGATGCTGCGGATATCATGGATCAAGCATGTGAGCAATGATAAGGTTTTTGAAAGGATGGGAACGAAAAGGAAATTAATACTGAGCATCAGAAAGAGACAGCTGAATTTTGTGGGACATGCAATGTGAAAGGAGGGCTTTGAGAACCTGATACTAACAGGCCAGATAGAGGGAAAAAGAGACAGTGGAAAGCAGCGGATAACATATTGAAGGGTCTGAGCGGATAGATGACAGAACGGGGGTTAGAGTGGGGTAACAGGACAAAGCGTGTTAAGAGCCACCAGGAATAGGGAGACGTGGAAAGCCATGATTGCCTAGATTCTGAATATACCTTCTTATTCTCTAAACTCTAAGTCCTGAAGTCACTTTTATTATCGTCTTCACTTTCCAAGTTATGATTTATTACTCATTAACCTATTTTTATCTATCTATCTATCTATCTATCTATCTATCTATCTATCTATCTATCTATCTACGTATGAGGGTGTACGTTTATATATACCTGGATGTGTGCGTGTGTGTCTGGGTAGGTGTCTGAGCTAACGTGTATGTGTATATACGAAAGTAAAATAAGAGAGATTTTGAGGGGACATGGGTATATATATATATATATATATATATATATATATATATATATATATATATATATATATATATATGGGTAAGCATGCGCTTATATACGTAGATGCTCATATAATTTTGCATGCGTGTATACATATATATCGGTAATGTGTATATGTATATATATGCATATGTATATAAACATATAGTCGTACTTATTTTTACTTTAGCTCATCCTTTAAGTTATACATAGTATTTTATGCCTACATTTATTATATATATATATTTTTACATTTTTTGTTTTAATTTTAAGTTTTTATAATAGTTTTCAAATTCCTTATTCTACTTGATCTGAAATAATTCCTCTCTTATCAGCAAAATATCTTATGTTTATCTATTCCTATACAGGAATGAATATGTGCGTATATATGTTATGTATGTAGATATATATATATATATATATATATATATATATATATATATATATATATATATAAACTGCGTCTAGAGATTATATGCAAGTTATGAGTTGGTATAAAGTGTTGCGTCTTTAATATTAAAAGACCTATTATGATGTTGTTTAGATTTTACTCAATATTATTAACTTAGATATATAGTGACAGAGAAAACTATTGTTTTTGGTTGGAAAAGATTTTACTAAGTTAGCAAAACAGACTAATTTGACTCTCAGTAGTTTATTTGCAACTATTTATTTTGATACTTTTACATTATTATACATTGTAAAACTAATGTAAAAAATAATATGAAAAGATTTTAGAACAAATTCGTCAATTTCTTAAAGGAAAAACATAAAAATTATTTTAAAAATAAAAGATATATTAACAAAAAATAATGAACTCCTAAAATTTATTGCACAAATTCTCCTTTCTTTTCAATAACTCTTAGCAGCCGATTGTCAACATCTGATGTTAGATTTGCAATTTTAGCGGCTGGTAGGTTGTTTGCAGCAACTTTAACTGCCTCCCAGATGTTACACTTGCTGTTGAATTGCCTTCCATTAGAATAAATATCTCTCTTGAGGATGCTCTACAGGTTCTCAATGGTATGCAAGTCACAGCTATTTGAAGGCCAGTCCATAAAAGAATCTTCAACAAATCCCTTTTCTTTCAACCAAGATTTAGTAAACTTTGATGCATATCTTGGTGCGTTGTCTTGTATAAAGATCATAGATCTACGCTTGGCTAATAACTGGTAATCAAGCCATTCACAGAAATGTTGTTCTAGAAAATCACAGTAACTTTTGGAATTCATTTTAAACCCGTCTTTCATTTTGAATAAACCAACAATCTCATTACCAATAATCCCAGCCCATATCATGATCCCACCGCCGCCTTGTTGGCGTTTAAAAATTTTCTTGAGTCATGTTGCTTGCAAACCCATCCTCGAACCCATCTATCGGGCCCATCGTAGGTCATCCTTGATTCATCTGTAAAAAGCACTTTACTGAAATCAGTTTTCATCTATTTTTGCCCACAGCAATCTTCTTTCTTTATGTTTTTTTGCTAAAATGGGTTTCTTTATTTGATTTTTTCACATCAGCAAACTTCCTGAGTGCTTTGCATCTTGTTTCCCTTGACACCATAGGAGCTCCATAGGCCTCAAATATGAATGTACTTGACGCATTTGGGTTTCTTATTAATTCTCTTCGGATAGGTGTTAAGTTCCTGAATTCAGCCTGAAACTTTTTTTCCTTGGTTGAATTCCCATTTGACATATTTTCTTGATTGTTCGATGATCCCTTTTCAAATCCTTAGAAATTTGAAGCAAAGACTTTCCTTTGCTAATTTCTTTGATTATATAGTTCTTTTCGTTCATTGTTAGTTCTTTTTTACGAGCCATAATACGAAATTCTAATTCTTGCAAATAATGTCTTGACACTGCAAATTGCTATAATTACTGGAAAAATACTAAATATCAATCTGAAATTGAAAATTGGGACTTAATTGCTTTCATGCTTACACGCTATACATAAAAGTACAAATAATCTTATTGGATAACACATATCTATGAATTTTATAAAAGATATTTGACAATACCTCTTTTGCAAATAATCCCTAGACGCAGTTTTTTTTTATGAATATATAGGTAATAGTCATCCGCAGACAGATCTGTTTCGCTGTATCAACGCTCATCAGTACAGTTAGCCTTCCATATATGGAATCAGCCATATATATATATATATGTATATATATATATATATATGGCTGATTCCATATATGTATCTGTACCGATATATATATATATATATATATATATATATATATATATGGTTATGTCAATTTTTCATTGCTACATGGAAATTTCTGTTTCGAGATTAATTCTCATCATCAGGCAATGTTGGTGTGGTTGTGCAGACGATTTACATTTAAATGACAAATACTTTCGGTTTACTGTGGGTGTTTTTTTTGTGTGCATGTGTGTTCGGCTAATCAGAATGGAGATTCACTTAGGGGTTTGACCTCGAGGAATTTACGTGCTAACCAACTTTTTTCCTCCTCTTTTTTTCCTTTTTCCTTGACCCTATTCCCCTCTTGTCTGCTTTCCTTCGAGTAAACCCCGAACTGCTATTTTTTCGCTACATCTATCAATTTGCTGTAAAGTTTACTATCCTGATACAAAGGGTGGGGCGGGGAGGAATTATTAAAAAAAAAAGGACAACTAACTTATTCTATCTTTGGCTTTATTTTTATTTTCATTTCTATTTTTACCTAATTCATTGGTGGGCATTTTATTTAATTTAGGTTTTATCCATTTTCTAATGTGAATAATTTACAATGTCTACATATGACATTAATTTCGTTACGTTTATTTAATAAATTTTTATTTTTAAGGGATCTAATAATAAATAGTTTTTCATATAAGCATAATGAACAGGGTTCATTTAAGGACTTACATATTTTAGCTTCTTTTAGGATTTTCCATTTTATTTTGGGTGTCTTTTTTGTTTCCCTTAGGTACCAATGATATCTCGATAGGGATGTTCTATTTCTGTATTTGCTATTATTAAATGAAGAGGTATGCTGGTAAATTCTCTGCTTTAGAGTGCTTTTAGTGCTCTCTATATAGACTTTTATATTGTTTGGGTTTTCCTTCATCCATATTTCGCATTGATATATTATACATTTCGTCAAACACCTAATTTTTAGCGGACAGTTTATGAGGTTTTTACAATTACATTTTTTCTCGTATAAATTGTTATTTTCTGTTGTCTGGTTATTTTTACTAGTTTTGTTGAATTTTTTAAAAATATTATTATTGTGTTTTTTTATAATTTTTTCTAGATTATTCATATTGCTGTAAATTAATTTTATAGTGTTTCTATTAAAGATCTTACTAAGTGGATTTTTCTCCGTGAAGTGTTTCCTAATTAGCTCGAGGAATTTTCTTCCCAACCTACCATTAGTCATCTGGTTGTGAGGGGTGTGTACCAGATGATTTTCCTATTCCTATTTTTTCTTCGAGGGTTGCTTTTCTTGTTTACATATTTAATATTTGGGTTTATGTATCCACTATTTTTCAATGCAGTTTTGTAAAAATCGCTATATTTATTGAACACTTCCTCATTAGCTGAGTTCCTACTAATTCTGTATTCTATTGATGAGGGTATATGCTTGATGATAGACGGAGGGTGGTTAGATTTTGGGTGGATGTATAAAGGGTTTGTGTTTGGTTTTTTGTATGGTTAGTGTATATTTTTCTCTAGATCCAAAGTTACATCGAGGAAATCTACTTTTTTTTTTATCTTAGCTTTAACTGTTACTTTTAAATTGAAATTTTTCAACTCCTTGTGTATCATTTTTCTAACCCTTTCTATTTTGAAGTTTGTGGTATTTCTTATTACTATAATCCATCATCTCTAATTTTAAAACCTTTTTCTTCTATCATATAAATTGCATTATTGATATAATGAGATTTGTTAGGAAAATCTATGAACTACTCTATAATGATCTATATCTTTAGTATTACCGATAACAGTTGACCTCTTTATCTTAGGTAAGTTCCATTTCTATTAAATGAATCAATATAATATTTTAAAATGAAAAAAAAACTCATATAATATTTAACAAAATTCCCTTTTATACCCGGCTACTAATACAACATTTCTTTTTCCATTTTTTCCCTTTTATTCCAGTAGTAGAATTTAAATTAAATTAATTTTATCCGAACAATAGTCAGAGCATATTATTAAAAAATGGAAAATCTTTTTGGAAAACCTTTCCAAAGCCGAATATCATATCATGGTATCTACTTTCTCTCTCTCTACTTTTCCCTTTTTTTCCAGTTTCAAAATCTATCCTTTTCTTTCCACTTTCTTTGGCTGGCATATTCAATATCTACAATTATATATACAGGGTGAGATGGGTAAATTGTCGCCAAATTGCGAAGATGTTTGAAACGATCACTAGTGATGGTGACGTATGCCTTCATTATTTTTTCCACAGGGCCTCGGAGGAATTAATCAAGCGCTTTTAGAAGGTAGTGCTACCCTCGGTCAAGAAAGTGGCTGCTAAAAGACCCTATGTCTCGCAAAAGAACTCTGCACCATGTGACACAAACAGAAAAACACAGTTATGGCTGTCAGACAATTTATACGCCAACATAATTCCTTCCATTTAACCACATAACTTCCCTAAACTACAAACCACTTAAATATTACGTGTAGCGCGCACTTGAACGAGGAACTAACTAATCTCCTTGTAAAACCAAAGATGAATTAAAGAAAAGGGTTTTGGCAGCATTCAGCAACTTAAACCTTAAACAAGGAGACTGTCCAGAAAAGTTGCAGAAGATTCCGAAGTAGTCCTAAATAAAGCCGATGTCGATTTTATTAAATAAATGTGGTGTTTAGTATTTTAGGATATTTGTGTTTCATTTTGATAAATATATTCGTCAAAATGAAATTTAAAATAAAATAAATTCGCAGAAAAACTACATCATCCACGCAAATTGTGTTTTTTTTCTGTTATTAATGTGGTAACACATGCGGTGACGCGATGTTTATTCTAATTTGAAACGTATCATACAAAACATTTCTTCAGGTGTGCAAGTGCAAAATGACAGTCGATTAGTTAAACGTGTATGAACGACGCTGACAGTTTTGATCAATTTGTTTAGTTTCCTTTCAGAACTAACACAGCTCGTGAAACCAGCAAGTATTTGCAATGCATATAGCAGAAGTAGAAAACTAAGTTGTTCTGTACAGGGCCTGGTCTGATTTGTAAATTGTGTTCAGTCTTCTCATGTAACGAGTGAAACCGTAACAGTCTATGCAGATTCTTTCTAGAGTAATAACAGCGTAGTACTGGTCAAAGGTCTAACAACATGACTTCTTGTGGCTAAAGAGATCTGCATTAAAAAATATTCTTCGATATTCATCCTATTTAAATGGATGTACTTCTGGAGCAATGATTTACCTTTTTTCAATTGTACGGCTGATATATACACAACTCGTTTCCTGTTCTTGGAAGACCTAAGTTCCTTCACGAATTGTCCGCATCCATTAATATTGAGCACAAGCCGCAGTTTCCCGGATGAAGCATCATCTATATGGCAGCTTGCAAACGAATCTTTTAAACAGCTCTTAAAGCGTTTTTTGTTTATGCTCTGGTTAAGTGCTGTAGAGAAACTCGTCGTAAAAATGTGTTTAGTTATTGTAATAAAAATTGAAATAAATCGATGTGCCAACACTAGGTTAAATCGCAGATTTGGTGTGAAAAGCAGAAAACGTAGTACAAAAACGGGGTCAAAAAATCCAACTTTCCCCTCTCAACTGCCAAAATCGCACTTTCACTGACCAAACTCAAAAGTCGTAACTTTTAAAAACTCAAAACCTTCTCCTTCTGTGTAAGCAAAAGCAACGTCTTTTATTCACAGAGATATTTTCCTGATTAGCCACGACATACAAGGAGGAAAGAAAATTATCTTAGCTTTCGATACTCATAGCGTCTCTTTTTTATGCTAACAATTTGTAGTAATGTTTCTTCAGCTGACCTCGCACAGAACATATTTTTTTTCGAGGTAGATGATTTTATCTTTTGATACAGCTATATCAAAGTGTATCTTATGGCCTGCCCGGCGAATGCACGCTTCGATTTTGATTGCATTCGCCTTTTCAAGAATTAGTGTGTGATACCCAGTGGATGCCAAGAATCGACCTCAAACAGCGTAAGCATAATTTCTACAAGTAAACAGGGAGCAGGTCTTATTCAGGCTGATAGCGAGACTAAGAACGGGAAAGATTATCCATCAGAGCCTACGGTTTCTGTTGTGCTTTGGTGACGAAGACACTGGCGTTGGCATACAAAACGCTTTGGATAAGAATGGTTTGGAATGTCTTAGATTAACTAAGTTGACCCATTTCATCTGGGATACTTTGCCTAGGAAAAGTAAGTTTTCTTTTATTTTCTAACATGTTAGCAAAAAGTAACAATGTTGTTAACTTCCAAGATTCTTAAGTTTAAGAAACGTTAAAACTTATTCATCTTGTTAACTAAAAAATCTTCCTAAGTTATAGAGGATGCTAAGTAACATAATTTAACGTCCAATATACGAAAGTAAGTTAATATTAGGTTGTTACAAAAATTATGGCCAATTTCAGAAACATAACTTTATTCTTGAAAAGTTAATTGTAGAAATTTTGAAATTAGTCTTGGATATCTATGCATATTTGCCAATGATTATTTATTCCTCGTTGATAAAATGTTATTGGCTGTGATGCAACGAAATATTTGAAAGCTGATTCACCAATTAAGGTCTCATTTTTGCCGGTGTGCATGCATTTCAGCAAGTTGATTGCAGTGAAGATCTGCATTAATGCTCAGATTTGCTTCTAGAAAATTGTAGTGGATAACACCAAATGCAGTCCACTAGAGAGTCACCATAATATTTTGTTGATGCAAATTTGCATTTTATTAATGGAACTTGGTCTTCAGAAAATGTTCAGGGGACTTATCATGATGAAGCCATTGAACTGATCGTCTATAGTTATCATAAACTATTCTATTTTCATCGTGTGACTATTCGGTCAAGAAAGGGATCATTAGTGTTTCGCAGAAAAAGCATCGAGAACTTTAAAACGCCTAATTTTTTTATTTTCATTTAGATCAAGAGAAACCCACTTATCGAGGTTTTTCACCTTGCCAATAGTGTGAGACAGTTGCAGTTCTGATACCAAGCGTCTGAAACATTTCTTGGACACTTTGACGTGAGTTTTGCTCAACAATTGCTTGAATTTATTCGTTGTCAAGACTGCATAACCGTTCTCTACCTTCTTCATTTTCAAGGCTCTCATCACCAGTAGGGAATTTTTCTAGAACACCCTTCGTACTTTCTGATCACTTCTGGATCCATCTCCTCATGCTCTGTTGATATTGGCAGAAGTTTGAGAAGCTCTGTGTCCAAGTTCAAACTCATGCAAGAAAAGTAAACAAAGATCATATTTTTCATGTCCATAATTAACGTCTTTTATGTTTCAAGAATATTTCTGTCTGAATATAAGTTCAAATCATTAAAAAGTACACATTAATTACTATGTATACCAAACTTCACCTTCTACATATCGTGAATACTATGTTAAAATGACTTTTCAAAAAGTAACACTTTGAGCGGCCATTATTTTTGTAACAACTTAATATTTTAATTGGGTCCTGGGCATGACGGTAAACTACATCCGACAGCAAGGCCTCTGATTGAAAGGTTGTAAAGAGCATAGAACTACCTCTTAATTGCTGTTGTTCTCAGATCCACCCTGACCCGGAGTGGTAGCACCTGTTAGGATCCCAGCTATGGGCAAATAGTTAACAACCAAACTGGGGTCAAAACACTATGAAAGTCTAAAAATACACTTTTGTAGAAACATATGCATAAAAATAGACTTTCATAAAAAAATATACATTTTTGAAAGAAAATTTTACCAACAAATCATTTTTGAAGAAAAAATTATTACATAGCACATTTTTGAAGGAAAACAATTTATTCTCAGCAAAACATTTTTGAATACAAAACTAAAAGACATTTTCAGTTTTTAAAATAAAAAATAAAAACAAAAAATATTCATTAAAATTTGTCTAAATCAACCTTCTCAATA
The DNA here is from genome assembly GCA_037127315.1 of Ascarosepion bandense. NCBI lineage: Eukaryota > Metazoa > Mollusca > Cephalopoda > Sepiida > Sepiidae > Ascarosepion > Ascarosepion bandense. The sequence goes on from JBBBDQ010001492.1 coordinate 679,671, forward strand.
TAACTGAACATTAAAACAAAAAATACCCCACCTTTTTGGCATTAAATATACCACAGAGGTTGAAATGCCGTTAAACTAAACACAAATTCAAATAATATTTTAATTATATATATATATATATATATATATATATATATATATATATTTGAAATAACATGAGGTTATGAATTTAAAGGTTTACTTTTAATTTTTAACATTTACATAGTCATGTATCTTAGCTTGCTAAAGTAGTAATTTTTCAGGAAAGTTGCTATTTGAAAAACTCTGAGCCGCACATTTATGTTTTGCAAAGATCTGTTAGCGCCACACCATATCCATTCACAGATATAATCTATGTAATATATATATATATACAGTAATGTGCAAAAGTATTAGGACAAGAACTATTTTATCTTTTATGAGCCATCAAATTAATTGCGACAATTTACCAATCGCACCTAGTATATATACAGTAATGTGCAAAAGTTAGGACAAGAAATATTTTATCTTTTATGAGGCATCAAAATAAAGTTTAAAATCACCGCTATCCTAACACACTACCGGTAGGGTGCAAAAGTATTTGGACAGGGGTGATTTTCCTAAAAATCTCACTGAAATTCAAATACAGGCTGAAAAGCCAAGTAAATTGCTAATAAATATTCATTAATTAAAACTAGGTGTAAAAGAAATGTATTAAAAAGATGTTATATTTAAATTTGCATATTTTCTATTAAACAACTCATTTTGAAACTACTCATTATACTATTTCCTTGAATATGACTGACTTTTTTCTTATTCCTCCCTCTCGAATTGATAAATCTAATGTTAATTTGAAAGAGACACTTTGGGAACAAATGCAAGCTGCTTGGCAGGAGATACCATGAGATACATTGAAGAAGATTGTTGTGTCAATACCTGACAGAATGAAGGCTGTGATCAAAGCAAAAGACTATTATAGTACATAGTAAATTTGTTTTGTAACAATTATATTTTGTTAAAGCATTTGTTGAGTAAATCAAATAAAATTAATTAATTTTTTTTATTTTCTGTCAATATGCCTCATAAAAGATAAAATAGTTCTTGTCCTAATACTTTTGCACAGTACTGTATATACCCTGGCCATATTTATAAAATGCATGGAAAAGAACAACAAAAAAGAAAATGTAGGCGCTATAATGTTACGTTGCTTGATACGATTTCTTGATTTGATGTGAAAGTAAACCACTTCAAAGAATCAGTCCATTTCATCATGAAATGGATGATAGTTAAGAAATGGCGAGGAGAGCCAATGTGTCTTCAGATCTTCTACAGGTTATGTATATACAGTATCAAAGCCAAAAAATCTTTGGTACAATCTACGAAAACTTGAATTAGGCATTGTTGTTTCGACACATGTCGCGCCGTGAAAATTATATCCAGTTTTCCTTACTAGGCCGGAAGACATCTTGTGATTCTGACAGTAACGTATGCACAGAATATACCCTAAATGATGACAACTAGCGAAAGTAAAGATATTCCAGCATTATGTCTAAAACCCCTTACACGTTTGCTTTTGTACAACAGTATTAATGGTTGCACTTCTGAAGTCTTTAAACTTTCTTAGTTTTCCATATAATCCGAATGATTCGATTCATGATATCAGCTTAGTGAACACCACCGTACCGCAAGATTACAGCAAAGCTACTGTCCTTTTCGGCTGTCCTTCCCATGTTTAACTTGCGGATAAATACTTTTGCAGCCTCCAAATTAAGGTTATCGTTTATCCATTCTACAATATATCTTTGTTGAAGATGGTCAAGTACCGAAAATTAATTTGCATCTTTTATCAATTTTCACCCTGCTAGTAAGAAGCTTCGTGTCATTCCTGTGATACAGAGACTGTTTTTGGAACAAATGCATTCTTCGTGATATTGTTCAGCTCTTTGTTATTCTGACTGTAACATGCTCTTTTGAGATTAACCCAAATCGCGAAGTGTTTGCCACATCACGATTTATACCCTCGATGAACAGTGAGCTTTCGTTCTTTGAATTGCCTTTCCAATCTGTTATTGGTCAGGGCTTAATAGGCTGTTCTTTTTGCACATTGCGCTGTTTTTGTATTGTTCTCATTTGACAGAATATCTTTAATGACTTTTCATTCCAGTCACGACTTTTGGCAGAAACTCTTTTGTCTTAATATACATTAAATCACGAGTGTCTTACCTGCTAGTCGAATTAACATGGGTTTTAATTCAAGCTTGCAGAGTTTATCGAGGTTCTTGGTAATGATGCATTGCTATAGATAAACGCCGTGGTAACTTCCCAATAATGCGATTTCGAATAGTGGGTTTAATGACCAAACCCGTTTTGGCATGTACAAGTTTTTGTTTGTTTGGGAAGTAGCTTGTCAAACACAGTCCTGATATTACGCGCAAAAGTTACCTCGGCTGGGGGTAACGTTCCTCCATCGGTATTTGAGGATACGCATCACTGATGTCGATTTTTGAAAAGAAGTTCTTTCCATTTAGTTCAGCAAAAATATCTTCCGGTCTAGGTAGAGAATAATGAAAGTCTTTGAGTGACGCATTAAGCCCTGTCCAGAAATCGGTGCAGACCCGGATCTCGTGTGACTTCTTCCCATAGAAGGTCCATGAAGCCCATTGACTGTACACAATTTTAGACAAGACACCGGTTCTTTCTAGTTTGTCGTGTTCTTCTTTTATTTTCGGTTAAGAGGCGAAAGGCACATTTTGTTTTTTCTTAAATACTTGCTGGATGTCATCTTTTAACTCGAATTTTACCGTCATCTTACCACACCGAACAAGGCCCTTAGAAAAACTTCTGGAAAAGTTTCTTTTACATCTTTTATTAAATTATTTGCCTTAATAATCCGGTTTACGAGTTTTTGGCGAAATGAATCAACTGGCATGTCCCACAACTTGAATTTCTCCATCAAGTCAGTGCCAAATAATTTTTCTGTATTCTTTAATACGAACGTTTTCAGTTTTTACCTCCTTCCCTGAAGATAGTACATTCGTGATAAGTTCTCAATTAAACTTGATTTAATCCCTAGTCACACATCTTCATTAGTTCTTCGCAAGGTTAATTTTCTCAACTTTTCCAAATATGTAAATGTATGATTGTTAAATTTGAACCATAATCCAACTGTACATTAATATTATATTTAGGATTTGTACTTGAACGTATTTCCTAAATTTTAATCTATCTTGTTCATCTGACTTTGTGTTTTTACGCAGCTACTAACCTTTTCTTGCTTGATAATATGAACTCTTGTGCCTGACAATTACTACAATTTAGGCACTTTTTATTCCGGTAAGAGCAGTCCTTATACCAATGTAGTGACCAACAACCGGAACACGGGTTAGAGGGAATGTTGTCTTGTTTCTTTTTTGATTGGTTTGATTTAGAGGGAAAATTAAATTGTTTTTACTTTTGGCTTACTTTTCTTCTGTGTGCTATGCTAGATTGCTGGATACTTTCGAATCTTGACGTACTCTTACTAATCTCTGACAGTTTTTCGCTGTTTGTTAAAGAGTAAGATATGGCTCATTTTCTAATTTATTCAGAACCCTGTGTCTAATTTCAGGGTATTTAGCAGAAATGAGTCCCTTAACAAATATCAGAAATTGAAATGATTCCCACACAATACTATTTGAAATCGTCGCAATGCTTGTTTCCCACCGACGCGAATGTAGTGCAATATTCACTATCCATTCTGGTTAAATTCATACACTTCCATACCTAATGAAATATGATGTTTTAGGACTAAAAGTTCTGTAAAAGCTTAACCTCTTCAGTTAATGTCACTTTTCTTGTTTTACGAGATTAATATAATTCACAAACTTGGTGTGCTATGTAGTGTTCAGTTTTCGAAGAAGACTGCGAACTTTCATAGTTGACCAATTTACGCGATCTATGGCGTATACATTCTCGAATCTTGTAAAATAGGAAGCGAAAGTTATATCCAGAATATGTAAAACGTCTATTGCGCCCCACATCGTGTTTTGCGAGAATGCATTTTCGTTTTCACTAAATTTCCCGTTTGCCAATTCAAACAAGCTTCAAATGTTTAATGTCAAACTTCTGTTTGTTTTTTTTTGTTTTTTTGTTTAAATTCAAACGTTTTTTCAACTTTCTTTTGAATTTCAAGTCGTCCTTTCTCAGTTTGCTTCCGACCTTCAGCTCGTTCTTTCTCAGTTTGCTTTTGATTTTTAAGTCGGTCTTTCTCATTGTGATTTTGAATTTCAAATCGTTCTTTCTCAGTTGGCTTTTGAATTTCAAGCCGTTCTTTCTCATTTGGCTTTTGAATTTCAAGTCGTTCTTTCTCAGGTGGCTTTTGAATTTCAAGTCGTTCTTTCTCAGTTGGATTTTGAATTTCAACTTGTTCTTTCTCAGTTGGCTTTTGAATTTCAAGTCGTTCTTTCTCAGTTGGCTTTTGAATTTCAAGTCGTTCTTTCTCAGTTGGCTTTTGAATTTCATGTCGTTGTTTCTCAGATTGCTTTTGATTTTTAAGTCGGTCTTTCTCATTGTGATTTTGAATTTCAAATCGTTCTTTCTCAGTTGGCTTTTGAATTTCAAGCCGTTCTTTCTCAGTTGGCTTTTGAATTTCATGTCGTTGTTTCTCAGTTGGCTTTTCAATTTCAAGTCGTTCGTTCTTAGTTTGCTTTTGAATTTCAAGTCATCCCTTGTCTGTCTGCTTTTGAATTTCAAGTCGGCCTCTCGTCGTTCGTTCTCAGTTTGCTTTTGAACTTCATGTCGTTCTTTCGCAGTTGGCTTTTGAATTTCAAGTCGTCATCTCGCCGTTTGCTTTTGAAGTTCAACTCGTTCTTGCTCCGTTTGCTTTTGAATTTCAAGTCGTTCTTTCTCCGTTTGCTTTTGAATTTCATGTCGTTCTTTCTCCGTTTGTTTTGAATTTCATGTTGTTCTTTCTCAGTTTACTTTTGAATTTCAAGTCATTCTTTCTCAATTGGCTTTTGAACCTCAAGTCGTTCTTTCTCCGTTTGCTTTTGAATTTGAAATTGTCCTTTCTCGGTTTGCTTTTGCCTTTCAAGTCGTTTGTTCGCAGTTTGCTTTTGAATTTCAAGTCGTTCGCTCTCAGTTTGCTTTTAAATTTCAAATCGCTATATCTCAGGTTTTTTTTGAGTTTCAAGTCTTTCCTCCTCAGTTTGCTTTTGAATTTCAAGTCGTTTTATCTCAGTTGGCTTTTGAATTTCATGTCGTTCTTTCTCCGTTGGCATTTGAATTTCAAGCCGTCATTTCTCAGTTGGCTTTTGAATTTCAAGTCGTTCTTTCTCAGTTTGCTTTTGAATTTCAACTTGTTCTTTCTCAGTTGGCTTTTGAATTTCAAGTCGTCCTTTGTCTGTCTGCTTTTGAATTTCAAGTCGGCCTCTCGTCGTTCTTTCTCCGTTTGCTTTTGAACCTCAAGTCGTTCTTTCTCCGTTTGCTTTTTAATTTGAAGTCATTCTTTCTCCGTTTGCTTTTTAGCTTCAAGTCATTCTTTCTCCGTTTGCTTTTTAACTTCAAGTCATTCTTTCTACGTTTGCTTTTGAATTTCAAGTCGTTCTTTCTCCGTTTGCTTTTGAATTTTAAGTCGTTCTTTCTCCGTTTGCTTTTGAATTTCAAGTCGTTCTTTCTCCGTTTGCTTTTGAATTTCATGTCGTTCTTTCTCCGTTTGCTTTTGAATTTCATGTCGTTCTTTCTCTGTTTGCTTTTGAATTTCAAGTCGTTCTTTCTCCGTTTGCTTTTGAATGTCATGTCGTTCTTTCTCCGTTTGCTTTTGAATTTTAAGTCGTTCTTTCTCCGTTTGCTTTTTAACTTCAAGTCATTCTTTCTACGTTTGCTTTTGAATTTCAAGTCGTTCTTTCTCCGTTTGCTTTTGAATTTTAAGTCGTTCTTTCTCCGTTTGCTTTTGAATTTCAAGTCGTCCTTTCTCCGTTTGCTTTTGAATTTCAAGTCGTTCTTTCTCCGTTTGCTTTTGAATTTCAAGTCGTTCTTTCTCCGTTTGCTTTTGAATTTCATGTCGTTCTTTCTCTGTTTGCTTTTGAATTTCAAGTCGTTCTTTCTCCGTTTGCTTTTGAATGTCATGTCGTTCTTTCTCCGTTTGCTTTTGAATTTTAAGTCGTTCTTTCTCCGTTTGCTTTTGAATTTCAAGTCGTCCTTTCTCCGTTTGCTTTTGAATTTCATGTCGTTCTTTCTCCGTTTGCTTTTGAATTTTAAGTCGTTCTTTCTCCGTTTGCTTTTGAATTTCAAGTCGTTCTTTCTCCGTTTGCTTTTGAATTTCATTTTGTTTCGTCGTTCTTTCTCTGTTTGCTTTTGAATTTCAAGTCGTTCTTTCTCCGTTTGCTTTTGAATTTCAAGTCGTCCTTTCTCCGTTTGCTTTTGAATTTCATGTCGTTCTTTCTCCGTTTGCTTTTGAATTTTATTCGTTCTTTCTCCGTTTGCTTTTGAATTTCAAGTCGTTCTTTCTCTGTTTGCTTTTGAATTTCAAGTCGTTCTTTCTCCGTTTGCTTTTGAATTTTAAGTCGTTCTTTCTCCGTTTGCTTTTGAATTTTAAGTCGTTCTTTCTCCGTTTGCTTTTGAATTTCAAGTCGTCCTTTCTCCGTTTGCTTTTGAATTTCATGTCGTTCTTTCTCCGTTTGCTTTTGAATTTTAAGTCGTTCTTTCTCCGTTTGCTTTTGAATTTCATGTCGTTCTTTCTCCGTTTGCTTTTGAATTTTAAGTCGTTCTTTCTCCGTTTGCTTTTGAATTTCAAGTCGTTCTTTCTCCGTTTGCTTTTGAATTTCATGTCGTTCTTTCGCTGTTTGCTTTTGAATTTCAAGTCGTTCTTTCTCCGTTTGCTTTTGAATGTCATGTCGTTCTTTCTCTGTTTGCTTTTGAATTTTAAGTCGTTCTTTCTCCGTTTGCTTTTTAACTTCAAGTCATTCTTTCTACGTTTGCTTTTGAATTTCAAGTCGTTCTTTCTCCGTTTGCTTTTGAATTTTAAGTCGTTCTTTCTCCGTTTGCTTTTGAATTTTAAGTCGTTCTTTCTCCGTTTGCTTTTGAATTTCATGTCGTTCTTTCTCCGTTTGCTTTTGAATTTTAAGTCGTTCTTTCTCAGTTTGCTTTTGAATTTTAAGTCGTTCTTTCTCCGTTTGCTTTTGAATTTCATGTCGTTCTTTCTCAGTTGGCTTTTGAATTTCAAGTCGTCCTTTCTCCGTTTGCTTTTGAATTTTAAGTCGTTCTTTCTCCGTTTGCTTTTGAATTTTAAGTCGTTCTTTCTCCGTTTGCTTTTGAATTTTAAGTCGTTCTTTCTCCGTTTGCTTTTGAATTTCATGTCGTTCTTTCTCAGTTGGCTTTTGAATTTCAAGTCGTCCTTTCTCCGTTTGCTTTTGAATTTCATGTCGTTCTTTCTCCGTTTGCTTTTGAATTTTAAGTCGTTCTTTCTCCGTTTGCTTTTGAATTTCATGTCGTTCTTTCTCCGTTTGCTTTTGAATTTCATGTCGTTCTTTCTCCGTTTGCTTTTGAATTTCAAGTCGTTCTTTCTCCGTTTGCTTTTGAATTTCATGTCGTTCTTTCTCTGTTTGCTTTTGAATTTCAAGTCGTTCTTTCTCCGTTTGCTTTTGAATGTCATGTCGTTCTTTCTCTGTTTGCTTTTGAATTTTAAGTCGTTCTTTCTCCGTTTGCTTTTGAATGTCATGTCGTTCTTTCTCTGTTTGCTTTTGAATTTTAAGTCGTTCTTTCTCCGTTTGCTTTTGAATTTCAAGTCGTTCTTTCTCCGTTTGCTTTTGAATGTCATGTCGCTCTTTCTCTGTTTGCTTTTGAATTTTAAGTCGTTCTTTCTCCGTTTGCTTTTGAACCTCAAGTCGTTCTTTCTCCTTTTGCTTTTGAATTTCAAGTCGTTCTTTCTCTGTTTGCTTTTGAATTTTAAGTCGTTCTTTCTCCGTTTGCTTTTGAATGTCATGTCGTTCTTTCTCTGTTTGCTTTTGAATTTTAAGTCGTTCTTTCTCCGTTTGCTTTTGAACCTCAAGTCGTTCTTTCTCCTTTTGCTTTTGAATTTCAAGTCGTTCTTTCTCCGTTTGCTTTTGAATTTCAACTCGTCCTTTCTCCGTTTGCTTTTGAATTTCAACTCGTCCTTTCTCCGTTTGCTTTTGAATTTCAACTCGTCCTTTCTCCGTTTGCTTTTGAATTTCATGTCGTCCTTTCGCCGTTTACTTTTGAATTTCAACTCGTCCTTTCTCCGTTTGCTTTTGAACCTCAAGTCGTTCTTTCTCCCTTTGCTTTTGAATTTCATGTCGTCCTTTCTCTGTTTGCTTTTGAATTTCAACTCGTCCTTTCTCCGTTTGCTTTTGAATTTCAACTCGTCCTTTCTCGGTTTGCTTTTGAATTTCAACTCGTCCTTTCTCCGTTTGCTTTTGAATTTCATGTTGTCCTTTCGCCGTTTACTTTTGAATTTCAAATTGTTCTTTCTCAGTTGGCTATTGAATTTCAAATTGTTCTTTCTCAGTTGGCTATTGAATTTCAAGTCGTTCTTTTCGTATATTCATCTGGATTTGCGCTATTCTTTTTTTTTTCTTCCCATTTAAGTTCCAGCTGGTTTTGGTATTTAGTATGTATTCTTAATAAATGTGCATGGCTAATTTAAATCGTATATGTTTTTCCGTGTTTTTTTTTTTTTAGGATTAAACCGAATGCAATTAAATTAAAGTGAAAAAATGCTTTTTCTTTAAATAACAAAGAGCTTTAGTAAACTAAAAATACAACGAACTTTAGTATACTGAAATAAAAATTAATTGAATTTAAGAAAAATAAATTTAATTTCTAATTCCCTCTGCAAATCACGAGTGCTTTTTTATCTCGAAAAAAAAAACATGAATTCTCGTAGTTTAGCGGCTTGCGTTCAAGTTATTTTTTTTTCATTCAGTTTCCTTTTTAGTCCAGGTGTCAGCTGGAATAGACTTCAATATCTACTGTTGAACCCACTTTTCAACAGATGCGACACAAGGTCAGTTTTTTAGGTGTGTTTATTGGCAGTGCCGTAGAAAAATTCCCAAACCCCAAATGCACTTCCTTTTTTAGGTGTAATTTAGGGAGGGAGACATAAAGCTTGAGAGGATGGATCCCCAAGTTTTAGCACCCCACAGTATAATTTTTCTCAGCTGCATATCCGTCCGTGGATGTACACAACTAAGCCGCACTCTGCTCAAGGACAGAGATGCAACTGAAAGGGGATTTGTATTCAGGTTTCTGTTGGAAGAGACGTAAGCCACAAATCAAAAGATTACTGCTTATTTATAATTGGAAGTGTTCATGTGTACATGGGTAAAAACCATAACAATATAAATGCAGGTTTCATTAAAAATAACAGACAAGGTGTGATGGTAAGTTTTAAATGTAATTTCTCATGTGATCTTAAGATTTCTTTCTTTTGAGGACATATATCATATAAAAATTGTCCAAATGTTTTATTTACTCGAGCGCTTTCGTCCATACTTTTAGCCATTTTACGTGTAATAGAATGTATGTGGTATTATGTATGATGTAGTGTAGTGGTATGTGTTATGTACCAAACACGGTAAGTATGTTGTTAGCGTGTTCGTAGTTTATGTTATTGAGTGTTTTTCTTTGGGTTTCTGTTTCATCTCTCTCAACGGAGCTCAATTCAATAACATTTAAACACACACGAGACCAACCAAACCCTATCCGGCACATACTTGTTGACAACACAATTATTATAGCATTATCTACATGAAAAATTACATAAGAAACGTAACCATAACACCTTGTTTATCATGCATAAAAGATTGGCTGCTGCACACACACACACACACACACACACACACACACACACACACACACACACACACATATATATATATATATATAAATGTGGACGTTGAATTGACTTCAACAGTACAGTCAGTCATTTTTGTGCAAACTTCAAGTAAGAAAAATGACTGTCGGCTCTAGATTTTGACCTGAATGTCCCATTTTATATTTAAATACGCTCTATTACTATTATTAATAAATGTAGGATACCGTAAAACTATATATATATATATATATATATATATATTAAGCAAAGAAAGTATGGGAATTAAATTATTTTATCCCCTTTTCTGTCACTTGTTGACTAAAGTGTCGAAATGATAAAGACTGACAGACAGTTCTGTTTTGTTGTATTACAGCTCATCAGTACGTTTACACATCTGATTGCTTTCAGCCAGGATGGAAACCAAAAATTCTTGGTTTTAAAAGAATTTATTGTAACTGCACTGAGTTATGGATCATTTGGATTAAAGACTTCAAATAAATTCTTGAAGCTGTCAAATGAACTTAGAAAGTGAATACCTTCATTCGGTGTATTCGCATTTGTTGATTGGCTCCAGAATTTAACATTATGGTTGGCGGAGCCAGTTGTTGTGGAAATTGAATCTGTAAACTATTCCACATGATAAAACGCGACTGAAGTTATTTATATGAATTTCTAACTTTTTGCCGGCAAATCTTTTTTTTAAGCATTGACCAAGTGAAATTAGAATTAAACCTTATTGTTGACTATAAAAATTATTATAAAAAATGGAATTTTATTGTTTAATATAAAAAATTATAGTAAACTCTTGTTGTTTATTAAAACCTTAGTTATTTTTCCTGCCGTTCAGTTTATATCTGATATCTTCTGTCACACACGTGATACCGGTGAGCAGCGGTCGATCAAAACTAAACGATTGGTACCTTTTTTAACGCAATCATCATGTGGTCGGCAATTGTTGTTCTTTTAGTGCAAATAGATAATTTACACTCCATCAGCAAGTTAAAGATTTTACGATGGTAGCTGATTTGCAATTACTATGCAGACAACAACTAAATACACAGAGGGAAGAAATGCTCTTACGGTCAAGATGGAAATAGCGAAGATCACTATTACTTTGACAAAATACTCCAGAAAAATCAAAAGGCGTGACCAGAAGGTTCTCGATAGCACGAGACACAATCGGGCATCAACAAAGGAACAGAAGATCAGAAACAAAATAATCCTCAACAATAGACGGTCCTCAAAGGCCCACCTCCGCACAAAATAACATATCATTTATATAATATATAAGGTAAGCAATTAATAATGGCGTATGCTGTAGATCAAATTTCGTTTTTTTAATCAAGTTTATGATGAAAATAATCCAATGTCATTCCGTTCATTAACTGAATCGATTGATTTGTTTATACGTTATTTTTACGAGATTTCATGCCACCATATGAATTCAACAAAATTCTTTTAGTTTCAGTTGCATTAAAATAATCTCATGTTTTACTTTTGTTTAATTTTTGGCGAAATCGAAACCTTTTTTGCAAAACGTAAGCACTTATATCTTCGACGAAATTTTGTATGTGAGGATTCGATGTGACTCATTTGCATATCATTTTAAAAGATTACTCGATGACCGAAAGTCCTTTATTTGAAAATAAATAGAATACAAATATCTTGGCCAATTTTTTTATTAAAAATATTATTCAACTGGAAAGTGAGATTTGTTGAATGTTTAGCAACTATTTATACTGAATAGAAAAACACGGCGATTTCTGATAGGTCGCGTATAGGCATACACATATGCATTATTGGCAATTTTTATCGCCGTGTTTTTCTATTCAGTATAAATAGTTGCTAAACATTCAACAAATCTCACTTTCCAGTTGAATAATATTTTTAATAAAATATATATATATATATATATATATATATATATAATCATTTATATCTATCTATCTATCTATCTATCTATCTATCTATCTATCTATCTATCTGAAACCAGGCTTACATACAGTAAGAATGGAAAAATAGTTGAATAATCCTTTGAAAGCTCACCCGAAAATATGTCTGTTTCTTTTTTTGGTATTTTTATTGTTAGCAAATGTAAATAACCGCATTGTAAATCGTTTTTATTACCTAAGTGAAGTCGAGACAAGAAAAAACTGGGAGGAAAAGAGATAGCGGAAATACATCGCCAAATAAAAATAAAAACTGATGAAATAAACCAACCAATCTTCGACCATTTTATCTTCTTCATGAGGCCCCGTCTTGTTTCAATGAAATTATCCGCGCTTCTCGTGAGGTTTGGCAACACCAGTTACTTGGAAATTTAATAAAGTTTTCTTCTATGCATAGAAAGTATTATTAAAAGAAATGCTTGTAACTTTAAATAATATTAGACACAAAATCGATCTACATTCTTTCCGTTATTGGTATTAACATTTTCTAAGATATTTTCTTACGACTAACTGGCTTATTTGCTAAGTCTATACTAGTTTGGCGCAAGGCCAAAATAATGGGCTATTTAATGATGAATAATATTATTACAGATGCGAAGATATCTAAGTATGTCTATCATTAAACTATCATACGGCTCTTTTCATTGTGCTTTATTTAAGACCAAATAATTTTCCATTACTTCTGGTGAAGTTGTGTGTCGTCACCGTGCTTTTATTTCATGATTCATGTTTCGTTACTAATTTGCGTCAGTGAGAACAAAAATTGGGAAAGTAATGGTTATACACACAAAAAACCCATGGAAGATCAAATATCACAATGGCCATAAAAAGGAAGAACAGCAACATTATCAGTATAATTAGTTCCTTATTCATGGTTCTATTTGACACTGCTTAATGATAGTGGTATTGGAGACTCCTTGACTGATACTTTTGTATTTTTCTCATTGCAGAAAAATAGGCCAGTCTTCTTTTTGGCCGGCGAGAACTCCATAGGTCACAGACTCTTTATCTACATCTATCTACATTTCGATAGCGAGTCGTGAATCATCATCATTTATCCATCACACCCAATGTTTTTTTTTTTGTTGCTGTTTCTGTAACAAATTGTTTTTTACTTGGCAGGGTTGTTAGCCCTGCACCCAACTCCCAAACCTAGAGTACCGGTGGACCATTCTAGGCCCTTACGTTTACAGTACCTGGTATTCCCAAATGGTCACCCATTAAGTACTTACCAGGCTCGATGTTGCTTAACGTCGGTAATCGGACTGGAACGGGTGTATTCAACACGATATAGCCGTAGACTAATAAACTTTTCCTTATACCTAATGGTGTGTAGGGCAGCGTTTTTGCTGTTTCCGTAACAAACTTTTTTATTTTTATTTTTATTTTTTTCTCTTATGAGGCAGGGTTGTTAGCCCTGTGCCCAACCCCCAAACCTTGAGGAAGGTGATTTTCCTCAACACACGGCCGAATGTAAAGGGTACCAAGTGAAGATTGAACTCACTACTCAGTTATAATGATTCTAACAAGACGAGCTTGTTAACCGTTACACCACGCCGAGGTGCCCGAGTCGTGAATAACCAGTTTAAAATGAGGCTGATTATATAAACCTACAACCGGAATTCTCGACCTTCTGGCTAGGCAGCACTTTATTCGAAATTATTTATCTATTTATTCATATTCTACTAATTTTCTCCTTACAAGTAAAACAATAAACCATTACGACGAAAGGGTTTACTGAGTGTTAATGAACATAAAAGAAAATATATTATTAAAGCAAGAGATCAATAAAAAAAATAGTATGACATCACGAGTCTATCCTGGACACGGCAACCACCTATGACGTCCACCCCATGCCGCTCAGCAAACAAGCTTTGTTCCCTCTCTTGATCGTGGAGTTGATCGCTTCGGCCCAAATTTTCTCTCGTCGCATGTTGTGTTAATTGATCGCAGGATTAGCTTGAATGGTCGACTGGAATCGATGATTTGGTTTGGTCCGTTGAGTTTAAAGTCACACAAAAATGTACTTGGATAAAAGTAAAGTAGTTATATATAATTCCTGGATACAAAGTTGTTAGTACAATTACTGATTGCTGAAGAAGGCCTATAATCTCCATGCAATAACTATCGACTCCTCCCGATTATCGTCGCACAGTAAATATTGTCTTGGTTTTTAACGAGATTTCTAGAACAATGCTTTAAGTCGGAAATTTTTCCTTCAGAGCGGCGAATCACACAGATCAAGCAAAGCGGTAATCTCATCTCTCTCTCTCTCTCTAGCCTCCTCGGTCTCTGACCTCCGGTCTCTGGTCTGTGTCTTTTCCTGTCGTATTTTCTCTACTTCATTTGCTGTTCAAAATCTCCAGCATATATGGAGTTTTTTATCCAGTAGGGGTGGGGTGTCATATTCTTTGAGAATGCCAGCGTTCACCAACCAATCAGGGATCTCTTTGCAAATGTTCAAATATTAGGGGCAACTCTCCTCCTTCCTTGGAATTCTAACTAGGTTTCTTCTCTTTGATCATCTGATCAAACACGACTCTTTCCCGCTTTGTGTAACTGTCTCTCGCCATCACTGCTCGGGTGGCGTGGTACGTCTTCCGCCTTCCCTGAAATTTTCGCGAGGCCTTCTCTTTGGTCATTTGATCAAACACGTACGCCAGGAAGTAGGCGTGGTCTAGACTAAATGCCTTGATTGTGATTATCGCTCAAAAATTCTTTCTTATCGTGCTTTTGTGTGGGACCGTTTTTGCATCTGAGATTTATCATTTCAACTCTTTAGTCAACAAGTGACCGAAAAGGGGATAAAATAATTTAATTACCATTCTTTCCTATTTTCTTTTGCAAGCCTGCTGCTCTTAAAAGTCAGTTTTATCAATCGACTACATTCGCAGCCAGAGGTGGTGAATTCCTCTCTGTCACTCAATGATCGTAAATATATTATCTGTTTCTTTCCCCCATTAGAAACATGTATTCTGTTATATAATGTAGAAACATTAGAAACATATGCTATCACTTACTCTCAGTCCGATCCAAATCTTTTTGCTTTTATCTCTCCAGAATATTGAAAACTTAATTTCCATCTTGTTTTTTATGTTCCTTTGTCTGGTCATTAGTATATATTCAGTCTATCAAAAATTAGTATTTTTTTCAGTTATTTTTCACTTTATTAGAAATTTTCCAATAATGTCACAATAGTTATTAAGAAGTCATAAGATAACGACCAAAGAGAGTTTCACATGCAAGTAGTGCAACTGAAGAAACTGTTAGCATAGAACTTACGAACACATCTTGCCAATTCAATTGTAAAATGATAAAAACATTTCGCCAATTTAGACCTTTTGAACTTTAGGTACCAGTAAAATTCATTAGAAAATTTACGACGAAAACGCATATAGAAAATGCACAGGGAAGCTATGTAGAAGCGGTGAGAAATTGACTGAAGAGGAGATGCCAGGTCAGAATCAATAGCATTGCAGATTATTCTTTGGATTTGATCAAGAATCTCTAAATATATAGCAGAGGCAACAGACCGGATATGGCAGGAATATTCAAAGCAAGGACGAACACTACCAGTCATAATTATTAAGTAACTCCAGTGTTTAAAAAAATGATGTATTTCATACTATTTTTTAGTATTTATTGCCAAGTGAAAAACTGTAAATGAAAAATTGTAGATTGGTCCTTTTGTTAATACTGCACAATAATATGTGCGTCAAATGAATTTATAAATATTTAATAATTACCTATATTGCAGTTTCTACAATAAAAAATCAAGAAAAGTTAGGGTTATTCGAACGAGTTCATTTTTGATTCTGTGCCTGGTAAAAGTCTGCAAAGTAATAATAACAAAAACCCATTCTATTTTCAGTTAGAATTCTCCACTTGGTAATGGTATGAAATACATCATTTCTTTCAAAAAGATTGGTGTGGCCTAATAATTATGGCCGGTAGTGTATATGTAAAATTGATTGTCAAGTATAATTGTCTAGCTCGTCACAGTGAATCAATTATTTTCACTGCAGTGTTGTCAATATTTTTTTTATTTCCGTTTTCTTTACTTGTAGACAGCGGCTGGTTTCTATGCAGCTTTCACATCTCAGTTTAAAGTTACGTTCAATTTAGTCACAACGAAAATCATATACAGTCGAACTGATAAGGCATACTAAACAATCACGTCCAGTCGGGTAAGATACAAACACGCAGTTTTGTTATCAATTCTATGCTAGCTCATTTTCACATGACAGCAGGTGTGAAAAGTAAAGAAAAAGAATGAAATTAAGAAGAGTAAAAAAGCGAGAGAAAGATGAAAAGAAATGACTAATTTTTAATAGATTCAGGTTGCGATCGAAAAATTCTCGTCTAATTTACGCAAAAATGAAATAACACTGACATCTTATTTTAACACATATATTTACCAAAATGCCACAAAAATATCTTGAAATTCTACAGAGTAAATCTATTTAATAAAATCACCATTGTCTTCAAAACGGCCTCCAGTCAAGTTTGAAATCTTCTGCGACTCTTGTGATCGATCTCCTTGTTTAAGTTAATAGGGTATGAAAAGAAACCTCTTGAAGCTTAATCTATTTAAAGTCAGATTAGCTGACCGTACCGAAGGCGAATTGGCATGGCGAAGGAATCATTCCAGAAGTTGAGTAATGTATTAAGACATGAAATGTGGTTATACAGAAGGATGCTGCGAATATCATGGATCGAGCATGTGAGCAACGACGAGGTTTTGAAATGAAATTAATACTAAGCATCCGGAAGAGACAGCTGAAATTCCTGGGACATGCAATGAAGAAGGAGAGTTTGGAGAACCTGATACTAACAGGTCAGATAGAGAGAAAAAGAGACAGGGGAAAGCAGCGGATGATATATTTGAAGGACCTAATCAGGTGAATGATGGAACGAGGGTTGCATGCTGTAATAGGAGAAGGCATGCTAAGAGCCACCAGGGATAGGGAGACCTGAAAAGCCAGGATTGCCTACGTCCTGAAGGGACAGGGCACATAGAAGAAAAAGAACTGACAGTATCATTGCATTTTTTATGCAGTTCAAACTGAATTTTGAAATCGTAACTTGCATATTATCATTCATCAGTAATCTCATAATCGGTTGGATTAAAAAAAAGAAGCTTCACCATACTTAATTTAAAGAATTATCGGCAAACATAGACCTTTGTGTATGCATAAAAATACACTTTTTGTTATCACTTCACACCAAACAAGGCATAAATTCCGCTGGTGCGCAGAAGTTTACAGTGAAAGAATAAAAATGGTGAAGGAAATGTCGAAGAAAAGATAAGAGATGGATGCGAATCAAATAGTCAAAAGATGGTAATTGACGTTCTATTTAAACTTTTGGAGATTGTAGCTATCAGGTAAGCAAGCAAATGAAAGTGAATTCCACAAACAGAAAGTGCAAGTAAAAAAAACTGTTAGTGTAGGAGTCGCGGTTACATTTAACTATTTTGATGGTAAAAGAGTGGGACCTAGATGCCAATCAAGTAGCACGAGTAAATACATGTGGTCGGTGTAGTAGGGAAAAAGTTGGTCATTTGCCATGAAAATACTTGTGAAAAAGAAAAAAAAAACGGAGAGAAGCCACGTCGCATCGGTGAAAAAGTGACTGAAGGCGGGATGCCAGGTCAGGATCAATCATATTGCAGATCGTTCTTTGGATTTTGTCAAGAACTTCAAAATGAATAGCAGTAAAATCCGACGAGATATAGCAGCAGTATTCAATGCAAAAACGAACGGAATAATAGATTCAGAGAAGAAAAAGATTCTGGACTGACATAATAAACCAATGAGCAGATGCAGCTATAGATTCAATGTAGTCATTTCATTTGAGGTCATTTGGCAGAGTTAGAAAAAGGGGGCGCAATGCGTTGCTCGCTAAGAGACAAGAGTCAACCATTGTAATGGTAGACAGGAATGTTTCTCTATGGTGGTTAAAAGAGAGCGTTAAAATTTAGCCATTTTTTACATCAGTCAGTCAGTTAAAGTGCCATACGTGATACACGCTTGGGCGATCATGTCTCGCAAGAGACACGACTGACTGGGCAGAAGATTATACCGCAGTAGGTTGTCATTGCTTTCTGCGGTAGACTGGTTGCCGACCAAGGCTATAGAACCCAATCTGTCCTGCTATTTAACCCATAACTGGAAGGAAGAGACGGATTAATACCTTTCCCAAGGGTATTTGCGCGTAAGTGAATACAATGGATTCAACTGGAATTCGAACTCGGCTCCCCGATTTCTCGTTCCAAGCCGATATCCACTGTACCACAACGCACATCCCTTTTTTACATCAGTCAATCATATATTGCAGGTCTTTTTGAAATGCTGCAGCCAATTCTACTTTGTCAGATTTTGCAGATTTCTTACAAAGACGGGCGTAAATGGTGGTGTCATCTGCATAAATAACCAAATAAATTATATCAGAAAGATTTGCAATAGATTCAGGGTACGATGGAAAATTGTTGTCTAAATTACGCAAAAATGTAAATAACACTTATTTTATAACATCTTATTTTCACATATTTACTAAATATCACAAAATATCTTGAAATACCTTGAGAGTAAATTGATTTAATAAAATCGCCACTGACTTCAATACGACTTCCTGGCGATTTTCTGCGTCTCTTCTGATTGATTTCATTAGGAGAGTCTGTAATGTGATTGGCACTGATCTGGCGACTCGACTGCAGCCACTTCCCCATCGTCGAAATGTGGCCTCCCTCTGTCTCTTCTATAAATACTTTCATGGTCTGCTCCGATGAGCTTAAGTCACTGATGCCTACTCAACAGGTGTTTACCCGTGCAACCAGACTGGCAACTGGGTCCCACCCATTCACAGTCAGGTTAGCCAAATGCAGACGACAATTCTACTCCTGCAGCTTCCTCTCTCGCACTTCCCGCCTGTGGAACTCACTCCCGTATTCTTGCTTTCCTGACGGCTACGACCTCCAGAAATTTAAAAGCAAAGTTAATACTCACCTACTAACCACTGGACTCTAGCTCTCTCCCCTTCCCCTGTATAATCTTCACTTTCTCTCCGCCCATGTATCTGTCATTGCACCTGCTTTCTCAGCTTTCTATTGTTCCTTTCTAACTAGCTTGTACTCCTCACCCTTTTCTAATTAATCTTTCTACATTTATGTAACCCCCTGCACATCAGTGGTGTTTCTGCCTTGCTCGGGGTGAAATGATTAAAAAAAAAAAATGTTGGTGAATGTTGCCATAATCATTGCCTTCAGTATATCTTTGGTGTTTTTGTTGTTTCATCGCTCAACTGCGCCCCACAGCAAGGGGTTTGCTGTTTAGGGAGGTAACCAAATTTGATGTGGTCTCAGGAATTGTCTGAAAGCTATGAACGTGTTTCCTGCTTGTGTGGTAAACTCCAGAGTCCTGTTGCTAGACATATGATCATTCAACAGCAATTCCTTTGATTCATGGCAACACTAACTACTCAAGGCACTTAATGCACACCTCCGAGTTGAGTTTGAGAATCCGTGGAACCATAAATGGTGGCATAAAATTGCTATCACTAGTGATCACACCAAACATCTTCGTAATCACAATTAGATTCATCCAACTCTTTCCTGATCCTTTGCAGTGTCCTCAGATTGACACTTAGACAATCTGAAATGTTCGTATTGGAACTTCCGGTGCCAATCTCAAAGAATACAGATTGCCGTTTCCAAGTTTCTGTCGGAGTAAATTGCATCATTTTTTACGCAGGCCTAACTGACTCTACTATACCGTGTAGTCGACAATATAAAAAACAAACAACGCGCATGTGCAAAATTAATAGTATAAAATGGTGACAATTTACCCATCGCACCCTGTACAGAAAAGACTGGCTTGGTGATTTATTATTATTGCTGAATCTCTTTGCACTTTCCGAGTGATTGAAAAATTTCAAGCATGTCACAGACATTATTGAGGTAGTCAGATCCTACGATATATAAACTGTCTTTTCTCACATGAAAGGGGATTATTTTCTTCGACACCTTATTTGTAAGTGAAGATAATTTTAATTACTGAATGTAATAAATTAGACTTACTCTAATATTATTAAAATTCAATTCATTGTTTTAAAATATAGATTAATGGAATTGCATTTTCCGATAAGGTAATCATCAGTTAACTATTTAATTAATTAAACTCTAAAGCGCGGTGCTTAATTTATGCTTGAACAACCATTTGCTGGTCAAAATGACCCGAATGTTTAGTCTACAGCAAAATCCCATAAGAACAAAGTTTTAAGTCTTTGCAAGTTATAGTATTGAATATTTGGTATAACACATTAACTAAATAAGTTTGAAAGAGCATTCTAGTTTCTACTAAATTGATAATGCTTTTTGTAATATCCAGTGCTGTTTAAATAATGTTCATGCTTTGATATGCTTACCTTATTTAATACTATCGTCATTATTTGTTGCATTCGGCAAGTTTTGAAATTATTTCACCCCAACCAAGTCAATAAGGCCACTTAGACGAAAGAAATTACTGAGTGTGAGAGAATCTGTGAAAAAGAAAACATTATTGAAGAGACAGGATGATAAAAGAACAGGAATTAAAAAAGGGAAAAGATAACAATTGAATATTTAAAATATTTACGATTAATGTTGAGTTGAAAGCAAGAAGCTGGAAGAGAATTGTGCGAGTGAGAAGTGCGAGAGAAGAAACTGTTAGCATAGAACTTACGGTTACATCTAGACATTTCAACTGTGAATTGACGAGTCACCGTTGCTAATATATTAGTAGAATACTTAAATTAGTAATGGCTAGAAATTAAAGAGGAAAGTTCATCAAAACAATTACCATGAAAAATATTTCTAGCAAAAAGCAGACTGCGATGCAATAGGGACTGAAGCTGAGATACCAGGAAGGATTAATAGCATAGCAGATTCTTCGATTTATTTTAACTAGAATCTCTGAATACATAACAATAGAACAAGAGTTGATGTGACCACAATATTCAATAAATGTATAAAAGTAGACTTTTAAATTCTGGTGAGAAAACAATCTACCACGACACAGTAAGTCAACCTTTCCTATAGGAATGCATTCTAACAATTGATTCAATATAATCTTTCCATTTCAGATCAGCGAAAACTTATACACATAGAAATTAATAGGGTTTACTTTCTTAGGGTTTGGCATCAGCCATGCAAGTGGCAGGTAAAGAGATCAATTTTATTTTGGCGGCATTATAATTAATACATCTTTTACTCCCCCGTTCACAAAAGATTGTAAGTCTTTTTTTAGGTCATCTACTAATTTGACCTTATCGAACTGATCGGGTTCCCTATTAACACATGAGTAAATAGCTGTGTCATCGGAATAACTATCAATTTTAGAATTGAGGCCATCATGAAGGTCGTTGATGAAAATTGGGAACAACGTAGGCAAAAGGATAAAACCCTGGAAGACACCAGCATCAATGCAAAAAGACCTAGAAGTGTACGCGTCCAATGACAACTCTTGCTCTGCGATTTGACAAGAAAGATTGAATCAGATCAAAAATTCGTCCAGAAATACCAAAAGCTTTCAACTTGTGAAGAAAAAGCAGCATGCCAAAACCTATCAAATACTTTTGAGATATTCAAATTAACAGTCTGAAATTAAAAATAAAAATTAACATTTTTATCCAAAGTTTCTTTCAGCTAATACATTAGCATTTACGGTAACTCATTAACAGTTTACTTAGGAAAGAGAAAGCCATATTGATTATGTGAAAGGAGACTCGACAATGCAAGATACCTAACCAAATTTGGAGTTGATTAGAGCGCTTACTTTTAACAAAAAGAGGCAGAAATCTAATATGTCGATAGTAAGTAGAATCAGACGGTTCGACAGATTTCTTGTAAACTAAAACCACAGAAGAGGATTTCCATCAAACTGAAAAGCGAGAAGTGGTAAGGTATCCTTTCAGAAGCATATCTCTTTCGGAAAATGACGTGAAAGTTATCTAGTCCGTGTACCTTCAGGGAATCTAATTTAGAGTTGAGACCATAAACCAAGCATGGCTTTATATTGCTTGCATCGGATTATCTGAAAAGAGCAATACGAATATTTATAAAATAGTTACTGGTTTAATTCTTATCAGTATGCTTTTTGAGTGTTTTTATTATTATTTTAACTGTTTTTGCTTTTTGTTTCCTTTGATTTTGTTACCTGTATATATAAAATGAGTCAATAAAAGCCATTTGGATTGTTGATTTTACGAGAATAATTAATATTCCTACACCAAGAAAAATGGTATTACTTAGAAAAAGTTTCGATTTGTTTACCAAAGAAAAATAATCTTTTGAAATAAATTCGTGGGATATGGATTTTAAAAGTTGCTTTCTAGAAATTATTTTAAAACAGTACGCCGTGTACGCTGCTTCGTTCACTTTTCAAATTTGTAATAAACGTATAAAGCAACATTTCTTTTTGCAACATTCCTGGCAACAAATCAGAATTTTCGTGTTGGTTATATACAAGCTCCACTACTAAGGAATCTTAAGATACATAAATTTTCAAAGAAAACGCTCATTGATTCTGGTCAGTGGAGGTCAAATTAGAAAATAAATAATTCTATTTAAAAATTATCACGGCATTTATTGTAGAGATTAGAATTTTGGGCATCATTTTCGGAGCACATTTTTGTGAGACTATCAAATGTTCACATTCTTTGTGAAAGATCCAGTTTAGAGATGATAGTATAAAACATGGACAAAGTATATTAAAGCATATTAGATACTCGTAAATCAATTCAAAGTCAGGCAAAGATACTCCAGATGAGTCTAGATTAGAATTGAAGAGAATTAATCAGCAAAACATTCTTATTTACCAGCAGAAGATGCTAATATCTGAGAGTAAGGGTAGAGAAATGATATAGTAGACTTACACATTTCAGACACTATTACGGAGCTGCCATCCACCAGTAATCAAAAGAACAAAAGTTGTTAAAGGTTATGCAGTTGTTCGATTTTTAAGATAGACACTTTTAGGAAATATTTTCAATTATTACGAGCAGTCAGAAAAAGAGTCTTTTGTAATCGAACCTGTAAGACTGGTCAGCCGGGAAAAAGTATTCATGTGAGCTGTAGCGGCTGAACAAGGCAAGTGTACCCCTAGGAGATTACTGGATTCCCATGGTATTTTCGAGAATTTAAAAAAAGGGATTGATGCTATTTACCCCAAGAAAGAGCGTCTCTGGTTATTGTTGAATAATCTGAGCAATAAAAAACTTGAAATTCTGAATACTGGCAACATCAATAACATTAGAATGTTGACATGATGCCACTTGAAAAGATAAGCGATAAAATCATTGAACACAAAAACGTTAACAGACGAATTTAAGACAGGGCTTTTTCTCTGCGGTCAGATATTTTTTATGTATAATCATATCGCCCCAAGCAAGGCAGTTTATTTCCATAGGAGGAAAGTTATGAGAAAATGTGACAGTTTATAGGGGGTGTCAGGAAGTGAGTAAGAGAAGAATGACTGTGGCCATAAAGTGAGGGATCCGTTTATATAGTGATGTAATGTAGAATTGATCTTCCACTTTATATTCACATTATAATAGTACAGAATTTTCTTTATAATCAAAACGTCCCAAGCAAGGCATTTTATTGCCACTGTTATGCAGTGGGTTACATAAGAGAAAAGTTATGAGAACGAGTGATAGGTTATAGGGGGTGTCAAAAAGTGGGTAAGAGAAGGATGAGAATACTGATGAGAGTGGAGTGAACGGAGAAAGGAGCATGAGAGAGAGAGAGAGAGAGAGAGAGAGAGTGAGTGAGAATGCAGGTTAGTGAGATAGGAGATGACTATTGAATTTACATTTAAATTCTTGGAGATTATAGCTGTCTGGAAAGCATTTTTCTATATTACAGTGTTGAGAAGAAGAGAAGCGATAAAAGAAAAAAATGAGATAGTCAACCGAGTGCAATAAAGAAAGGTGAAAGCACATGTAAGAATCATACTGGTACTCAAGAGACAATTTCGTTGTTAATGGGAAGTTTTCACGGGTTTAAACACCAGGGCAATGCATTTGTATCCTAGAATCTTTTAGACAAAGAGGAATATTGCCTTAAACAGAGAATTTCTTGGTGACGATAAAAAATGAAATCAGTTTTGCAAGGTGTGAAGTTATCAGCTGAAGTTTTCAAAAGAAATACTGTACACTACAGAAATTGATAAGAATGTCACGAATATTGAAGAAAGAATGGTTGATGGGGTTAGGTGATTCATATTTGTTTTAATTGTAAGGATCAAAAGAACATTTTATTTTGAGGAGAAAAAGGTCAAATTAATTTTCACTTAAGAAAAGCAAAACACTTGATGAAGATTTCAATAGAAAAAAAGTCCGCTATCTTTTCCATAGAGTCATGCTAATTCAGAGATAAATAAAAATATCCCTGGATAAACATATTTTCTACGTCCTAAATGAACATAACATAAAAAGATCTCATATGAAATATATACAGAGAGTGCCAGCTATTTGAGAATATGAACTTAGCCATTCACAATTGAAACATTAATATAATGTGACAGAATGTGTGCCAAATTTTAAGATTGTTATTTCACTTTCAGACAATATATAGAACAATAAAATAAAAGTATAAAATCTAATATCAGAAATAAAAAAAGGCGCGTCATATTTGTAGAATTTGTAAGAAATCAAGTATTTTTATTTCAGGTAAAAAGAAAACCTGAGGCAAAACCTCTAAGCACGCCGACGTTGTAAAGATAGCCGGTCTTGAACATCAACACCCATCACCCAAGTCGATGAGAGACATTTCTAAGCCTCTGAAAGCTGTGGAATCGATTATTATTCTTTATTCCTGCATAGTGAAAAGACGGCAGTTTATTTCATATTTGACCAGAAAGACTTAACAGTCCAATCGTTAAGCTAAACCTCTTCGAAAAACGGTTATAATCTGACCCTATAAATATTTTTACATAAATTTCATGTTGTCTATAATACTCCTGGGCTCATATAAATGAGTTGGGTATCACGCAAATTTGTGTTTTCTCGGTAATCTATAGAGTCAATATCACCATAGCAATAATATGAAGTCTTGCAGGATTGTTTCAACTCGCATAATGCCCGTGATTCAGGAGATGCTAGCCTAGAATTTTCCGTAGAATGTTACACTTCTTACTACTATGATTTGAATTCCATGTGACGCCACTGAGAGTTTAACAAATGTATGATACCAAAGACACATTGTGGCCAAAAAGTAGATGTGATGAAGGGGAACGACTACGTCAGTACGGGCAATTTTCAAGTTTGTACTTTGGTCATCTGTGAAGTTTAACGGAGATTATATTGAATAAATTTTATCTGATTTTGTAAGTTAATCACGATTTAATGCAAATATATTTGCTTTTTTATTGTAAATCTTTACTTTTCTATTGAAAATCAAATGAACCTTTTCACACATCTATTTATACAATTCTATACTTATAAGTAAAGTAAATCTTTATAACTAATGATGTTTCTCTTTTATTCGTATTTTCTGTTCATTTACAAGTTAAACCCATGTTTGAAGTTCAATTTCAGTTTTGCGGCAGTCAAAATACAACAAAGTATAATTAGTGAAAGCTTATCTTTTGCGACATTCATCAGCTTCTACGTTTAGATTTTCATTTATAGAAGTTCATTTGAATGAAATATATATATATATATATATATATATATATATATCAATCCTTTATTTTTTGAAATAGTCAAACGTTTTAAAATATCAATCTGTGTCTCTAATCTCAATGTATTTCTGTTTGGTGGATCTATGCCTCCATAGAGGCATCCAACGTATGCGTTCAACGTATATATATTCACATGAACATATTGTGTAAATAAGGTGCAATAGAAAAGCAAATATTTTATGTAAAGGTTGATAGATTACGAGGATCAGAAGCCTAATCATAAAAGTCGAATTCGGATAAAAAAACATTCTTTATCTTCTGAGCGAATAGTCAGTCAGTTAAGTCTCATACGTGATACACGCTTTAGGCGATCAAGTCTCGAAAGCGACATGAATGACTCGGCAGAATATTATCCTGCAGTAAGTTGCGTTTACTTTCTGCAGTAGACTCGTTGCTAGCCAAGGCTATAGAACCCAATCTTTCCTATTATTTAACTCATAACTGGAAGGAAGAGGCGGATTTATACCTTTCCCAAGGGTATTTGTGCGTAAGTGAATGCAACGAATTCAACTAGAATACAAAATCGGCTTCCCCGATTTGTCGTTCCGAGTCGATATTCACTGCACCACAACGCAAATACACATGTTATATACTCATTAACATCTATAGAATCATTAACTTGAAAAACATTTTTAGTTTGTTTACAACAGAATGAAACTTAAAGTAATCCTCTTAGTGCTAATAATTTTGTAACTCAGCGTACACATAAAATTATACATCTGCGGACATATAGGCACACATATGTATGTCTTCAAATTAATCTATATAATACGATAACATAGATCGACTATTTTCTATATGAAAAGGCTATATATTTATGTTTTCTTTCATTTATATAGTGGTTGAAAATTTATATTTTCTTTCTGATGATTTTGATTGAAATGTAAACTTTAAAGTTAGCGAATCAATGGCCACGCAAAGAATGGTCATCTTTTGTACAATGCACTTCATTCTTGCAACTGATATCGGCAGACATCATCAAAGAGAGCCGGTTACAACCAGCCCTTCTTCTCGGCGTCCATCTGACATTTGGTTGTAATGAAAAGTGCATTTTTACATTACTGTCAAAAATATTTGGTCAAGCAGACAAACAAATAATGTAATGAAAAAGTCGGCCATATTGTGGGCTTCATGTTGGAGTTGATTAAATGATGAAATTGCAGTTGCACTAGACAAACACTCACGAATCAATGGGAATTCTTGGCCTTTAACAATAGAAACAGTTTCATGCAATTTGATGCCCTTTCAATTATGAACAGCTGTCAAAACAAAAGGAATAATCAACAGATCAAGACTCAATTTAATGTCAGTTAAGTGCCATACGTGATACACGCTTGGGCGATCATGTCTCGAAAGATACATGACTGACTGAGCAGAAGATTATCCAACAGTAGGTTGCCATTGCTTTCTGTAGTAGACTGGTTGCCGACCAAGGCTATAGAACCCAATCTGTTCTGTTATTTAACCCATAACTGGAAGGAATAGACGGATTAATACCTTTCCCAAGGGTATTTGCGCGTAAGTGAATGCAGTGAATTCGGCTGGAATTTGACCCCCCTCCGATTACTCTTTCCGACCCGTCATGCACTGCACCACAACGCACATCCATTTAATTAATTTAATTATGAAGTAAAATACATTCAATTTTTCATTAGTTCATATCGAGAGATTAACATTGTATTCACGTTCTAAGTCCAAGTAGAACATTTTCATTTTTATTTGATTCAAAAGATACACCCTTAAAAAGACAGCGAGAGAGAATAATGTTTTATATTATTTGAGTTTTACTAATCAAAATGAAGACTATATTATTGAATCATTTTTCGTTAGAAAGATGGAAAATTCTGTTTACTCATGGAGAAATATTAAGTATTATATTAAATGTCTTCATCAAATAATTAAATCACTCGACATTTTATACCATATGTTCCTTCTAATGATAATGGACTGCGGATTATACCAAATGATTTCGGATAAGCTTTTGCATTGATTTGTATGTGTGTTTCCATGCAATTTCTGTCCGATTGTATTGACGCGTTTACTATTCGTATATATGCACATAATCACACAAGCACGCATAAATATATTCATGAACTTACGTAAACTTAAAACAAAGCCAGAGAGGAATTCTAAAACTGCATTGCGCTTAGTTCTATGTCTTCAGATTTTGACATCATGTCACTTTTAGCAACGAAGCTATTCTATTTTTAAAAAAATAGTGGAATAATTTCAAATTACACATTAAGTTATTTTTTGGTAATCGATTGCTAAGCCATAAGTTGTAAATGGTTAGCTTTACTTAAAATTAGTAAAATAATCCCATCTATAAATTGAATTGATAATTTTTATCAATTAGGCAGTCATCAACAGTCGTTTACAGTAAACAAAACGAAACATTTTCATTCTGATTTTAACATCAGAAAATTAAAATAGAGCGATATAAAACGAATTGTTTACAAAGTAGGACAGATTTAGGCACAAAGACACAAGTGTAAGTCACATAGTGCGAATCGAATTCAATATAATAAGACCAGATTTCTAACCATCGTCCTCTGACAAGACTTCTCTAAGTATTAACTATCCTTCTTTTAAAACAAAGACAAATAATGTTGGAAAAGTGTTCTGTAAAAATTTCCCATTGAGAAGCGCCTTATTTCCTGCTATTTACGACACTAATGCAAATCTTGAATCTATCATCGGCAACTGAGAGGGTAGATATATTTTAATAGAATTTTCTATCTACAGTTTATAATTTGGTAAGGTAGACATAATAAACTTTTAAAATGATATTTCGATTTAAGGTGTCGATGCCAAATTATGCTGCATTTTTATATGTAACATTTTTGACAAAAAATTAATGACGAAATTTAACTCAAGAAACAAATTTACAAATAACAAGGCAAATATTGTCTAATATGGCTATTTAAAATAAAAAATGAAAGATATTTAAATAAAGAAAAGTAAAGAAAGGACATTATTTAAAAAAGCATTAGCTAAAAGTATATTTTTCTATTATTTATTGATAGTATTTACAGAAATTATATGTAATCTGAAGCCTTCATCAATTCTAGCGTCCGGACTAAAGTCAGTAAATATAAACGCGTAATAGAACAAATTTCAAATGCAATTTTGGTTGACACAAAAAATAAACCAGGTTATCAGAATTGCTATTAAAGAAATTAAAAGAAAAATAACTCTCCACAAATTGCAATAAAATCAGCCAAAAATGTGATTAGATTTGACAAAAAAAATGTAGGCGCAGGATTTATTTGACTAACAGCAACTTCATCCAATTAAGATTATAGATCAGAGCATGATTTTTTTTTCATTCAATGCGATGCTGAAATTTTGTTTAATTCTACTTACTAATAAGATTTAGAATCAATCGTTTTGTGTTTTGATTTTGTAATCACAGTATTGGACACGGCCGACAACACGTCTGTTGAAAAAAAATGGAATAAATCATCTGATGCTATTTCCCCGATATAACGTCTTCGAATTAATTTCTACGTGTTTATTGACCTTCGGATTCAGTTTTATACGAGTTTCGGATAATTTAAGGATTAACTTTGATTCTTGGGATATTTTGAAATGTATTACAATGACAAAACTTTGTCCACTGAATAAAATCAAGAGATTTATTATAAATTTCCGTATTCAATAATTCATATATATTCACGCGTCTCTTTAATATAAAAAGAAAGATCCCATCTCTGTACATAAGACATACAGACTTTAATATAGTAAAAAAATCTATCTTTATTGATATATATCTTTGTTATATTTCATATAGTTATTTATGCAAGGTTAAGCTTTACGAAGTCATTCTAATGTTTCGATATCAGCGTCAGATGATATCTTGTTAAAGGAAAACAACATCTGGATGGTATTACAGAAATTGTTTCGACAGTGACTGTCTGTAAAATTATCAGTTAAATGAAGTCGACATCACACATATCATGTCAAACGATCATGATAAAAAGGAGCATAGCGAGTTGATGAATGTCTTTTTTTTAGATGAAAAGTGGTCGCTAGAGGTCAAAATCAGAGGACTGCTTGTGCAATTCGAAAAGCAAGGCGCATTTTTGCACGCCATCACGCCGACTAGATTGTTTGTTTACAGATATACTTTTATATTTATATTATAATAAGGGGAGGAGTTAGTCAACACTAACGAAATAGTATTGTACATAGTTTCAACCGATTTTTACAAACTTGAAATGTATTATCTAAAATGTGTTCATCCGGACAATATTTTGGACTTTCACTTTGCTGCCATTCTTATTCTGAGAATGGTACTATAGCTAACTTTCCTTTTTTTGTACAATCTGAAGACATTACCCACCGCTGCAAGGTCTGACATTTCTTAACCCTCTAGGGCCATTCGTATCATATTTGATACAGTATTTCCCTATAAGGAAACATTTGGTATTTCCCTATAAGGAAACATTTGGTATTCATTGACTGAGCAGTCAGTACTGCTTTCATTTGAAATTTATAAAATATTTCTCTTAAAAAATTTTTCAGGAAAATACTTCTTTCAAGGCTTGTTTTCATACTGTATCAAATATGATACGAATGGCCCTAGAGGGTTAAGGCTTCTACTGGGCATAAAGTGGGGGATCAGTTATATATTGTTATGAAGTAATAAACAGATCCCCTACTAATTACTACTTAACCCTCTAGGGCCATTCGTATCATATTTGATACAGTATTTCCCTATAAGCAAACATTTGGTATTTCCCTATAAGGAAACATTTGGTATTCATTGACTGAGCAGTCAGTACTGCTTTCATTTGAAATTTATAAAATATTTCTCTTAAAAAATTTTTCAGGAAAATATTTCTTTCAAGGCTTGTTTTCATACTGTATCAAATATGATACGAATGGCCCTAGAGGGTTAAGGCTTCTACTGGGCATAAAGTGGGGGATCAGTTATATATTGTTATGAAGTAATAAACAGATCCCCCACTAATTACTACTTAACCCTCTAGGGCCATTCGTATCATATTTGATACAGTATTTCCCTATAAGGAAACATTTGGTATTTCCCTATAAGGAAACATTTAGTATTCATTGACTGAGCAGTCAGTACTGCTTTCATTTGAAATTTATAAAATATTTCTCTTAAAAAATTTTTCAGGAAAATATTTCTTTCAAGGCTTGTTTTCATACTGTATCAAATATGATAATGGCCCTAGAGGGTTAATATATTCCAGATCATATCAAGATTTTTGGCTAGATTGGTACAGATTCCTAAATATTTCTAACTTGAATATAGATTTATGGTTATACCATTGTTTGTACAATTACCTTCAGGACCCCACCCCACATATTTTATTTTGCTGTGTTTATTTATATATAAAACTTCTGCTTTGTAAATAACTCCTTCGATTTTACAAATATCATCAAATGGACATTTACTTTTACCTCTGCAGTTACATTTTTAATTATCGATATCTTGTTTCACGTTAGTGTTTAAATTTCTGGCGTTTTTTTTTTTAGGTAATTTTCTAAATTACAAATACAGCTGTAAATATTATTAAATATTTCGTGTTATTCCGAATTTTTATAGAAATAATAATTTAGTGATTCGTACCATATTTCCCTATGTTGAACTTTACCTCTAAATTAAAAGATGGGTTAAACCGAATAATATTTCATTTCATTTCGTATGGCAAGAAAACAATTGAACTAGGAAATATTTTACCCCAACTTTTAACGGAAATATTTTCCCCATAGATTTTTATAACGGGTTTTATTTTCGATGAATATTACGATGAAAACAAAGTTTAATCATAAAACATTTCACAATAATTATAAACCAGCGATGGGAATTTTTGTTTCTTATAAAATTGGCAAGGTTTTAAGTCATGTTTGATACTTGAAAAGAAAATAACTGTTTAATGAATTTTGCACAAACTTAATTTGCTACGGTAATAGACTAGATGTTTACACAATGCTACATTTGAAGTTTTTTACCAATGTCTATCTTTAATTTACTGATTATAAAATTATACTATATAAGCGGACACCGGCCAACAAGAAGATTAAAAAATGATTTTAATATTTTAGTTACCGTTCTTTTAGCGTTAAATTACGTCTTTTTAATCTTCGTCCACATCATTTCACATGGAGATGAATATTTTTACTTGAATTTAATAATTTAGTCAATATTTGCATGTGAACGTTTATTCCAACGCATTTAAGATAAACTGTAAAATTTTAAGCAGATAAATCCGATACCTTGATGTCATTGACGTTCGCCACTATTTCTCTTTTTTTCGTCGAATCCTTAGTTTGATTTAATTCAGCTAGAAGCTTTATATTAAATTCATATATATATATATATATCGCCTGAGAACGGAAAATACTTTCGTCGTATCTGCTTTGCCGAGAGAAACCAACTTTATATATTAAAAATTTTGTTTTTAAACCGACCCGGCAAGTTAAACCTGCAGCTTGAATGCAATAAATGCGTAAGGCGAGGAGCCTAATTGTCGGTACAACCTTTCACCTTGACTCGTGAGAAGTTAGTTTTTCACATGGTGATGATGAAAAGTTACTTGGCTTGAGAAGTATTTGAAGTGACAATTCAGTACTCCCCTTTGGTTAGTTCAAGCTATGTATATGTTTATTGATAGCCTTGAAAATTGCTACTTGTTTGATATTACATCTCCTGTTAACTTTGTTGGATATCTAAAATCTATAATAATAATTTAATATGTGCGTCAATATTGCGAATAGGATTCTGAATTATCACGATTATTGTCAGATTTTCTTTTTTCCCGGGATAAATAAAACTAATTTCAAAGATTAAATTACAAAGTATTAGATTAATAATTGAATAGAGTTTACCAGCTCGCCTGTTTTCTCGTCCTCGTAGACGAGTTCCTGACAAACGAAAAATTGCCAAACGAGAATTTAGGAATTTAAATCATTCTTAAAATAGCATCTGGGCTTCGTTACCTAAAGTGAATTTTCTTTCCTTTCCTGGAGACATTGCAGTGACTATCATAGGTTAAATCCTGTCATAATTCCGGATTTCAGTAGCCAATTACGTTGTCCTCAATATTCCCGGAAACGATTTAATTAAAGCATACTATCAGTATCAGTAACATCAGGAAATGTAGAGTGCCGTGATCGCCTACACCCTAAAGGGACACGGTACATAAAAGAAGTTTATCTATCGGACTTCAAAATACAGCCCAGTTATTGCATCGGTTTCTCAAGGAATTTCTTAAAGGATTTAACTTTTGTTAGAGCAACAAATAACTGAAAGAGTTAAGGGGAGGTCACTCCATGGCTACCGGAAGTAGCATCGCATATAGAATGAGAATTATATATCCCAGTGATCGAAATAAAGAATTCGGTTTGAACTTCCTAGCACCTGCAGAAAGCCTGAGCGATCAATAGGCGAAACGCTTTTAATCTGGCAATAAAGATGAGGACAGAAGTCCGAACAATGTAAATAATATAAATATTACCTCATCTCAGAAATATGGACAAATACAGAGATAGACATGTTGAATAATCTCTTTTTACAAGCTTAAAAGATTTACTTCATTTTTTTCTATAATCATTTCCCTCCAAGCAAGGCAGAAATGCCACTGGTGTGCAGTGAGCGGGGGGGGGGGGGGGGGGGAGAGAATAAAAAAAGGTAAGGGGATGTCGAAGAAAAGATAAGAGATGATGGGAATTAATTAGTTAGAAGATGGCAATGAACGTTACATTTAAACCCTTGGAGATTTTAGCTATCAGGGAAGCACGCAAATATAAGTGTGTTCCACAAACGGAAAGTACGAGAAAAGAAAGGAGAAGAGGCGGTTATATTTAACTAGTTCGACGGCAAAAAATATAGTAGCATGAATGAAAAAAATAAACAAAGAAAGCGAACGATGGATCGTTTAAAGGGACAGTGAACAACACACTTGAGAGCATCCATTTAATATTGTTTGGAATGTAGACTACTGTAAATCTTGATTTTCAGAATTCTTTTGTTAAAGTGGTGTAAGACGCAAGCTTATATCTACCCCTAAAATTGGCAGACAAATCTGATAAAGAACTTTTGAATGCTGCTTCTTCGGTCAACACCCCCAGATCAAAGATAAATATACTAAAGACTATCATTTAGTTACTTAAATATCACAAGATTATATTAATTAAATATTCCGCTGTCAAACATCTCTTGCGCTTTGCTTTACAAAAGCCACATAAAAATTGATTACATAGGAAGGAACACTGTAGCTAACCACATCAAAGATGTATATACAAAACAAATGTTAACGAAGAGTTTGTTAATGATCAAAAGAATCAGAGTTCAAATCTTTATAAAAGTAACAGACGTGTCACATGTGTAATGAAATTGTTTCTTATCTGGCATATTCAGTTTAAAGATTTTCTGAACATCCATATCCCTTAGAAGGTATTAGCGAATAACAACTGAAATCTATTTGGTAAGAGGGTCTGAAATGCGAAAAGTCAAGTCAGTACGTAACAGGCTTCACGTATTCTAACCTATGAAAATATATATATAAAACCGTGTAAACATTCAACGTTTGTCAACAAATTAGAATCTTTCCTGGTGATTTCGTTTTTAAGCCAACTAGAACATTTTTTCTTACCGTTGTGTACACGATTTAAGAATGCTTGAAACACTTATAGTAAAAGGAAACTACATTAAATAGAATCGATTTTGAATAATCTTTTCTTGAACAAAAAAGAAAAAAGAAATATTTGATAAACAAAAGAATTATTCAAGTACTATGTTTATAGTTAATCAAAGCAACACAAAACCAATGGCTTTCTTTAATCTTTCATTCCCATATGTGTACTTTACTATTGCTGTTTTGATTATTATTTTTATATTTTCATTGTAAGAGTATATTTTTTCTTTTTTTTACTAGATAGTATGAATTATTATTTTGTATTTTCGTAATTTTTATCAATTATTGTTATATTTTTTATTATTAGTATCTTTATTATTATTATTATTATTATTATTATTATTATTATTATTATTATTACTTTAAGGTTTTCAATATTAGTTTCTTTATTATTATGTTATTATTACTACCAATAAGTTTTATGTAATGATATAATAGTACGGTTAAAATTAATAAACAAAAACTAACAATTCATTTTTATAGCGAAAATTTAACCCCTAATTTTAATTTCTAATCTCATGCATCTTAAAATAGACAACTAAAAGTTCAAGTCAAGATATAGTGACCTCAATTACTATGGTTATTGTAAATTTAGGCCGAGGCCGTCTTGTCGTCTAGATATAATATAAACGCTAATATTTAACACTGTTAAGTTAACCGCCTTTCCCCATTTTCTTCTCTTTTTCTTTTTAATTTTCTTCTTTCTTTTTATTTGACTTGTTTTATAGATAATTTTGACCCATTCATTGTTGTATGAATTTGGTCTGAGGATCAGTCTAAAGGAGAGCCGCGAAATATAATATTACCAATGGGTTTTAAAAACATCCAACTTATGTTCTCTATTATAATACTCTGTTAAACCTTAATATAAAGTTCGCATTGGATTTAATCTCTTGTGGAATTTACCTTACTAAGTAGCAAAGTTTTTATTTTGAACACACACACACACACACACACACACATATATATATATATATATATATATATATATATATATATATATATATATATCAACAAATATAAATATTGTCCTACGTTTTCACGCAAAAGCGATCTTCAGGTGTTTTATTATGAACCGAACTGAACTGAACTGTTGATATATTAATGATTATTGCAGAAATAGTCTGTCAAGCATTGCATATGAATGGTTCGACCCGGCTGTTGCTGTGAATATCTCGAAAGCATTCGACAAATTCCCCAATTTAAAAATGATGCTGTCTCCGAACGAATTTTTCAATTGACACAACGATTTAATCATTTCTCGATACTACAGTCTGTTGTGCTACTGGGGCAAAAATAGTTTGTAATTTCAATTGCCCTTCATTAACTATCTGAAGGTCCCCTTTTACGGATGACCCTAACCTCCAAGAGCACGTTGCGTCTTATTGGGTTAACATTATTGTTTGAAATGAAGTGGAAATATTACATTGAATCTATTGCCAGGTCAGCTGAATGAAAGCTAGTTCACAGTGACATACTAGGCACTTTTTCTTTCCGGAATCTATAAGTCTACCATTCGTCCATGCTTAGGATATTGCTGCCATATATGGTCTGGTGCATGAAGCTATATATTAAGAGATTTCTGATAAAATCCAAAGAAGAACCAACAATATTATTGGTCCTGATCTGGCATCTTGACTTCAGTTATTTCTTCATTGCCGTAAAGTTGCTCCCTTGTGACATTTGATAAATACTTTCATGGTAATTATTTGGACAAGCGATTCGCTATGGTACCTATATTTTTTTTTAATTAAAGTGGAGTGCACGTTGTAATATAATGAATATCGGGTCGGAATGTGAAATCGAAGAGGCGAGTTCGAATTGCATACGAATTCGTTTCATTCGTTTCATTCTTTTCTCCCTCCAGCTATGGGTATAATTGCAGGAGAGATTGGGTTATATTGCCTTGTTTGGAAACCGGTCTACCACAAAACGTGATAACAACTTACCTCGGGAAAATCTTCTGCCTTTTCAGTCATGTCTCTTTCGAGACATGATCGCCCAAGCGTGTATCACGCATGGCAATTAACTGACTGACTGATTGGATTGATAATAAGGTTTAATCAATATAAAGCTGCATTAGCAAGATGTAACTGTAAGTTAGATGCTAACAATTTATTTTCACTTGTGAAATTCACTTCTGACTCCGTGCTTTCCGGCCAGCTTTGATCTGCGGAAATTTTAATGTATTGTTAATCATTAACTATTGTCTTCTTGATTACTATTCTGTTCTTCTCGCTTCTTAATAATCTAATTCTTTCACCCACGGTAAACGCTTGTGTTTTTGCGACACAAAGACATAAATTGTGGTATATTCAGTTTTGTGTGTTTTGATTTTCATTGGTCAGTTCTGCATCACATGAATCATAACCGTAGAAAATTGAATATGTATGTAAATTTGTAAAAAAACTTCATTTGTCAATACCAGAATCGGGTGATAATGTGTATTTTTAATTATGTATGCGTGTATGTCTAATAGAAAGTCTAATGTTTTCACATATTTGAAGACTTATTCTGATTGGTCAGTCGTGTATGTCTGTTATTTTTATCGTGTGTTGATATGGAAAGTTTGTTAAGTACATGCAGCCTGTTTTAGGCAGAAATAAATTAGATTCTTTAAGAATGAATTCAGTAAAGGTTGGGGATGTAAAATAATGTTTTTGACACGTGTTTATGAATGTTAATAATGTTATTATTCAGCTTTTAAAGTCTTTATATTTAAACAATTATGTTATTTTTTTAAATTTGGGTGGCATGTATTAAAAGATATGGCCAATTTTGTTCCTGTGGGATACGAGGGTATTTGAAAAATTGTCAAAACGCAAATCTCTTTTGTGTACATAGGTGCGGGTTTTAGATCACATGATATTTCCTCTACATAAATATTTTTGTATTATAAACAATTTATTTGATTAATAACTGCATTTGAATTAGTGCTGATTACTTCATTATATCTCTGATTGTCTTGTAAGTGGTAATAAAGATCCGAGTATTAGGGATAACTAATTTGTTTCGTAGTAAAATTTCTGGAGGGTATAATTATTGATTTGTGTTATTTTTGTTAGAAGTGTTCTTAATGGTGTCTGTTTTTTGGTTTTATGGATTTTGTAAGGACGTTTTAGAAAATTGTGGATGAATTGACGAGGGTGGTGAAGAGGGCTGAATGTTTTATTTCCATTCTTCATTTAGGACTCCATGGTTAAATATCTTAAATCTCCGAGGTGGAATCCGGTGGCACACTGATTTTATTTTTTGATAATGGTTGGAATAGAAATAAATTAGATCGTTTTTTTTTTTACTTTGTTTACGATAAAATTTAAAATACAATTTATTCTTGTTGTGTATCGATAAGACATCTAAGAAAGGTAGAGATTTGTTTATTTCAAACTCATGTGTAATTACAATTGTAGATTCAACCTTAGTGAGTTTTGCCCTTGTGCCTAATAGGTTTATATCATAGATATACAATAAAATAACATCATATCTATATCTTAAAATAACATAATATATATATCTTGCATATAGAGAGTATTTTCGGTTTGATGTGTTTAAATTGACCGGATTTTAAACTTTCTGGAAAAAGCAAAACAATAATACCACTGATAGGTGATCATATACGCAAGCCGAGTGTTTGAGTAGAGAGATTATTATTGAAAGATAAGAAAGAGAGATTAGTTGACATAGTTTTATAATTTTCTGGATAGGTAGAGAAAGGTTTTCTTTGGCTCATTAAAGGTGCTTTCTTCATAAACTGAGTCATTTTGTAAGAAATAATCATATAAAACAAGTTTCCCCAACTTATGTACCCACAGGAGATGAAAAAGCGATCGGTAGCTAGAATCTTATCTCTAATATCTCCAAATGCTAAATCACTGAGGTTTAAAGTTTTGGCTTAAAGTTTACAATTTGTCCTTTCTTTTTACTTTCCTGCATAATCTTCTCTAAAAGTTTTTGTAGTTTTTCCTTGTCTGCTATAAAACCTTTGTCTTACACTTGTTTCTATTTTAGTCTATATACAGAATTCATTTTCTATACGGAGGCAGACGGCTTTTTGACAGTACAGTTTCTGGGAAATTTAAATATCCTTCCCAAATACGTCAAATACCAAAATAAAAAATTACTTTGAATACTCCCACTAGTGGAATATACTGACGTCATAATTTTTTGTACCAGACGAGCATTAATATTGATTATTGTATTTCTATTCATCAGAGAGATGAAAAAGGCGAGAATTAAATATGTAGTTAAAATTTGTGTTAAAACACAATTTTTGACTTCTAAATCTATACCGTTATTTGTACATTTTGCAATAATGTTCGGGAAATAAATGCACAACAAAATGATGTTTTTCTTTAGTTTTCAATATTGTCCATTTAAAATTATATACATACATATATATATATATATATATATATATATATATATATATATATATATATATATTAGAAGCATGTCATGCGTACACTTGAAACAATGAACAATAATAAAATGCAAAATATTCAAAATATCTTTAAAACCTCATTTCACAAACGTTTTTAAGTTAAAAATATCACTCAACACTCTCTGCTTGCTTATAAATATGATGTAAATATAGTTTTAATTTCTTTTCATCTGAAACATCATCAGGAGACAATTTCTCACCAATGATGACTAGAAGTAAACAGATTCCAAGCATATATATATATATATATATATATATATATATATATATATATATATATAATTATTTTATATAATTATTTTTTTTTTTCTTTTACCCCCCTTTTTGCTGTTGGTATGGTTCCTTCTTGTCTTAGTGTATGTCTATTTATTTGGTTTATCTTTGGTGTTTTAGCCTTGGCCCTGACGATCCGTAGGGTGAAACCGCGGTAGGTTTTGGCTCGCTTGAGATTTTTTGTATATATATATATATATATATATATATAATTATATGGTTATGTCAATTTTACATTGCTACATGGAAATTTCTATGTTTCGAAATTAATTCTCATCATCAGGCAATTAATTTCGTTGTGTTTATTGTCATATGTAGACATTGTAAATTATTCACATTAGCAAATGGATAAAACCTAAATTAAATAACATGCTCACCGACGAATTAGGTAAAAATAAAAAGGAAAATAAAAATAAAGCCAAATATAGAATAAGTTAGTTTTTCCTTTTTTAATAATTCCCCCCTTTGTATCAGGATAATAAACTTTACAGCAAATTGATAGATGGATCGAAAAAATAGCAGTTCGGTGTATTTTTTTGGAAAAAAATCTTTTCTTTAACAAATAGACTAAAGGGAAGGGGATTGGTACTACCAAGAAGGAATATCACATCAAATGTAATAAAATTGAAGGGAAAATGATAAGATCAGTTAAATGCGAAGGAAAACAGACAAGAGAGGAATAGGGTCAAGGAAAAAGAAAAAAGAAGGGGGAAAAAAGTTGGTTAGAACAGATATTACTCGGGGTCAAACCTCAAAGTGAATCTCCATTCTGATTAGCCACACACACACACACACACACACACACACACAAAAAAAACACCCACATACATTCACAGTAAACAGAAAGTATTTGTCATTTAAATGTAAATCGTCTGCACAACAACACCAACATTGCCTGATGATGAGAATTAATCTCGAAACATAGAAATTTCCATGTAGCAATATAAAATTGACATAACCATATAATTATATTATATTAAGCTCTATAATACTCATTATATTGAGTACTGTTTATAATAAATGTCAGAGCACTCAAAATATAAAAAAACCTTGAGTCCTTTTCACTTGGAATTATATATATATATATATATATATATATATAGACTTATTTATAAATGGAACTTTGTGTGTGTGTGTGTGTGTGTGTCCATTACCTATAGACTCCGAAACGGCTGAACCGATTTTCTTGAAAATTTACACAGTTGTACAATAACCGTCTGCGAGTGTTCATAGCTAGGTTTTGTGTTGAGGTACTCCCCGATAAATATCAAAAATCGATAATCGAAAAAGTCGGGTTATAGAAGGAGTGGTCCGATTTTAATCAAATTTGATACACTCATATACAAAGACATAAGAAACGATATTCAGAAGTTTCAAGGTTGCAGTTCTTACAATAGTGCAGAAAATCGATAATATATATATATATATATATATATATATATATATAAAAATTAGAGAAAATTTTCAAAATTCAAAGTTGTCCTATGTACATTCTGCCTGCATCACTTTTTAATGTTAAAATTTTTTTAATATTAATTAGGATCAGGTTCTTGGAATTTACCTTCCTACTCTTCCACTTCGGATTAAAGAAAAACAAAAAATATTTATATATATATAAGCATCACAAGGAGACAATTTCTCACCAATGATGACTAGAAGTAAACTGAGTCAAAGCATATATATATATATATATATATATATATATATATATATATATATATAACAAATATTCTGACATAGTATAAAAACAAGATAAAGAAGAACAAGAGTGTTCGTATTAAGAACATTGAATAAAAAAATAAAGAATAAGTTTGCTAAAAATGCGGGAAAAATAATGATGATGATATTAATAATAAGAAAAACATCAAATACGTTTGGTAATATCAAGAAGATTGTATGAAAATAAGAACACTGAATAAGCGTGAGAATATTCCGTAAATATAAAAATAGAATAAGTGCACCAATAATACGAAAAATCAATAATCCGATCATAGAATAATTGTTTCACTGTTGCGTTCATAGATAAGAATAAAGACCAAGAATAAAAAATATAATATTGCGAACATTCTATTCTGTAACATGGATTTTTCAATCATTTCTGTTATTATATTTCAAACATTGAATGATCGATTCATTAGAAATGCAAGGAATTTTGCCTCATTCTGTCATTTATTCGCTATCTTTGCTGTTTCCTTTCTTTTCGTCTCAATTCGATCTTTTGTTGAATCACTTCTTTTCTTATAATAATTATGTCGATTAAGACAAGCAGCAGTGCATCAACGGTTGTATTCATTAATAACTCAAGTTCCTCTCCAGTTTATTCACTAAAAGTTTAAGTTTTCTGTTAAATAGATATATTTAGTGAGTGATTCTTAGACCATTTTTAAAATGAAAAGTTTGCTGTGCATGTTAACAATTTCGGCTTTTTTGTGGCGCATATTCCAGTGAATTAAGATTAGAAATGGCGTATTTCTTTCTGTAGATGAATTCGCATTCACAGGCGTCACCTAATTGTATTTTGATAACAAGTAGCTGAAGCAAGGACCGAAGCACTTCCAGATATTTAGTAAAGTTATCTCATTTTGGCAAAAGGTCACAATAGCAAAGTACTGCGTTATGAGCACTGAATTTGCAGTATCAACAGGTCTGCAACAATAACATTTCTAACCAGTGATTTTGGGCAGATACTTTTCATTTGAACTTTTACCTTAATCTATATTTATAGGTCGAGTACAGACTATGGCTTTAATTAAATGCATATAAAGATGAAACGCGATACAAGACGGACATTTCCTTTGGATTTAAATAAATGAAAATAGATCTATTTGTAGAAAGCCGAAAAAAGAGATTGATCAGTCAGTTAGTTAAGTGCCATACGTGATACACGCTTGGGCGATCATGTCTCGAAAGAGACATGACTGACTGGGCAGAAGATTATCCCGCAGTAGGTTGCCATTGCTTTCTGCGGTAGACTGGTTGCCAACCAAGGCTATAGAACCCAATCTGTTATTTAACGCATAACTGGAAGGAAGAGACGGATTAATACCTTTCTCAAGGGTATTTGTGCGCAAGTGAATGCAATGAATTCAGCTGGAATTCGAACTCAACTCCCCGATTTCTCGTTCCGAACCGATATCCAATGCACCACAACGCAAAGATTGATCACATTTATTTAAAACTGCTGACCAGAATCACTAGCCGTTCAAGGTCATTTATTTTTTATGAAGTTGAGATTTTGACGGCATTTCAGTCATTGTGTTCAGTTCCTGTGACGTATCAGTTCGATTTGCAAAGAAAACAGGTATCAAAAGTAGCTTTTTGCCATGAATGAAATTAAAAAATAAAACTATTATTCTATGTATTAACATACATTTGCTTGTGTTTGTAATTCAACGGCATTTCAACGTTTTTAGGGTTATGATTTGTGTAAAGCGGGTATTTCATTCTTAGAGTGAAAGTCGAGCAAATTTTAAATGTTTTTATTGATAGGCCATTTTACACACGTTTCTGAACTTTTCATAAGTATCACTCTCTCGTTTTCATAATGAGTCTCATTCTCACTCTCTTTTTCTCTCTCATGATAAGTCTCCTTTTAATAAGTTTTTTCTTACACAAGTTTCTTCTTCATCATAATCCTCTCCTCCGCGATATTCTGAGGGATCAATTAACTTCCATCTATAAATAAAAAGAAATACACAGTAAATGTAAATTTTCATAATTTTGTATAATATTTATGTATTACACCTTAATATTTATTCGGCAAAAATTTCATTGCTAATCATGCATTACTTTTTAAGTAATACACATATTTATGTCTTTATTGTTTCCGTTCCTTATATTATGGCCGCTACTGTATTATGTAATAATTTGTTAATTATATTACAGAGATAGTAAATGAATATAAACCGGAAAAATATAATTAAATTCTATGAGATCTCTTCATATGTAGTATGCATTCGTTTTTCTTTCCCGGTTTGCTCAATTTTTTCGATAAGTTTCTTTCTCTTGATGCATAAGTTTTTTCGTGATATATCCCTTCGAGAGACAAGTTTTTCCTTTGTCTGTCCAAACAGCAACGAACTATGCAAGGCATGGGTCATGAAGAATTTGATAGACAATCGTACCCGACAATGATTTTCAATTATGCGGTTTCCGTTGTTGTCACGTCGAAAGTTTTGGAATTGAGCTCACAGCTAGACATTTGAAGAATACATCGGTTGATATACTGTAACCAAAGAAGAAAATGGTGATGCTGATCCAATTCAGTCAAAAGGTAAAAAAACAACAACTTATTTCTTCTCACAAAAATATGACAAATACATACGTAAACACAGAGATATAATTGGAACGGAGTTGGTCGATTTTAGAAGCAAACGTTTTATACTGGCTGTTACGTTTCTCAGACAAGGATACTAATTAAGAAAATATAAGAAAACATTTTAGAATCTGGAATTACAACAAGGAGTAAAAAGAACGGCAACTGGCACAGTGACAGTTGAAGACATAAAAAAGAAGAACTCAAAAAATCGAAGAAAACATTTCCAAAATATCGACTTGTCCTTTTTATTACCGCCGGCAAATTTCCTGTGTTTTGATTGAAAATTGCTTTTTGAATTGTCTAAATTAATTAAAAAAAAAAACTCTGGCTGTAAATATAATCTAAGTGCAAAAATAATTCTTCTGAATTTTTTTTTCTCAGTCATTGAAGGCTTTTTTACAAAAAAATAAAAAAATAAAAAAAAACGCGATAAATAAAAAAAATCAGAAAAAAGGCAGAGGTTAACTGAGAAAACTGTGTCAGACTTTCACATCGGTTTTAATTAATGAGATAGGATTATTTGGCACAATTTTCAAAGTCCGTCTGCAAGAGAATCTAATTAAATTATAATAATAAAGTCTGTGTGGCAATTAGACATTGAAGTGCGCACGGACACACATATTTACACACAAACACGCGCATATATATATATATATATATATATATATATATATATATAATTGAACAGATTCTTAGCCGGTACAAACTTTATAAAAGCCATGAATAAGCGTAGTTTAAATAGCATTTTTACTAAAACCTAAAAACAGCCTTTTCAAGTTGATTTCTGGGAATAGGAGACATGCTGTGCAATGTACTAACAAGTTGGTTACTGCCAGCAGCCAGATCCAAATTTTAGGAGGAAAAATTTCTTTCTGCCATATGAATGTAGTTTTGCACACGACTACACAAGGAGGACGTCTCAGCAGTTGGGTTTTAGAACAAAACTTACCTCCTA
Source organism: Ascarosepion bandense (assembly GCA_037127315.1). Lineage (NCBI taxonomy): Eukaryota > Metazoa > Mollusca > Cephalopoda > Sepiida > Sepiidae > Ascarosepion > Ascarosepion bandense. The sequence continues at coordinate 723,763 of JBBBDQ010001492.1, forward strand.
GAGATTTGGATCCGGCTGCTAGCAGTAACCAACTTGTTAATAAATTGGGATCGTCCAATTCATAACATGCTATAAATAGCAGGAATTGTGTATGTGAATTGAGTATGAATCGTTCCTCTATTTTATCACAGACACAATATTTATATCATTTAAATGTGTTAGAGTTTTATACATCAAATCCCTCAAGCCTTCCCTCTGCAAACAGAAGGAATGCTTCTAGGTTTGAATGTTATTGAACTCTAGCTTTGCTTGCATTTTTTTCTCGTCTCTATTAAACATTTTTTATTCTATATGTCTCCTATTCCTAGAAATAAACTGGGTAAGGCTAGGAAGAAACAGGTTGTTTTCTAGTTTTTAGTAAAAATGACATTTAAACTACGCTTATTTATGACTAATATATATATATATATATATATATATATATATATAGTTAAAATTTATAGTTAAAATTTATAACATAAATATGTTATAATATCACTACAAAAGTAGCCATTTTATTTCTATGAAGCAGGAGATTAACAAAATGGAGTTAACAACCGACATATTTATTTAATTGTTTGAATATTACGTTTAATCGATACTCGTATTTGAGTACATATTCTGTTTTTAATGAATTTTCCTAACGACGTTTCTCATAAATATTCAGGCCTATATATATATATATATATATATATATATATATATATATGGTTTATCAAAAATACTTTTACAATCTTTGAGGGCTGGTTCCTCACAGCAGAAAAAAAGAAAAACGTCCATATGTGTACAAATTCATCGTCTCTGAGTTATTAAGTTTAAAGTTAACATTAGACGCTGTAAATTGTATAAACCAAGATACAAAATACTTTTAATAATGTTGGGAGCAGATTATTTACTCCAAAACAAGGTAGAAATCCATATAAACATATATCAACGACATCTTCGTATCCAAAAATCTTAACTCATAATGAGTGTTCAAAATGTCCTGGATCGTTTGCACAACCTGCAGAATGTGTTTTTCGTAGTCAGGCATAATAGGAGATTTCGCGGTTTCTTTTGAGCTGATTAAGGATATCTTATACAGCCGCGCAGCCTCCTGTTAATTTCCGTTTTCGCGACAGTATGTAAAAATCATATCTTCTTGCTCGCGATAGGAATATCCTGCCATTGTTATACAGAACACTTCTCAGTTAACTTATTTACACATAATAATTGTTGAAGTCAGACTAAACACAAATGTACACAAATGACAAATATGACCTTGTCTAAATGACAACACAGTGCTATCTACAGTTAACTTAATAACTCAGAAACAAAGGATTTGCGGCATATGCTTATATGCAATTTGTGCTTTTTTGGCGTGACAAAATCGGTCTCAATGTTTGTAAAAGTAGTTTTAGTTCCAATATATATATATATATATATATATATATATATATATATATATATATATATACCCTTAACAACAACCGTCGAGGAAGATTTTAATAATTTTTACTTATCTTTTCGAATATTTTCACTGGTTTTCCTTTTGCTGGAGATAAGGAATGTAAACATATTACATAATTATTGATTTTCCAAGTGCTTTCAGCCTCTTCACAGGCCATTTCCAAGGATGCTATTTTTCCGATGTTCATATGTCCTCATGTTTCACTGTAATGTAATATTTTGTGTTTTACTTTTTAAGCTATCACATGCGCATGGCTGGGCTTCGTGTGAGCGTCTGTCTATTTTTTTAAAAACATTCAAAACTCAGTTTTCACTGTGAAATAATGTAAGATTGATGGTAGGAGAAAATTGCTTGATATATCTTTCCTCTCTTATTTCGAGGTTCTTTTAAAAGATCGGTGCCCAAATATATATATTCAAGCCGAGTTTGAACTCTAGTCGAGTTCGTTACCTTCACTTATCGAGGCTGCGAGTAATAGCAAGACAGACTTGGGTAACTACCGGGGTAGGAGAAAGACAACGGTGAATTCAAAATTGACCAAGTATATTGCGTACGGTTGCCCCTTTGAAGACATGGCCATTTAGGAAGGGGATCCTCCAGTCAGTGAGATCTTGAGTCTAGATACACCTCATATACATATATATTTAAGTATGTGTCTGCATGTTTCTGTCTGAATTTCTGGCATTTGGACAAATGTCTTCATTTTTGTAGTTGATATCAAATTTGAGGACAACAACTCGGATGTAAGAAAATGTTAAATAGCTAATAATGTAGAAGGAAAATATATTTTTCTTTGGTAGCCTTAAGAATACACTAGCAGTATAGCCCGGCGTTGCTCGCGTGTAATGAAAGCGTTAAATCTAATCCATGGTCCTGGAGCTCAGACTCTTTGGACGTTGGCACGAAAGACTAAATAGTTGTTTCCAGTCAAAGCAAAACCGTAGACTGACACACAAACATCTTACCGTTTATATATATATATATATTATCAATTTTCTGCACTATTGTAAGAACTGCAACCTTGAAAATTCTGAATATCGTTTCTTATGTCTTTGTCTATGAGTGTATCAAATTTGATTAAAATCAGACCACTCCTTCTATAACCCAAGTTTTTTGATTATTGATTTTCGATATTTATCGGGGGTACCTCGACACAAAACCTAGCTAAGAACACTCGTAGACGCTTATAGTACAACTGTGTAAAACTTCAAGAAAATTGGTTCAGCCGTTTCGGAGTCTATAGGTAACGGACACACACAGACACACACACACACAGACAACGTTTCATTTATAAATAAGTTTAGATTTACACTGCGCTACTTTGGCGTCAACATTTCAACCGACCTGAATTGGAACGAATATATTGGATGTCTAGCTGCATCTACTACTGGGAAATTTGGGTTCATGTATCGAGTCTTAAGGTTTTTCTCCTCAGAATCCATCTTGCCCATTTATAAATCTACCATTCGTCCGGGCACTGAATACTGTTACCATATTCTACTCTAACAGCTTATTTTCTCACACTTCCCGCCTGTGGAATTCTCTTTCATATGCCTGCTTCCACCACAGCTACAATCTCCATAAATTTAAATGTAAGGTCAATAGACACCTCTTATCGCACTAACTTTCCCGTATGCAATAGTGGCAGTGGAATGCCTTGTTTGGGGTGAAATGATGAAAAATATATCTAGTCGAGGGTTTCTGCTATTTATCTCGAGATTCTCGACAAAGTATAAAAATGATCTGCACATTAATCAGTCCTTCAGTCATTTTCTCACCCACTTGGCGTAGATTCTTTCCACCTTTTTTATCAAGTATTTTTATAGCAACGTCTCTAAAGAGCGTTTTTCTTGGTGATCCGTCCACGTGAATTTAAGATTGTCACCTAGATCCCATCCTTTTACCGTTGAGATAGTTAAAGTACAACCCGCACTTCTACTAGAAGGGTTCCTTTTCTCGCATTTCCCGCTGGGGAACTCCCCTCCATTTACTTGTTTCCATGATAGCTACAATCTTTAAAAAGTCCGTCTTGATCATCCTGCGGACATATTTGTTTTGATCTGTACCGTAGATGCCCTATTTACTAGTGTTGTTCTTAAAAGAGTGTCGATCTTAGCAAGCGTTTATGGATTAGGATCATTCAAAACCTGAATTACAGGTAAGAGAACATTCATTTAACTGATGTTACCGACACCAGCGATATGTCACTCACGATAGATGCAGTAATTCTACAAAATAACTATTGAGTTTCTTAAAAGGCCATAATCTCTCAAATGAATCTCATAGACTGCAAGTGCTTAAATAAATCTCTGAGGTATGAAACCTGCTTGTCACTTTAAACATACTGAACCTTATGGAATCATGGGTTAGTGTCTAAAACTCAGACAAATTATGTGTACCGATTTGAACTTTACTAGTCCTCAAGATGACAGAAGAGTGAAAATTTGACTAGACTATCTACCTGATACGTACAGGTCAAAATCAACATTGTGTTTCAGTATTTTTTCAGCTTGTAATTTTCAGTTACAATTTCCGATATATATCAGTTTATAATTCTTTTTATCTTTTTATCTGTCTTCCAAGAAGTAGATTCATAGCCTGAGTCAGTCAGTTAAGAGCCATACGTGATGTACGCTTAGGTGATCATTTCTTGAAAGAGACATGACTGACTGGGCAGTAGATTATCCCGCAGTAGGGTGCCATTGCTTTCTGTAGTAGACTGGTTGCCGACCAAGGCTATAAATCCCAATCTGTCTTGTTATTTAACCCATAACTGGATGGAAGTGACGGATTAATACCTTTCCCAAGGGTATTTGCACGTAAGTGGATGCAAGAATTTCAACTGGAATTCGAACTCGGTTCCCTAATTTCTCGTTCCAAGCTGATATCCACTGCACCACAACGCACATCCTAATAATTAATAGCCAGAGAGAGAGAGAGAGAGAGAGAGAGAGAGAGAGAGAGAGAGAGGGTGATAAATTAACGCACTACAAAATAACAAAAATCTGTGGGGACCATATCAAGTCTGATCTGTGTTTTTCATCGATGCTTGTTCTACCGTATTAAGGTTAGCTGAAATATATATATATAAACTAGTAGTCACTAGAGGATAGATTATTACTTTCCATATGTCTGTTAGGCGAAATTTGCCTTTGTAGAGATCGTAAAAAAAAAAGGAAAAAGATAAATTTTACCTCAGAATGATATTTTTTTTTTCACGGCGTCTTATAAAAATGAAATAAATACGGCAAATTTAATATACTTGACTGTTGTTGCTTGCCATCCATCTGCAATCCCCAGAGAAATAAGCCGGGTACTAGAATCTTTTATGTCGTAAATAATCATAAAGTAATTTCATTTGTTATTTATCGGCAGCCTTCAGCTTGAATTATGAGAGGAACGCTAACTGAACAATGTTTTGTCACTTTGACAGAGTGTCAACGTGATGACAACGGAAGTATATTTTATTTAAACCCTGATGATGAAGTAACAACTAGACCACTCGTATGTTCTGCAAAATAGCCAATGAAAAAACCCTTCAAAAGGGACAATCATGTGAATTATACTACGATGGTCATGTTTTGGCATACGCCTTTGGTGAAGTAATTTGAACACACAATTCATCGTTCGTTTTAATAAACTTTAGATAATCATCGAATCTATATATATAAAAGCCAATCTGTGAATCTGTGTGTGACTGTTCTCTATGCACGCTTACATATTTTAAGCTACGCCATTCAAACTTTATAGGGACACATATCTACAGGAAAGCCAGGTCGACACATACGTTTTGAGTTTAAGTTCAGCAATTTCGCACTTTTTGAGTTTAAGTTCAGCAATTTCGCACTTTTTGGCCAATGGAGCCGATTGTTTACATTTGCTCCGTAAAACATCTAAGATTTAAGATGGTTGCTAAATTACGTCACAGAAATCAAATCACACGTGCCAGACGCGACTAAAAAATGCGCCTTTCTATTTAATTTTTATTCCGACGTTTTAAAAATTAATTTGGTCAAAAATAAATGTGAATATTTCTCCCCGTAATTTTGAAACAAAAGAAATATTAAAAAAAAAGTTTTTTTCGAATAAAAACAAAATATGTATTTTAAAAAAATCCAATAGTTAATTCAATTATTTAAGTCTTTTTTTTTCAGATTTAATATTTCATACTTCAGAAAATAAAATTAAAAAAGAATAAAGCTTTTTTTTGCTAAATATTTCATGCAGAAATCAACTGTTTGCAATTCGTGTGGCATTAATGTAACTTTTTCCTCTAAAATTAAATGCCTACATTTTAAATATTCTTCGAAAATTTCGAGAGCGTAATAGTTTTTATATTTCTTATTTCAGTAAAACAAAATAAACAATTTTTATTTTTATGTTAACTTCATTTAGTCAACAAAAAATGTAAATATTTTCCCCTGTAATTTCGAAACAGAAACAAACGCACTGTTGTTTACAATGTCACAGAAAACATCAAATCACGTTTAAGCAAAACAAAAGAAAATAGATTTTTTAAATGAAATCTTTGAACAATTTTTAAACAACAATTTTTTATATAATTATTTTTTATATATAACTGAGTTTTAAAGAAATTTATCCATTTAATAATATAAACATTATTGAATCACGAGATATTTTCACATGCCTCCTAAAAAAAGAGCTCGGTTACGGCGTATGACCACTAAATCTGCGGCAGTAAGGGCAATATGGGCAATTGCTGCATCCAATGTTGAATCGGCGACTACAAGCGCTCGGAAATCGCAACACACTGCATTAATCATCTAATTAAAATATTTTCTGAGTTGCACGGGCAACGCCGGGCTATGATGCTAGTAAGACATATGTTAGAAAGCGCCTTGTATAAAGTACGTCATATTCATTCGTTGAGAGAGGCCAATTAAAACCTACTCAGCTGTATGTTTTGTACCAGGAATTGAATGATTCAAATAAGCCAATAGTTATAGTTTACAGGAACACTTACAACACAGTTCAACAGAATTATTTTTACTCGACTAGAAAATGAATGATGCTACATTAATTTGAATGGTTAACTCTGTTCGTTTGCCTCGGACTTACCAAACTACGCTTGCCTGAATATGTAGTCAAAAATATAGAATGAAAAGTATCGTATAAATTAGAGAACAAACCTTACAGTTTAAAGTTTGCAAAATATTAGAAAGTATTTATATCCTCATACTTTTTAAAAATCACACCGAGACTCACGGATACCCAAATGTATGAACCGAAATATTGTGTGGAAGAACAGTATATATATGTCTGAATGCGTTTATGCATGTATTTGAAATATGTGTATGTGTATATATAGTTCTGTCCATATACACATTTACACACACACATATATGTAATTAAATCCTGTTTTATTTTCAGTGTACAAAAACAATTCTTCGTAATAGTCGAGATCGGTGCCAGTTAGCTGCAGGGTTTGGTATCTGGTATTCGTGTCAAGATAAATAGACAGTATTTTATATCCTCACTTTCAATTACTTATCCAAAACTTAGTAATAGTTTCTCACTTTGTCTATTGTGGTAATGACCAATGCTTTATAGGTTTACACACGCACGCACACACACACACACACACACATATATATATATATATATATATATATATATATATATATATATATATTGTTCTAAAAAGAAAAGACGTCATACTTATCCCAAAACCCAAGGAACCTTTCGGTCAACACTTTTTTCAAGGGCTTCGTTGGCAAAAATATGAAAAGGGCTGAACGAAGAAATATCAATAGGGGAATTACTCACAGTACTGGGAGAAAGTGGAATACGTTTAAAAATAAACTTTAATGAAAAAATTACATTAAAATGTGAGGGGGATTGTAAATTTGATTCCACAAGAGTGATTAAAAAAGAAAGAAGTTTCACTCACAGACACTCCAGTAACTGCAAGGAGCGAAGAAAATGCTCTTTCTGTCTGCACAGGCTCGGTCGCTGGATTTTCAGGCAAATAGCCTCTAGGACCCTTAGATGATATGTTGAGCGAGCGCTGTGCAAGACAGGAGCGAAGAAAATGCTCTTTCTGTCTGCACAGGCTCGGTCGCTGGATTTTCAGGCAAATAGCCTCTAGGACCCTTAGATGATATGTTGAGCGAGCGCTGTGCAAGACAGAAAACCAACTGTCCTCGTACGAGGATGCACATGCAGGATTGTCCAGCAAGTGTTGGCCGATCGCTGAATCCAGAACAGCTTGGTTTGTTCTTATAGTACTGATATGGCTGCCAGAACGTATATTCGCAGGGACGTGTTGCGAGACCCGCGTCTCCAACCTAAGACTGGTTCGTCCTATGTATGCCGCATCAAAACAGCATTTAAATTTATAAACAACTGAACTTTTTCGGAAATAGGACAACCTGTCTTTGACAAAGGATGGAAAAACAGGTCTAGTATGGAAAACAACACGCAACTGTACTGAATAATAACAAGACGAAACACACGCCGAAACTTTGTCAGTAACAGTTTCACATTTCCTGCCAAGCCAGGGTAATTTTAAGTATAAAGGACAGCGACTAGGTCCTTCGACTTTTGGTTCCTTAAACCGTTTGATCTTGCGATCAATAACCCGTTTAACCACATTGGTTGGGTACCTATTAACCTCGAAGATACTTTGCAAGCGCAATAGTTCACTGCTCAAGCATATAGGGGAATAAATATTGAGAGCACGGTGAACCAACGTTTCTATAAGACCGATTTTGCGGGACTTAGGAACAAAAGAGTTCCAATTTGTATACAAACCAATAAAAGTTGGTTTGCGAAACACAGATGTCACGAAAACATCATCCTGTCGCCGAACAAGGACATCCAAAAAAGAAAGACATCCATCCTTCTCTGTCTCCATAGTGAACTGAAGAGAGGGATGTAAGGAGTTCAACTGAATTAAAAAACGTTCAGCATCTGAAGCGTCGTTGTAAAATAAAGAAAAGGTATCATGAACATAACGTTGATATATTAATGGTTAATCAACCTTTTCAAACAACAAACGCTCATGATGTCCTACAAAGATATTATCAAGGACAGGACCCAAAGGACTACCCATCGCAACGCCATCTGTCTGTGCAAACATGGTGTCATTAAAACTAAATTCAACTCCTTCAGTGACCAAACGCATACATTCCAAGAAAACCTCCTCTGGAATTGTTACTGGGCCATGGTGCCTAATACTTTCATAATGAATTCAGATGTTCAGACCAAATAACAAAACGGTATGGGCCTATAAGTTCTCTCTGATAAAGAGTACTATTTCTTATAAATATAGCATATTTTAAACAATATCTACTGATTTAATTGTATCCAGCAACTGTTGTGTGTATACACCGCATATATTATGACACACAAAAATTTCCTCTTCTCTCTAAGCCATGCGCCGATAGCTTAGTGATAAATCGAGTTTCGATCCCGGCTGGAAGCAAGTGGATGTCTAGCCACACTAATGAGTTGGGATACAGCGACACAGGCTTATATGTGGATGACAAATATATATACATATATATATATATATATATATATATATATATATATATATATATATATATGGATGGATGGATGGAAATAAGTGTACATAAGTCAATACACGCAGATAAACATCAATCAGGTGTTAAGAAAATAGTGCTAAATGCACTATAACTGAGCAAAAAGAACCGATCAATGGGAAAATTCAAAAAACCATTTTCAACCTACAAAATAATAGTTACTCAAATAACAATTACAGTAACACAACCAAAAATAACCGTGACTGCCAAAAATATAAATAAAATGTCCACTTAACGGTCCGTGTATGACCAAATGTATTATTTACAAAGCTCGTATACATTCTGACGGCGATACAACAAACGGTCTATGGAAATTAAAATTCAATAATCATAAACTAACTTTTAATAATATTAAATACAAAAATATTACAGCTCTCTTCATGTATTTTTGGTTAAAAAAACAACAAAAACACAATTATTGCCTGGAAAATCACCGCAAAAACCAAATCTTGAAATGGATTAGGAAATAGATGTAGCTTATGCCTTTTAGAAAAAAAATATAATAAAACACGTAAATAATCTGAAGTTACTGAACAAAAAAGTGAACTAATGACCACATGAAAACATAGAAACGAATTCTTCTTAAATACTTAAACCTTGTCTAATCCATATAGACCCAACATTTCTTTTTTTCTTTTTCACGTTATCAATTTTTTCTGTTACGTTTGCCTACTTTTTTTACACTTTTCCTTTTTACTTTTTATCTCTTAGCGTTTTCCACACACACACACACACACACACACACACACACACACACACACACACACACACATATATATATATATATATATATGTATGTATATATATCCGTAAGCAGCGTAAATGTGGTTCTACAGAACGATGAAGCGGATATCATAGACTGAGCATGCGATCAATGCTGAGGTGTTGGAAAGAATGGCAACGAAAAGAAAATTAATAGTGAGCATCAGAAAGAGACAACTGAAGTTCCTGGGACATGCAATGAGGAAAGAGGGCTTTGAGAACTTGATACTGACAGGCCAGATCGAAGGAAAAAGAGAGAGAGAACGGCAGCGGATAACATATATGAGGGGCCTGATCAGGTGGATGACGGAACGGGGTTTGCGTGGACTAACAGGAGAAAGCATACTAAGAGCCACCAGAGATAGGGAGACGTAGAAAACCATGATTGCCTACGCTCTGAAAGGACAGGGCACATAGAAAAGGAAGAATGTGTGCGTTTGCACACATAGATGTCTTATTTATGCATACATGCATGTGTATGTGCATTTTGTATTTTTCAATCCGTATTTATCTAATTATACCGTTTTCTATTTGATTATTATTATTATTATTATTATTTATTATTTATTTTAATTTCTTCGTTTTTAAATTTGTATTTTTACTTTTTTATTCCTATTAAAAAATATTAATATTTTATTCGTAGAAAGAAAAATTTATTACCATAAACATACCCAGTGTCTTCCTCTTCAGTATTTATAATATATCTTTTTCTCCCATGATTTTTGATTCTTATTCTATTCCTGAGTTTTGATATAAATCAAAATAATGATAAAAAAATAATAAATAAAATAACGTCCGATTTATAATTTATAACGACCTTAGAATTAGCAAGGCTAATACCTAAAATATTTATTCAAATCGAAAAACTGTCTGTTCATACGCATGTGTGTGTTCATGTGTACATGAATGTATGCGTGTGTTTACATCTGCGGGTATTTATTTACACTATTTAAGTTATTCGGATGTGCGTTGTGGTGCAATGGATATCGACTCGGAACGAGAAATCGAGGAGCCGAGTTCGAATTACAAATGAATTCATTGCATTCACTTACGATTCTATAGCCTTGACTGGCAACCAGTCTACCGCAGAAAGTAATGGCAACCTACTGCGGGATAATCTTCTGCCCAGTCAGTCATGTCTCTCTCTAGATCACCCAAAGCGTGTATCACGTATGACACTTAACTGACTGACTGACAATATTCGGACTATTGACCTCATCTTCATGGCCATTTTGACGTCGTTTTGGTCGTTGTACGCTCCAGCCTTCTTCAGGTGCTAAGAATTTCGAACAGACAACTTTATTACGTTATTTCTTATCTCATACCATGCGCGAGTCACTTCTTGTAGTCATAAATTACCTCCCCTTAATCCGACGTTCTAAGTTATTTTATCACCGCCGCTGTAGAATGTATACTTTGAATAGATGGTATTAGAATCCGCTGCTCTGAAGCCAACTCTATTTCTGAGATACGTTGATGTCACCTTCATATTCTGGCCACACCAGGAAGAGGTTTAGACGCTACTGGCCCATGTGAATTCAATAAGATCATCGATACAGTTTACTATAGAAAAAAGAGAGTGACAACAAATTGGTATTTCTGGATGTGCGAATAACTTGAACAGAGAGGGGATTCAAGCGCTCTGTGAAACTAACCTCAACTCATCAATTCCCTCCTCTGACTTCTCGATACCTGGTTATCTTCCCCTCCGAAGGAAGGATTCCACTGTCCGCATGCATGGGCTGATGGTCTACATTATTAATGCTGAAATAGTTCAGCATCTTACTGCCCATAGCCTCGTCGACAGGCAGTATAGCTTCCGCTTTGCCATGTGCACGGCTAACATGTTAACGACCATTACGGAGTACATGCTCCAGGCCCTCGATGAGTTTGACGAGGCTCGTGCTATTGCTCTGGGCATTTCTAAGGCTTTTGACAGGATTTGGCACGCTGGCATTCTATGCAAGCTACGGGGTTACGGTATTACCGGACGACTAGTAGATACAATCCAATCTTTCCTTCATAACCGCATAATGAAGGCTGTCCTGAATGGGCATGCCTCCGCACCCTTCTGTACAAACGCTGGTGTCCCTCAGGGTTCTCTCTTAGGCACAACGCTTTTCCTTATTTACATAAACGACCTCCCAGACGAGATCAATAGCCAGGTAAGCATCTACGCAGATGACACCACAATTTACTAAATTTAAATTTAAGCATGGATCAAGCGAGTCTCCTCGAGAGCAATACTCTGCGCCACCTCGGCCTTACCCTCTTATCTGATCTCAAGTGGAACCACTACATTGAGTTAATAGCTAAATCCACTGCTAGGAAGGTTGGGTCACTGTGTCGGGCCAGGATGTTTTTCCCACCTGAAACCATCCTTTATATATACAAATCAACCATTTGTCCGTGCATGGAATACTGCTGTCATATATAGTCTGGTGCTCCCGCTGTCCATCTCCGTGTTCTTGACAGGCTCCAAAGGAGAATCAGTAATGTTATAGGTACCGACTTCGCGGCTCGACTACAGTCACTTTCCCACCGACGAGATGGGGCTTCGTTGTATCTGTTCTATAAATTCTTCCATGGTTTCTGCACCAACGAACTTAAGTCCTGGTGCTTCTGTAACAGGTGTTTACTCGTGCAACCAGACTGGCATCTGGGTCTAACCATTTACAGTTAGATCAACCAAATGCACACAACAATTCTACTCCTTCAGCTTCTTTTCTCGCACTTCGCGCCTGTGGAAGTCGCTTCCTTATTCTTGCTTTTCTGACAGCTACAACCTCCAGGAATCTAAATGCAAGGTCGATACTCATCACTTAACTACTTGACCGTAATTCTTTCCACACCGCCCTGTCATCACACCTGTATTCCCATCCTTCTCTTGCTCCTTTCTAACTGGTTCGCCCTTCTCTTCAATCTCCTAATATTTTTCTCTTGTGTAGCCCCCTGCACATCAGTGGCGTTACCGCCTTTCTCGAGGTGATATGATTAAAAAAAATCTTTTCCTTCCACGATATTTTTTTTCTATTTTGGAATTCGCTATAAACTTAAATAAATTAAACGTTTAATAAATAAAAATATTCGACACCCGATTTAAAATTTATAACGACTTTAACTGACGGAACGCTAATGCCTAAAATAATCATTCAAATCAAAAACTATCAGTTCTTGACTCATTGTTGGGAAAATGATTTACATTTGAATGTATAAAACTTGTTAGTTAAAAAGTTTGGTATGAAGGGAGAGAGACAGAAAAATTATGTGTCTGTTTAATTTAACTATTCAGAATGAAGTTCAACTTATAACTTTGAAAAATATACGTTATATGTTTGGGGAATACAGGTTTTCTTCTTTCAATCTTAACGGAAAATTATCTGTCTATTGTGCCACCGTCTAGACTACTCTCTTCAGGTGCGATGTATCCATTTTTGTAACTAGATTATTGTCTTAGCTTATTTCTATGTATAACAGCATTTTAAAAAATATTTTTGATTTGACTTAAAGGGAATTTTCAATATGATTATACAATGTTTATTTCGGTTAAGAGTTCATTTTTTCAAAGTTTTTCATCAACTCTTAATTTGTTACAAAAATTAACATCTATTTAATCAATATTATATTATAATACAAAACACATTATTAGATATATATAAGTTAATGGATATTCTTTTATGGAGAAATTTTAACCATATTCTAAGGTGAACATTTTACAATGTCTACAGATGACATTTAATTCAATAGATTTTTATTCTTAAGAAATTTAATAGCATATAGTTTTCATATAGAAAGAAGGAATATGGGGGGTTTAAAGACGTACACATTTTAGTTTTTTTTTTAAATTCTAAAATTGTTGGTTTTCCTCCCCTGAATATATATACATATATATATAATAACATATATACATATATATATTATGCATATATATATATATATATATATATATATATATATATATTACGTTCTCATTACGATTGAGCTCTCTAGAGAGGAAAATAAAAAAGATCAGATACCACTTCCGCAATTTATGCGTTACTCTCTAGCAATGAATTGAGTTCTTTCGGTGACTGGCCTGTGTATACCCCGCTTATATACAACAATTTTCCCTTCCTTGTTTCCATAAGTCTATGGCTTAGGGGTTAGCGACTCCGACTGACAACATATCGTTTGAGTTTGATCCCGGCCAGAAGCAAGTGGATGTCTAGCCACACTGATGAGCTGGGATACAGCGAAACAGGCTTGTATGTGGATAACGAATATATATATATATATATATATATATATATATATATATATATATGGTTTCATGTCGGAGTCCCTACTTCCTAAGGCATAGCGCATAGAATAAGAGAAAGGAAATTTTAGCGTGTTATATGTAGGCAGTGGATACACACGCCAGTCACCGCCAGAACTCAATTTATTACTGAAGATTGTTTAAATCGCAGTGATTGTTTAAATCGCAGATGTGGTAACTGTTTTTAAAATTTTCCTTTCTAGAGAGCTCAATCTGAAGAGTAATATATATATAAACATCCAGATTCTGAAATCCTTGTCAAGATTCGTCATTGGCAGCGGCCACAATCTCAACAATATAGGATACGCAGATGGCACGGTGCCGATAGCAAACACGGAAAGGAAAATGCAGGACCCTCTACAGAATGTAGTAAAAGGAAGCAAGAAGAAAGGGCTGAGCATAAACTTCAAGAAAACTAAATGTCTGGTCATCAGCAAAAAGAAGACCTCAGTATGCTAACTACAAATCTTCATTGTAGTTAACATTCGCAGCAATCATGAAATTAAAACTCTCTCGAATAACATTCTTAAACGCGTTGAAGACTACAAATATCTAGGATCACTCACACATCAAGAATTCTGAAAAAGACTTTGATATCAGAAAAGGCATAGCATGGACTGCTTGTAACAAAATGGATAAGATCTGGAAATCCAATCTTGCTCGTAAGATCAAAATCCTAGTTCTTCGCGCACTTATTGAACCAATCTTACTCTATGGATCTGAAACTTAGACTCTTTTAGCAAAACAACAGCGCCGTTTAGATGGATGCTATACTCGTCTTCTCAGAAGAGTACTTGATTTTCATGGCGAAAACACCCAACTCTAGAAATGATATATGGAGACCTACCAAGAGTATCAACCTTAGTTCAAAAGAGACGTGTCCAGTTTGCTGGGCATTGCGCACGTGCCACAGATAAACTTGTTTCATCGTTTGTATTATGGAGGCACCCGTCATCTCACAATCGATCTCATAAGTTAACCTTTCCAGATGGGTTACATAGAGATACATCTATCGCCAAGGAAGTCCTTACAAGAGCTATGACAAATAGGGAATACTGGAAGGGTGTAGTGAGTTCTATCTCGGCCGAGGCCGCAGAATGATGAGGATGATGATGCTAACTACAGGTTGGAAAAACTAAAAAGAAACAAGTAAAGAAATTTAAATATTTGAAAGTTTTGTGGTAGAAGATAGAAAGTACGACAGGGAGATCTAAAGACGCATTGCCATGGCCAAGGACGCATTTCAGAAGCTAATTAAAGTACTGGAAGACAGGAAAATCTTATTGGAAACAAATAAAAAAGTGCTGGATTGCTATGTGTTATCTGTCCTGTATGGCAGTGAATGTTGGACGATCTCCTCAAAGATGAAGGAGAAGCTTGAGGCAGTATAAATGTGGTTTTACAGAAGGATGCTGAGGATACCATGGACTGAGCACGTAAACAACGATAAGATGTGGGAGAGGATGCACTTTCATGTGCGATCTCCAGATATTTCATCTTTTCTGTTACTCCTAAATCGTGAGAAATTTCGGGTCTAGACAACATATTCCTTCGAGAAATTCCCGATGTTCCAGTTAAGGAAGTATTTTACGCATAAAATATATATTGCTCGTGTTATAAAAAATGAAAAAAATAAAATATACTATTTAGTAGGTTTATTTAATGCTAACTTTTGAACACTCCAAATCTGGTTATCACGGTCGACAATACACTAGTAATATAGTTAGTCACGATAATTTGTACATTTATAATGTTTATTTATGTCTAGTGATCAGATTTCTTAACTCTTCTTCTCTCATATTTACAAACCTATCTACTTTCCTCCCTTTATTCCTCCTTTTACTCTCTTTTTGTGTGTGTGGTTGAAAATATATACATTTCTCATGCTAAACATAAATCAAATCACACTGGACCACTCATTTACCCTATTTATTCAAATCTATCTCGTAGCCTTCTCTACGGCTTCCACGGTAACTTGGATTGCCCGCTTTTTTTTGACCGATGATGGCTTTTATCATGGATTGACCTGCGAATCCTCTGCATCCTATCTCTACTTGATGTGCACCATCCATTAGTCCTAAAACTTACAAAAAATTCTTGATACTTACTCTCGAAGGCTTCCTCCATGTATTCTTCCTATTCTTTGATGTGTGTCTTAATAAGTCAATAAAATTATTATTTTTTGTTATGAAGCGTAGAATGCTGGTTAATGTTTCTTTGGCCTTGTGTCTTTCTTAACCAAACTCCCTACAGCTTACAGGATTTATGTTGGGTTCATATACATCAGAAGGGTTTTCATCAGAAGGTTGGTTGTCGGCAGTTAGAATGTGTGTATTAGCGATGAAGAGTGGAATAATAAAATATACACTTTGAATGCTAAAATAGAAAGGAATAAAAAGAGCTGTAGAAATTAATGTCCAATTATAAATATTAGTAAGAAGTTATTAGTAGAGTTCGTATTCAATGATGAGGTGGAAGAATTAAGAGTTCATACAAAATGTTTGTAGCAGTAACTGTTGAGATAGAGAAGGATAGATAGATAGATAGATAGATAGATAGATAGATAGATAGATAGATAGATAGTTCGGGTCCGGGTCACTTGAAGTTGAGAGTTACATCTTTGATGTGTGTCAGCAAACCGCCTCCTCTGAAAATGACCGTGACCAGTTGGATACCATCATTAAATATTGAATGGGGTGGATCAGAAACGATTTTTTCTTCATTCATGGAAAAACCATTTCTCTGACGTATTTTGAATTTTGCGATTTAATGACCAATCAGGATCCAGAGTTCCGCTACAGGTCTGTAAAAGGAATTTGATATTTATTTATTTTTGGTTTATCTCCGGAACTTCTGCGTGGAGCCTAGATGCACAAAAACTGGTTTTAGTCATTTGCTTTCTGGATCTTTGGGAACAAACATCCGGTCTCTCGCTTGATTGGTATCACCACAGTTAAATTTGAGTTAATCACTATGTCCAGCTGTAGTTTCGTGGTAGAAATGTATGCTGGGAATTTTAATTTTTTCTTGAGATCGACTCTTATCTGCCAATCTGAAGTAGATGATAATAATGAATGGACTTTTGTTTGTTTCCCACCAGATTTCGTCCCTGGTTTGACAAATCTGATGACTCTTTTACCAGGGACAAATAGCTTATGTTATAAGAGCTGTCACTTCTAGAACGGTAGCGACCGTCTGCCAAAGCAGTTTTGCAACAACTCAAAATATGTTGCAGTGATACCTTTACCGGACGCAAAAGACACATAGACGTATTTATCTTACCCCATAAGTTAAGACTCGTCGGACTTGGCGGTACTTCATGCAGCATTTGGACTAGGAATTTCGTAGGAATGAAATCGGTCTTCCAGAATTTGGTCCAGGATACTTTGCGGCATTCTTTCCTATCCCATTTGGTCCAAACGCCCTGTTGGTTTATCCGACCCTCGTTCTTCTTGTATGATTTGTTAACCTTCTTTTATTGTGACTTTTCTCGTGAAATTGATTGGAATAAGACCCAGGCCTGCTCTACCCTTAGCGACAGACCCACAATAGATTTTACTCTCAGGTTCCCTTATACGCTGGTTAAATCTTTATCTGCGATCCATTTCCGACGCTTCAGGATTCCGATACCTGCATTAGATACCTTAGGATCCCTGGAGTTCTTATATTGGTAGATTTCTCTTGTCCGAAAAACCATAAACTCCTCTACCAAGCCTCTGAATGGGAGTTAAATAACGTTTGAAGATCCATAAAGGGCTGCGCTGCTAAAACTTCGTTGCAATCCCAACCATCGACGGAGAAAGCTAGTAACGATCCCCTCTAAACGCTCTATGATAGGGGACGCTATTTGTCTGGAGAGGCAACAATAGCCGTGGAAGCACACTGTGGTGATATAACCTGGCTTTAAACCGCTCTGGAATACCACACATCTATTTTAGCCATCCACGAGTCAAAGTCCTTGAGTGTTTTTACGATGGCTGGTCTATCCTGTAGAGCGTTACAAAACGTTTTCCTTAGGCTTTTCACGGGTCCTTCTGCCAACGTAGAAATGCTTTTTCCTACAATGGTGAAGCGATATTCCTTCACTGCCCCCCTCTAAAGCACTACTGATTTACAATTACAAAACTTGAAAGACATTCTGGCTCACTCTACGTGCCTTTCTTACTCAAATAACAACTATCTCAATACTTAACATCAGGAACAGAGAGATGAGGTTCCTGGAAGGAGGACCTGGAAAATTTAATACTCACAGGACGGATAAAAGGAAAAAGAGACAAAGAAAAGCAGCGCGAGACATACTTGATATGTCTGAGCAAATAGATGGCGGAGCGGGGCTTTGGAGAGATACCAAGAGGAATAATATTAAGAGTGACAAGAGACAAAGCCAAGTGAAAGTCTATGATCGCTTACGTCCTGAAGAAACACGGCATATGAAGAATATATATATATATATATATATATATATATATATATATATATAAGTCTAAACGGAGTGGTGACAGTCTACTTTATGCTTGAATGTAAAATGGGTTGAATATAGCACCATTATTTACTCATTATTTAGTCGTTACTGAAAGCAAGTTTATTTATATCCGGTTTATTCTGTAATTTCAAATTGCTTATTTGATTTTAATATTTTATAGAAATAGATATAGGCCAGAATCCCCTTTTTTGCATTCATTGTATAGGATTGTTTACTGATCTTAAATCATTGTATATTTTCAACTAATTTAGAGTATTTTGTATTCATTAATAAATTTAATCAATTAATGTTATGCGTGAATTTGTTAAGTTTGTTTATTATTTATTTCTTTAACTTGTATATTATTATTATTATTTTATTGTTTATTTTTACGGGTAGTTATTTTATTTGTTCATTTTCTTTAAAGTATTCACTTTATTTAAAGTATAATAACTTACATGTGCTGTATATAATGCATATACTTTGGGTTATATTTTGCTTGATATTCGTTTTTAATTTTCGATTTTGAACCAATAAAGTATGTGTTGTGGATGCCGGGTGAAAATAATGAACACAAAATAATGAACCCCAAAACAGGTATTTGAGATAGAAAAATAGGTTATATTGAACGTAAAGATACAACTGGAACGCAGGTTACTAATCCAGGAGAACGATTAGTATGGAATATATATGTACAAGTATTTGAATTGAAGCCGTGCTACAATTAATATATACGTATAATACTATTCTGGCTGAGTGGAGCTCAGAGCTACTATGACTGCTGACGCGGTATTCTTTGTGTAACTTCGGTATCTTACGGATCATTCCAGTCTCACTGTAACTGACGGATATGAAATCGGAGGAGTATATGTATACTCAAGTCGAGTCCATTATCATAGAAAAAAGAGCAGATCCCACAACACTCACTCCCTAGATTCTTTTTGGGTGGGTAGTTAATATTTTTTCGCTTGGGATATATGATTAGTGGTTCCGTAAATTTTCGTTTTCTGCTAGTCCTTCTAATTTCTGTATTTACTTGAGGTATCTGAATCTTAAAAGCTTCGAAGATTTATTACATCATGTCATCGTTTTCTGAGGTTGACGATCTTAGATCCTCAATCCTTTTTTTCTGTATTTGGTTTATGTGTCTCCGATAGGTAAGGTTTTCTCTTAGTATTGTGTACATAACATTTTCTAGTCTGTTTATTATTGTTCCAGATTCCCAATATGTCATATTATTTTTAACATTCTGAAGTAAACTCGTTCACCTGGTTTGAATGATACTTTTGTAATTATGGGTGTCATAAATACTGGCTGAACATTCTACTTTAGCTCTGATTTGCTTCGAATTTGTTACATCGTCCTATACCGCTTGGGAATTTGATTGTGTAATTGTTTTTTCAATTTCGTAGCTTCTGTTTACTCACACTATATTTTTTTAGAAAAAGAAAAGAATTAAATCCCATACACCAAACTTCACATCCAGTCTGTGCCTACTAGGTTTTCTGCGTTGTTTATAATGTATATTTTTAATTTTTTGTTTTTTCCATGAAATTTCACATTCACGATTATTTCACCTTCGAAATTCATCCGTTTTCCTGTGACAGATTTAGCAATTTTTTGTGTGTGAATCATGGTCGGCCTATTTAGTTTTCTCCATGTATATATGTCAATTATTGTTATGTCTGAACCTGAATCTACTTGTAGTTTGATCTTCTTATTTAATATTTCAAGTTTACGTGTTTTATTTTTTTCATGTTTTATTTATTTTCATATTCCATTCTAGTAGATCTTACCCTACTAGAGTGTCTTTTGTTTCTGCATACATCTGTCTGGTGTCCCATTTTTCTACACGCTAGACAGTTCTTGTATTTGAACCAACAATCACTAACCCTGTGCAATCCTCCACATTTGTAACATGCAGTTGGGTGGTGGCTTCATTTTATTTGATATCTGGTTGTTTTATATCTTGCACTTTTGTCATTAAATTTAGTTGCTTTATATCTTGTAATTTTGTCATTAAATTCTTGTTTTAACTTTGGGGATGGTGAAAAACGTAAATTTTTATTTAAGTTACGAATATGCGCGACTCCCGTTTTTCGATATTTTTACTGTCTTTTTTAATACTTAGGCATTTTTGGCAGTTTTCTGATAATTTTTGCAGCGTTTAAACCTGGTTCATTTTGGAGTTTGGTAAGCATTCTTTTCTGCATCTCGCTGTTCTTAGCAGTGACTAATCCTTGAACAAATATAAACCATTTAAAGTTGTCTGGAGATAGCTCTGCTAATTTAAAGTTGTTACAATGCTTGTTGACGATTGCGGCGAAATGTCGTAGAGTCCTCGCTTTCGCTTTTTACGAGATTTAGGCATTTCCACTTTTTATGAAACAGTGAAATCTTAGGCCTGAAGAGCTCTGTGAGGCATGTCACTGCCTCCTCGAACGTTAACCTTAACTTTTGCTTTTCTGTGCAATTTTCACAGTCAATATAAGAAAATGTCTTCACAGCGTCTGTAATAGTCTCCGAAATTTTTATCATAATAAATAGAATACTTGAATATCTCTATCGCTTTCCAAATAGCGTCTTGCGAGAACGTCGTCTCTTTTTCCGTGTTACTTTCTTGTGTGTTGATTGTCAAATTTAGTAATAGGTCTTGAAGTTGTAATTGTCTTTCTTCGTTCATTCTTTGAATTTCTATTTGTTTTTCTTCATCTGCCTTTTGAATTTCCATTTGTTTTTTCTTTAGTTTAATTTGTGCTTTCATTTGTTTTCCCTTGAATTATAGTTCTTTTTCTTCACTTCTTTTTATGATTTCTAGTGTTCCTTTTTGAAAGTTATTCATGGTTTGTTGCTTCGATTCCGTGAGGGGTTTTACTTTTTACTGTTGCTTTTTTTGCATTTCATCTTGTACAGTATTTTATGAAAACATTTTCCTGTTGCGACTTTCAAATACCTTTTTACAATTTTTTTCTTTTTATCTATTTTCGTTCCAAAGTTGTTATACAAGTAAATTTTTTGTAATAGTGTCACCAAATTGTTTGTGGTCAACTGTGTGGCACTTTTTCGTTGTTTGGTATGAGTTGTTTCCAGTTTTGTCGTGACTCTCGAATTTGTCGTCGGCTATTTATTGTGTTGGACTTGAATTCGAATCGTTCGTCGTTAAGTTCTTGTTGTGTATGCGAATTCGAATCCTTCGTTCGAATCTTTGTTGCTAAGTTGTTTGTTATGTACGTGTGTTTGAAATCTTCGTCGTTAAGTTGTTGTTTGGTATGCGTGAGTTCGAATCTTCGTCGCCAAATTGTTGTGGATTCCGGGTAAGGAACCACACAAAATAATGAACAAAAAAACAAAAAAACAAAAAAAACAACAACAGATATTTGAGATATAAAAGTAGGTTAAATTAAACATAAAGATACAAACTAGAACGTAGGTTAGTGATCCAGGAATACGATTAGTAAGGAACATATACATAGAAGTCTTTGAAGTGAAGCTGTGCTGGAATTAGTATGTCCATATAATACTATTCTGGCTGGGTGGAGATATGACTGCTGACGCGGTATTCTCTGTGTAACTTAAGTATCTCTCGGTATCTTGCGGATCATTCCGATACCCTCACTATAACTGACGGATTTCATTATGGGAGGAGTATATGTATACTCAAGTCGAGTCCATTATCATAGAAACAGGGGAGATCCTATGTGTTCTCATTTTTATATATTTTGAAAAGAGTTCTGATCGCTTATTAATTGAAAGTGATTATAGATATTTTCTTCATTAGACGTATTTTCCAGTTTTTGCAAATATTGCTGTAGAATGGTGGTGTTTTCTTTATTTTTTAAGGCATTTTAGGATATTTTGCTTTCAAGTTTTCATCTATATTTAGAAAGTTGTACTCTTGTTAAAAAGACTGGTAAAAAAACTAAGAAAAACCCTAATCTTTTAATAAGCGTAATTTAGATTTAATTGGAGTTTAACTCTTTCAATTGTTTCTAGATTTGCAAATAATGAAAAAAAAAAAAAAAAAGAAAATTAAATGAATAAATATTAAAAAAATTAAAAGATTGCATTGTAAATATTATATTTATAAAAGACCTGACACTTCAGATCGAACAGTTTTATTGATTTGTATTCATTACAAAAGTAGAACTATATAAATCTTCAATTAATTAAAATAGTTTTAGATTAATGCTGGGTAATTTGTGCCTTAGTCCAGTTAAAACAATGCTGGTATCAATCAGTCAAGTAAGTGCCATATGTGAAACACGTTTGGGCAATCATGTCTCGAAAGGGACATGACAGACTGGGCAGAATATTTTCTCGCAGTAGGTTGCCATTTCATTCGTGGTAGACTGGTTGCCAACCAAGGCTATATAACCAAAGTCTCTCCTGTTATTAGGCCCATAGCTGGGGAAAAGTGACGGATTAATAGCTTTCTCAAGGATATTTGCACGTAAATAAATGCAATGAATTGAACGGGCACTCGATCTCGATTCTTCAATTGCCCATATCCACTGTACCAACCACGGGCCAATATCCACTGTATCACCCATGCACATCCGGCATACTGAAGCTAAAACATGATGTTACGGACCTGTTACTTTCTTCTTCTGTGGACCCTGTCCTTTCAGGACGCAGACGATCATTGCTTTCCACGTCCCCATATCCCTGGTGGCTCTGAGCACACCTTCTCCTGTTACACCATGCAACCATCGTTCCATCATCCACCTGATTAGGTTCTTCAAATATGTTATCTGTTGATTTCCCCTGTCTTTTTCCTCTTTATCTGGCCTGTTAGTATCAGGTTCTCCAAGCCCTCTTTTTTCATTGCATGTCCCAGGAACTTCAGCTGTCTCCTCCTGATGCTCGGTATTAATTTCTTTTTTGTTTCCATCCATTCCAAAACCTAATCATTGCTCACATGCTCGATCCATGATATTCGCAGCATCCTTCTGTAGAACCACATTTCAGTTTCTTCAAGCTTTTTCTTCATCCTTGATGATATTGTTCAGCATTCACTGCCATATTGAAGAACTGTCATCACATAGCATTCCAGTACTTTCTAAACATTTTAAATACTACGTTTATGTCGGATTCCGTTTAAAGCAGAAATCCAAGAAAAGATTTCGTCCATAATTAAAATGTTGGCAATAGTTATTTTTTTTATCAGGGCAAAGTGAGAGTTTGCTTTACCTTATCACCTCGATAACACTAGAAACGATTAGCGACTTTTTATCTACAACAGAATCACACACATATACTGCGTGAAGAAAGGGAGATAGATAAATAAAGGGTTCTGGGAGGCCATAGAGAGAGAGAAAAGAGAGAGAGAGAGAGGCCAAAAAGAGAGAGAGAGAGAGAGAAAGAGATAGAAGGCGAGAAAGACCAGAGAGATAGATAGAGAGAAATACCAGAGAGAGAGAGAGAGAGAGAGAGAGAGAGAGAGGCCAGAAAGAGAGACAGAGATAGGAGATGACATATATATATATATATATATATATATATATATAGATAATGGCCTAAATATGAGTTATTAGCTGACACGTAACCAAGCCTAAAGCTGTGTCTATGCAACAAATAAGAACTTTTCAGGAATAGAAATTTTTTCTTCTGCTCTTTCGTGCCAATTTGGATGTAGTCAAAGCCCCGCGGTTTCTTCTTGCAAAATGACAATAATTGCATCATCATTTTACAACTTCTATGCCCTCGGCTAAAATGCGGGTGTAAGTCTAGATTTTTAGGTATGAGAACTTGTATAATTTCACTTTGCAAAAAAGTATTTTCTGCAACACCTAAAAATAAGTAAAATACCTTTTGTTTCTATGGCTTGAATTTACTAAAACATGCTAGACTTGGTCAATAGTGAGAATTAACAGAGACTGACCGCAAAGGAAATAACTATTTTTATTCTGCTCTACTTCGCTGTTTATTTTTTTTTTTGTTTCTACTTTATATCGTAACAATACTTTACCAGTTGCAGTCGCAGATTGTAGCAGAGGTTAGAGTTAGGATTGTAGCAGGGGTTAGGGTTAGGATTGTAGCAGGGGTTAGGGTCAGGATTGTAGCAGGGGTTAGGGTTAGGATTGTAGCAGGGGTTAAGGTTAGGATTGTAGCAGGGGTTAGGGTTAGGATTGTAGCAGGGGTTAGGGTTAGGATTGTAGCAGAGGTTAGGGTTAGGATTGTAGCAGGGGTTAGGGTCAGGATTGTAGCAGGGGTTAGGGTTAGGATTGTAGCAGAGGTTAGGTTTAGGATTGTAGCAGGGGTTAGGGTCAGGATTGTAGCAGGGGTTAGGGTTAGGATTGTAGCAGAGGTTAGGGTTAGGATTTTAGCAGGGGTTAGGGATAGGATTGTAGCAGGGTTAGGTTGGATTGTAGCAGGGGATTGGGTTAGGATTTTAGCAGGGGTTAGGGTTAGGATTGTAGGGGTTAGGGTTAGGATTGTAGCAGGGGTTAGGGTTAGGATTGTAGCAGGGGTTAGGGTTAGGATTGTAGCAGGGGTTAGGGTTAGGATTGTAGCAGGGGTTAGGGTTAGGATTGTAGCAGGGGTTAGGGTTAGGATTGTAGCAGGGGTTAGGATTGTAGCAGGAGTTAGGGTTAGGATTGTAGCAGGGGTTAGGGTTAGGATTGTAGCAGGAGTTAGGGGTTAGGATTGTAGCAGGGGTTAGGGTTAGGATTGTAGCAGGGGGGTTAGGGTTAGGATTGTAGCAGGGGTTAGGGTTAGGATTGTGGCAGGGGTTAGGTTTAGGATTGTGCCAGAGGTTAGGGTTAGGATTGTAGCAGGGGTTAGGGTTAGGATTGTAGCAGGGGTTAGGGTTAGGATTGTAGCAGGGGTTAGGGTTAGGATTGTAGCAGAGGTTAGGGTTAGGATTGTAGCAGGGGTTAGGGTTAGGATTGTAGCAGGGGTTAGGGTTAGGATTGTAGCAGGGGGTTAGGGTTAGGATTGTAGCAGGGGTTAGGGTTAGGATTGTAGCAGGGGTTAGGGTTAGGATTGTAGCAGGGGTTAGGGTTAGGATTGTAGCAGAGGTTAGGGTTAGGATTGTAGCAGGGGTTAGGGTTAGGATTGTAGCAGAGGTTAGGGTTAGGATTGTAGCAGGGGTTAGGGTTAGGATTGTAGCAGAGGTTAGGGTTAGGATTGTAGCAGGGGTTAGGGTTAGGATTGTAGCAGGGGTTAGGGTTAGGATTGTAGCAGAGGTTAGGGTTAGGATTGTAGCAGGGGTTAGGGTTAGGATTGTAGCAGGGGTTAGGGTTAGGATTGTAGCAGGGGTTAGGGTTAGGATTGTAGCAGAGGTAGGGTTAGGATTGTAGCAGGGGTTAGGGTTAGGATTGTAGCAGGGGTTAGGGTTAGGATTGTAGCAGAGGTTAGGGTTAGGATTGTAGCAGGGGTTAGGGTTAGGATTGTAGCAGGGGTTAGGGTTAGGATTGTAGCAGGGGTTAGTGTTAGGATTGTAGCAGAGGTTGGGGTTAGGATTGTAGCAGGGGTTAGGGTTAGGATTGTAGCAGGGGTTAGGGTTAGGATTGTAGCAGGGGTTAGGGTTAGGATTGTAGCAGGGGTTAGGGTTAGGATTGTAGCAGGGGTTAGGGTTAGGATTGTAGCAGAGGTTAGGGTTAGGATTGTAGCAGGGGTTAGGGTTAGGATTGTAGCAGGGGTTAGGGTTAGGATTGTAGCAGAGGTTAGGGTTAGGATTGTAGCAGAGGTTAGGGTTAGGATTGTAGCAGGGTTAGGGTTAGGATTGTAGCAGGGGTTAGGGTTAGGATTGTAGCAGGGTTAGGGTTAGGATTGTAGCAGAGGTTAGGGTTAGGATTGTAGCAGGGGTTAGGGTTAGGATTGTAGCAGGGGTTAGGGTTAGGATTGTAGCAGGGGTTAGGGTTAGGATTGTAGCAGAGGTTAGGGTTAGGATTGTAGCAGGGGTTAGGGTTAGGATTGTAGCAGAGGGAGTTAGGGTTAGGATTGTAGCAGGGGTTAGGGTTAGGATTGTAGCAGAGGTTAGGGTTAGGATTGTAGCAGGGTTAGGGTTAGGATTGTAGCAGGGGTTAGGGGTTAGGATTGTAGCGAGGTTAGGGTTAGGATTGTAGCAGGAGGTTAGGGTTAGGATTGTAGCAGGGGTTAGGGTTAGGATTGTAGCAGGGGTTAGGGTTAGGATTGTAGCAGGGGTTAGGGTTAGGATTGTAGCAGAGGTTAGGGTTAGGATTGTAGCAGATTGTTCATATACATCATCAATAATTTTCAAATAGACTTTTTGTCAAACATGTATCTTAGTCTGCTTACACCATTTTTACATTCTTTCTCTATCTAGCCATTTATGTATCCACTACAATTAAATCTGGGAGATTGTTTTTTCAAATCTCTTATGATTTTGTGCCAATAATCATATTTCCCAAAGCCATTCTCTATCGTTGTTGATACAAACTTGTTTTTACATATTTTACAAGCTTAAAACTAGCCAACATTTTTTGAAAACTGTAATTAAAACCTCTAAATGTCAATTTAAACTGTACCTTTCCTATAAATATTTCCATGGTAATTGTTCTGATGAGCTTTTCATCTCTAGTAAGTTTAGTAGATTGGCAGCTTCAGTTTACCATTTAAAAGTTCCAATTTCTAGATGTAATCTCATGTTTTTATACTAAAAGAGTTTATTTTCCCTCTTTTCTCTCTTGTAGAATTCTCAATTCATTCAATTTTGATTTTCAGTGTTTTAGATGCGATATCTATCATAGACTTTGTCTTCTTAATTCTTGCTAATTTATTATTCTCTCTCGTTCATAATGTTTTCGCATTTTCTCATATTCTTTTACGCTGAGTAATCTATTGTGTCTTAGTGACTTTATTGAATCGCTTTGGGTGAAATGGTTGAAAAAATGATCAGTTAGAGTAATTGATGATATAATTGATACGTAATTTGTCTCGAGTCTTATATAAAAACTTCATTTATATAGTTGAGTAATATTTACTCACACACTGTATACTACCAGTACTTGTATGTATCATAATTTCAGTCAGTGCCATACAAGATACACCGTTTGAGTGACCATGTCTCGAAACAGACATGGCTGACTGGGCAGAAGATTATCCCACAGTAGGTTCCATTGCTTTCTGTTTTAGACTGGTTGCCAGCCAAGGTTACAGAACGCAATCTGTCTTATTATTTAACCCATAACTGGAGGAAAGAGACGGATTAATACTTTTCCCAAGGGTATTTGTGCGTAAGTGAATGCAAGGAATTGAACTGAAATTCGAACTCAGCACTCCGATTTGTCGTTCCGATTCGAGACGCACTGCGCCACAACGCACATTTTCTTTGACAATATTAAATGTAAATGGAAGAAATCTTGCATGCGAAATTGATGTATCTAATAGACAAGTTATTATCCAGATTACAAGTACGTGTTTATAGCTAAACTCTATACTTTTGTAAGATTAAGTGCTCAGATCTGTTCATTGGGAGTTACTAGATTTACCAATAAAAAGTATCTCTCTTGTTGAGTGCGTGTAGATAGTTAACATCCAGAACCTGGATTCAAATATAAAAGAGTGTCATCAGCACGCAAGCACGAGCGATATGTCATTTCCGATACGTGCAACCATTCTACGAAATGGCAATTTAGGCTCTAGATAGCCTACACTCTCTGAAATCACTCTAATGAACCATAAGTTCATGCGTGAATCTCGGAGATATGAGATCTGCTTACTCTGGACTCTTTAGACATACTGTACTTCATGGAAGCTTATGCCACAGTTTAAAACTATATGTTTCATATATGTGAAACGTAGGTACCTGGGAGACTAATATCTATCTCTTTTCTGTAGTCGATATATATTTGTCTAATTCGATAATTCTGTAAGAGTAAATATAAGCTAGAGTTTATAGGCCATTAAATACAGTAATTTTTAAAAAACTTTTGAACATCTGTATGAAAAATATTGATGTCTTTGCAAGAATATTTAAAAAAACTGATATTCAAAAAGTAGCCCATTCACACATAAACCCACACATATACATTGTCTTATTCAAAATGAGGTTGAATTGTATTAAAATACAAGCGACAGACTAAGGTCAATATCACCAACAATTATAAGAAAGTAATTAAAAAAAACGTTTATCTTATTATATTTAAATGAAATTTTTTTTTTTTTCTGATGTGCAGGGGGCTACATAATAGTGAGAAGATTGGAAAAGAGAAAGCCAGAAACCACATTCTGAACAGGGAA
This sequence comes from Ascarosepion bandense, assembly GCA_037127315.1. Taxonomy (NCBI): domain Eukaryota; kingdom Metazoa; phylum Mollusca; class Cephalopoda; order Sepiida; family Sepiidae; genus Ascarosepion; species Ascarosepion bandense. The sequence continues at coordinate 752,487 of JBBBDQ010001492.1, forward strand.
CAAAGGATGAGCCTCTTAACCTGTTCAATAGACGTGGGTGGAGTCTGAACCGGGCGATAGATAGATCTATCTACTCCAATTAAAAGTATAGAAATTACTGAGATAAGAAACTGTTTAAAACTGAAAATTTGCATTAACTAAAAGTTTTGTCCGTAAACGCTCAGGATTTATTTCAAAATTGGAAAAAATGATGATTATATTTGAAAGTCTATTTTACTCTACATTTAATCAATAGACTATTCAATTCTTAGATAAGCGTTTTCAATGGAGTGCAAGTAAAGAATTTGAAAATATGTAAAAGATGAGAGACAAAGAAATGATAAAAAGTGAAAACGAAAATAGGAAAGAGAGAGAGAGGGAGAGAGTGAGAGAGGGAGTGATAGAGAAGGAGAGAAGGAGAGAAAGAGAAAGAACGGAACAAAGAAAGGAAAGAAGAGATAAAAAGCTGATAGTGGAATAAAAAACCGTGTCACCACTTTAAGCTACAGAGAGACAATCAAACCAGTGTAAATACCCCTGTTTGCTTGCCCCAAAGAAGGCCAAGGCCTTTTCTATCTGAAGAAAAGAAGATGGGGAGAAAATAGAGGGAAGAAAAAAATAAATAGAAGAAGAAAGAGGAAATCGTGAAAGAAGAATAAAAGACTGTAATGGGGGAAAAGGGAGTGAGTGAATGAGTGTGTGTGTGTGTGTGTGTGTGTGTGTGTGTGTGTGTTTGAGAGAGAGAGAGAGAGAGTAAGAAAAAGAAAAGAGTAGATAAAGTAGTGAGTGGGGAATAAAGAACGTTAATGAGAGCAAGAAAGAGAGAGAAAATAAAGAGAGAAAAGAATAAATAAAATGGAGAGAGAGAGGAATAAAACTTGTTGAGAGAGTTAGAGAGTGATCGAGAGAGAGGAAAAGAGAGAAAGACAATGTGGCGCACAGAAAAACATGTATTGCGTAAGATCTTTTGATTGAACTAATGATGCAAGTAAATTAGCCTAAATTTTTTTGTACTTGTTTTATTCCAATCGACAGATAAAACAAAGACGCTTTATCAACAATGTCTTATCTCTGCCCAATGTAATATAGTTCTATATAGCCAAGGACACCAGAAAAGGGACTTGAAGCAACGGAAATTTTCTTTTCCAGATGCATGCTGAGCATACCAGTAATTAGGCATGTGATTAATGAGGAAATTTTCGGGAAAATGGAGAAAAAATACACAACAAGAATTTCTAGCTAATATAAGAAGGGAAGAAGTTCTTACAAATTTGAGACACACAGAACGTACAAAAGACAAGAGACAGAAAACAAGCAGTGAATGATACACACAAAAAGCTTCAGCTAACGATTGTTAAAAAAGGAATTAAGGGAGATAGCAAAAATTCACAGCTCACTAAGAACTATAAAGAAGAGGTTAAGGAGGCCCATGAAATTTCGATACAGCGGAACAGTAAAGACCCTATAGAGATATTCAGGTACACGAAATTCATGCTTACAAATGACTTACAACGCGACGAAATGTTTTAATCAAAGTCAAATTCTGAATCCCCTGCTGACTTTTTTTTTTAATCATGTCACCCCAAGCAAGGCATTCCACTGTCACTATAGCGCAGGGGATTACACAGGGCGATAGACGAGTTAGGATGTACATAGGGGGAGAGTTGGGGAGAATGGGAGGGTTAGTGCGTTAGGAGGTGTCTATTGACCTTACATTTAAACTCCTGGAGGTTATAGTCGTTGGGGAAGCAAGCATGCGGAAGGGAATTCCACAGGCGGGAAGTGCGAGAAAAGAAGCTGTTGGAGCCGAAATTGCGGTTGCATTTCATCGGTTTCACTGTAAAAGGGTGGGACCTAGTTGCCAATCTAATATCTCGTGCGAACTCACACCTAGGAGGCACCATTGATTTAAGTTCATCAGAGCAGAAGCCATGAAAGTATTTGTAGAAGAGGCACAGGGAAGCCACATCACGCCGGTGAGGGAGTGACTGCAGGCGGTCAGCTAAGTCGGTATCAATCACGTTACAGATTCTTCGCTGTATTTTGTCAAGAAGCCCGAGGAGAATAGCAGGGGCACCCGACCAGATGTGGCAACAGTATTCAAAACACGGGCGGGTCTCCAAGAAATATGTTTTACCAAAAGAGGAAAATAGAAAAGCTTATTGAATTTCGAGCTACTATCTATTATTCCACTGTGCTTTGTTTAATGTAGTCACAGTCTAAACTGATTTAATAAAACTCCAAATAAAACTTTCTTAAATCGGCAGGGATATTGTTCTTTTATTATGTCATCTAGTAAATCTTTGATAATCATTTCATCTTATTTAAAATCTGTGTCCGTTCTAAAAAAGACAAAAAATTAAAGTGTTAATTGAAGTTTTAAGTTTTTGTTTGCATATGAAGGCACCAGACCTTAATCTACCAGTGACTCGATTTTACTTAGAGAAATGCATAAAACTGCACAAAAGACAACTCGAAATTGTCTGTCGTTGATTTTTTACTAACACCCTACATTGATTAAGAAATTTTGTGTAGGTCAAAGGTTCGGACCGTGATCTGTAAGTTACCCGATTTTAGTTGAATTTGCATAAGGCGTTTCGGTGGAAAAGAGCTCGTAAACTCTAAGTATTTCGGTGATTTCTGCCGTATTCTGTAAATCAATTCGAAAAAAATTTGGGTACATCAAAAGTTCATGTCACGACTGACAAGTGACCCGATTTTGGTTGAAAGTTTTGGAGGAATATGGTTCGTTAGAGTGAAAACACACAAACATACACACATAGACAACCTGATATATCTAATTATATATACATGTATATATAGATATGCGTATTCTGACAGATAAAATTTCAAAGTGTATTTCTATATAATTCGCAAGTTGATTAAATGTTTTACTTTAAAAGTGGCAATGAATATGAACTTATGTCATTTGCTTAAGTTTTACTTCCGAAACGGAAAAATAGTGTCAAAACAATAAAAAAAGAATATATGCTCTCTATGAAGTTGGTGTCACAGATGAGTGGATGGTTCGTAAGTGATTAGCAGTTGGTCACCCATCTAAGTAATAATCTAAAATCATTCTGGAATTTTTTTTGCATTTCACAGTTGAATGACGTGCTAATTAGAAAATGAATGAATATATATTGTTTCAATCAACCCGACATTCTTATATAATCTTCTTGGTATCTGGACACAATATGAGAGAAAGAAATAATTATTGAGTTCACTTTTGTTGTATCCTCTGATACTGTAAACGAATCTTTTTATAGCTAAAAGCAGTGACAGTAAAAATTCTCGACAAAATAATGTTAATGTTTTGTGAATGATTGTGAATGATTGCTATCAATACGACATGCTAATTTCAGTTTAAATAATACTGGCATCTCAAAGATCCTTTCAATAGAATTTGATATCTATCTGTTTATCCAGAACATTATCTTTATGACAATCAATCTATCAATCAATCAATCTATCTATCTATCTATCTATCTATCTATCTATCTATCTATCTATCTATCTATCTATCTATATCACGCTATTGCATTATTTAATATAATGCTTGGATTTCGATAAGGATATATTTATGTTATATTAATCATAACAATATCTTTAAACTGTTATATATATATATATATATATATATATAGTCTTTGGATTTGAATCAGATTATCCTTGTTATAAATTTACAATGAAAATTATGGCAGTAATAACCAACCCAAATTTCCTGGTTACACTTTTCTTAATGTCTTTTGTGTTATGCGTATTTCTAGACACAACTCTGTTTTGTTTAGATACAAGTTTTTTTCTTAGAATCGACAGAGAAATCAATATGCATAAAAACATACTGTCTACTTATTTCGATTATTATAAAACTTCTTTTTGTTAAACTATATTGATTTTACTTTTGTGTTTGCGTCGTTTATTTTGAAACTTTTGCGAATGTTGATATCAACAGATATTAAGTTCTTCAAAAAAAATTTTCTTTTCTTAAACTTCATTTTTTGTCATTATAATTGTGAATTAAAATTTCTAGGATTCGAACTAAATTAAGGGACAACTAAACTAAATTAAGGTAGAATACAAACTAAAGACTTTGATTGGAAATTGAAACAAACAAAGAAGAATCTGTGGAGCTGTAGGTTATTTTATGTGCTTGGAGAATGATCAAATGTAGTTCTACAAGAAATAATTTCAAAGATAAAAACGTCACAAAATTATTAAGAAATTATCAAATTGAAGTATGATGCATTTTCCTTTTTATGTCACTATAGACAAATTTTCTTATCCATCTAGTGTTGTGTTGGAACAGTCGTAAATGCACTATTGGAATAATAGACATCTGAATATCATTTAGACCACATAAAGACATTGAAATGAGTAATGAACTCACTTGATACTCAGCATAGATTACCAGACATTAATAGATTGATAATGATTGCCATTATAATTACGATGACAGTGATAGTAAAAATAATTAAACTAAAATCAACCAATAATAATTAAATATCAACCAAATATCAACAATAACAGAAATCAATTTTAAGCAAGTTTTACTAGTTATTTTGAATCGTATTTGTAGAAAAGTTTTAAAAAAATGTCTAAACTCTTGCATAGCACTTCAAGCAAATATAAATGCGCTATCTTTCAAATTTAAAATTTCAATCTACTATTTGCTTTTTGTTCATTCCTTGGCCGAGAGTAGAAAAACTTATGTATTATATTGATAGGGAATATAATTTGAATCTAAATAGTTTTATTCGCTGAAAATAAAGCCACTTATCTTTGAGATACTTTTTAGAATCCCTTTCATCTTGTGAGGAATGGAATGAAAAACATTTTATGAATGTCAAGCGATAATAGAGATAAGGTGCGGAATGAATCGCAGAACATTTTTAAAACCAACAATTATCAGGGCTCTGTCGTTTTCCGTTGCCCAGATTCAGTGATTCTTAAAAAATTGCTGACATAACCCGTGTGAAATCGACAAAGTTTCTCATCACTTCAAGGCATAAAATGAAGTCGAGTTAGTATTTGATTATCAGAGAGGATACGTTTTTAATTCTGTGATTTATTCGCTATTTATTCATTTCATTTTATAAACATTTTAAACGGAAAAATATTCATCTGTTTAATAACTAAATCCTTCTTACAGGGTGCGATTAATAAAGTGTCGTCTAAATTACGCAAATGTTAAAATAACACTGATATATTGACCAAAATTACACAAAAATATCTAGAAATACTAAAGAATAAATGCATTCAGTTCAATCGCTATTGGCTTCAACCACGGCCTCCAGACGAATTCGGAATCTCCTGCATCTCTTATGGAGAGTCTCAATGTTTAGGTTGGTGAATATTGCCATAATCGTTTTCTTCAGTACGTTTTTAGTGTTACAAGGAATTTTGTTGGTTTCTTATTCAACTGTGCCACACACAAAAAATAGGGTTGCAGTTTAACGAAATAGGTATCCAGTCTAGATGTAAGGGGTAATGTAGTTGCAAAAATTGTCTGACAGCCAGGACTGGGTTAACCTGCTTTTATGGCATGGTGCAGAGTTATTTTGCCAGACATAGGGTCTTTCAGAGGCCACCCTATTGACCCAGAGCAGCTCTACCTCCTGAAGGCACTTAAATTCTTTTTTCTTATCAGAACGATCAGAGGGATTTTTCTGAGCTAACATACCTTTATTATCACCATTAGACTCATCGAAATTGTACCGATTCCGCTGCACTGTCCTCAGATTGACATCCAGACACTTCAAAATGTTCTTTTTGATGTTTCCGGCGTAAATGCCAAGTGGCCGTTTTCAAATTTCTGGCGAAGTGAATTGTGTCATACTTCTCATTTTTTCACAGACGCTGCCCAACTGATCCTACTTTACTGTGCAGTCGGCAAAATCAAATACAAACAATGCATGCGCGAAGTTAGAATATAAAATAGAAACAATTTACATATCGCACACTGTATCTATGATCGTTTGATGATTATGTAAAAAAATGTTAAGAAAATAAACTGATTTTTCAAATTGCTTTTGTTTTAGACCAAATAAAACATTGCGTATTAATATGTCTTTGCAATTATCCGTAAACATTCTGTAAAGAAATGAACTGGTGACACATAAAATTATCGATTTAAATACTTTTCATCATGTACTTAGTGGTTGAATATATATATATTTAAATATATGTTTCTGTTATCATTTTGAGCTCTCATGCGGTGTGACGTCATAGAACCGCATTACAAATTTACGAACTGCGTTTGCTATTTTTGGTAACTTTTGTTGTTGCTTAGCAAAGTTGATGGTGGATGTTTTTCTGTTAAGGTTCTTGTAACCTCTCTGAAGATGGCTCATGTGAGCCGAAAGCTTAGAACCAACTTAATAAAAATTACCCAAATATTGGAGGATTTTTGTCTTTATTTTCACCTGAAATTAAAGTCATAATACGAAGTTTAGAACGGCTCATGCTTAAACGTAATAGACATTCATTGGCTCTTATATTTAACAGTATATGTTTATAAAGTTATCTGCTGCCTCGATACACTATATATATATATATATATATATATATATATATATACTAGCAGTATAGCTCGGCGTTGCTCGGGTGTAATCAAAGTTTTAAAATTAAAGCATAAAATTAGCCATTTAAATCTAACTCTTATCATTATCAATTTAACTTTCCTTTCACAGTATACTTAGTAGTCGAATACATGTATATATATATATATATATATATATGTGTGTGTGTGTGTGTGTGTGTGTGTACAAGCAGTATAGCCCGGCGGGTGTAATGAAAGCATTAAAACTTATCCATGGTCCTGGATCTCAGACCCTTTGGACTTTGGCATGAAAGACTAAAAACCAATAGTTGTTTTCAGTTAAAGCAAAACCATAGATTGAAATAAACAAGAATGGATGTAAGTCAACTTTTGATTTCCTGGTATCGATATCAAATAAGTTTTTTTCATCGTAATCTAAACTTTGAAGGCTAAATAAGTCCTCTGAGTAAATTGGTATCATGGCTGAGACTAAAAACTACAATTATACCCACTTAGAGCAAAACCCGACGCAAAAATCAAAATAAAATACCTGAAAACCTGATTTTGATAAGACCGAAATCCTAAAGAACATTTGAATGAAGTTTGGTGATAATTGGTTAAAAAAATTGTATTTGTATAAAGGACATACATACAGACAGACAGATAGACTGACACACACAAATATCTTGCTTTTTTATGTATATAGATATATATATAACAATGATAATATATGAATGAAAGGCAGTAAATATCAGCCTCCGATGGCATTAAACAACAAAAAAGTACTCAATTCTATCGGGAAAAGGTAGAGCAGAAATAAAATAACTTTCCAAATTTTGGAATATGTACTAAGCTCTCCGGGTTTCAGCCGTTAGGTATCTTTAGGCACATGTGTGGAAATACAATAGAAGTCACTTCTAAAATATACTAACACTGGAAGAGTCAGGGGTAAATGAAAAGGAGGAGAAAATAATCTGAAAAAATAAAAGAGAGAGAGAGAGAGAGAGAGAGAGAGAGAGAGAGAGAGAGAGAGGGAGAGAGAGAGAGTGAGAAATCGAAAGAGAAAGGGAGAGAGGAAAAACTACATTGAAGATGGAAACAAGACTTGTTTACTAATAATGAAAGTCATAGATTGATGAAAAATGAAAAAGTATCCTGGAATTCTTTTTTAAGATGCCTTCATCTTGACATTATTTCACTTCCCGCATTCAACAATTTGCCATTATTTCTAAAATTTATTATGGTCAATTTTTCTTCCTGGCACAACCCTTAACCAATAAATTTGAGGTTTTCACGGCATTTGTGGACAGGGTCGAATGCTTTGCTCGCATTTTCTCATCCAACCCCACATTTGACTCGACTGGAGTATCCACATCCGACTTCCCTCTTAGAACTGAGGCTCAACTATAAGATGTTTACATAACCACCTCTCTGGTAGCAAAGATAATCTCAAAATTTGACCCCCATAAGGTGAGCGGAAGTGACGGAATTATTGCCTCTCTGCTTCCTGTGTTCCTGCCTGCTGGAAGTCTACTTCTGTGGTTCTTGTATTTAAGAACTCAGGGGAAACCTCGAACCCATTCCAATTATTGCCCTATCAGCCTTCTACCAGTTTTCGGAAATGTGTTCAAGGCTATTATCAATGCTGAAATAGTTCAACATCTTACTGCCCATAAATTATTCTCAAACAAATATTATGTCTTCCGCTTTGCCATGTCTACTGTCGTTATGCTAACGACCATCACCGAGTACATATATCAAGCCCTTGATAATTCCAGCAAAGCTCGAGCTGTTACCCTGGATATCTGTAAAGGTTTTTGATAAGGGTTTGGCACGCTGGCATTTTGTGCGAGCTACAAGGTTATGGTGGTATCACTGAACGCTTGCTTGATTTGATCCAATGTTTGTTATCAAACCGCATAATGAAGGTTGTCTTGAACGGGCATGACTCCACGCCCTACCACACAAACGCTGATGTCCCACAGGGCTCTATGCTAGGCTCGACGCTCTTTCTGATCTTCATAAACGACCTCTCTGACGTGATCAAATCCCAAGTAGAAATCTACGCTGATGATGCCCCCAATTTACTCCCGCCACAATAAAAATCTGGCGAGAAGGCCAATATATATTAGCTGCCATAAATACCAATTCCATGCATATGGACATTGGAGTCATTCCTAAATAGGGGAAGGTAACCAGGAATATAGAAATAAAATGAAGGAATACAGGGGACAAAGTTAGTTTCGCAAAGAGCTAAGATGTCAGGTCACTTTACTTTGATGAAGGATTCAACTCTGCAAAAGGTGGTAGGGATGTTGGTAAAATTCGCCATAATTAATGGATAAAGTGCAGGGATCAGTTTATATATTGGTTATGATATAGAATCAATCTCCCGAATGTATATTATATAGCAACAACAGTCCATGATGGTCACAAAGAGATTGAAGGTAATGTTGACATGTTCCTGGATATAGAGTATCCTCTTGGCCGCTGTTGACCATGTCCGTCATAGTATATGGATATAGAGCGTCCTCACCGCACGTAATCTGTTCAATGAAACAACATCAAAGACCATCACTCTTGAATCAGACACTCTCCAGAATCGGATTTGAACTCCAATACTAGGAAAAATATGGCCGCCTTTTATACACGTCGCATTGATTATTTTAAGCTTCCTGATTGGTTAAGCCTTCTATTGGTGTGGTGAACTATAAAATGGGTTGACTCATGGGGGTCTGCACAGTATACATATGTACCAAAAAATCCAACAACGGATACCACGGACGTTTGAGAAAGAGATGTTATGGTGATTTATGTTTAGTTGGTTTAGTTTTAATTCTTACTTTATGTGATGTCATAATTAGTGATTTGTTTTGGTAAGGAGAGGCCTAAAATAGTAGTATCAGTCAGTCGTCAAATGCAACGTGTGCAGGTAGGAAACTGTCCCAGACTGCAGCATTATGTGTCCACCGAAAGTACCTGCAGGGACACCCATCCATGCGCGACATTGCAATCCATGAAAACTCGATATTATTCAACTATTGATCAGAGTAGCCTTTCAAGACGCTACGCAAGATTTCGGGCTCTTAACTACCAGTCGGAAGCAGCAACCAAGAAACAGCTTACACGGTACCCTCAGAATGAAGAGACGTCGCCACCATCCACCCACATTGCAAAAAGTCGACAACTGCACTACTATTAAGACCTAAGGAGAGAAAAGAAATCAGAAACCCTTTCCTAAACTGTAAACAAGAGTTGAGCCTCTATTCTTGTTCAGAAGAATAGGGAGGATTATGAACTGAGCGATAGTAGGGTCTAATTTAAAAATAATATATAAAATAAATAAAATAAGTAAATAAAAAAAATAAAAAATCAATAAATTTTCATTTAGCTAAAGTCATGAGATTCCTTAGTAATCACTGGAAGAGAATCTTTCCTAAAAAGTTTAAACAAAAATTTAAAAAAAAATAAAAAAATGTTTTCCTTTTCGGACGCCTAAACTGAAATCCTAACTGACACAAGTATATTTTTAAAATTATCCAAAGCTATATACGACAAAACATAAAAAAATAAATTATTTATTAAATTAATTTTTAAATTTAAAAGCTCAGGAAAACACTTAGATTTTCTGTGTTTAGTTGCCCTACTAACGATTTGAAATCAGGTATATTTAACTGAAACGAAAAAAAAATTAATCAAATTTGTTGTATGAAGAGCAGAAAGTAAACAAATGAAAGTAATAATGACAGTTCTAATATTAATATTGAAACAGTTTTTACTAAGATTTTTTTTTATTAAACCCTTAGAATTTTGTCGGGACGTTTTCATAGCATCATATATTTCTAAATTTATAGAAAAACATATTGTCTTTGTAATTTTAAAGAAAATCTTAGAAAGACAAAAATATTGCTAGTATTGGCTTGCAATCAATGTCGTTTGGAGAATTCAAAATTAATTCTATAGTTACCATAATTTATTTGGTTGTTAATCTCAGTTGTATCCACTGGTGATAATATTCTCTTACTGATAACGTTGACATAGTCTTCTTCATAAATGGAAATAGTACAAATATATGTAGTATGTGTTTCATCACAGATCTTGCCAGAATAGATTTTGCAATCAGTGTTTTTCACTGAGGTGAGATGCAGTGGGGTCAGATGATCTTTCAAAGAACCAAATAATTCCATAGTCATTAATTGGGGATCAGCACATCTGCACTTGATATGTACGGATGGATAATAGCCGTATGACAGATATATAAAAAGCCACCCCTGTGAAAAAAGAGTAGTCTCTCGGACTTCATAAACAAGAATGTAAGGGACACGTTTCGATTAAGTGTTTCGATCTACACACACACACACGCGCGCGCACACACACACACACACACTGTGCGACAGAAAGGTCCGAAATTGAATAAAATGCGATGTTCAGCATGAAAAACGAAGTCTCGTGTTATCATTTACCAGCATTAGAAGATCCATTTTACTTCCTTTTTTTTTTACTTCCTTTCAGGACGTACACAATCATAACCATCCGCATCTTCTTATGCCTTGTTGCTCTTATGACCTCTTCTTCACTTATTCCACTCATTTCCCGCTCTAAACATTCCATCTGTTCAATTACATCCGGTATGTCTTGTGCTGATTTTCCTTGTTTCTCTTCCTTTTTATCCGTCTCATTAGCATCAGTTTCTTCAAACCCTCCTGCCTCAGTACATGTCCAAAAACCTTTAGCTGTTATTTCCTTATGTTCAGTATCAGTTTTCTTTTTTGTGTCTATTCTCTCCAAAACCTCGTCATTACTCGCATGTTCCGTCCATTTTGGCTGCTTCAAGTCTTTCCTTAATTTTTGATGAAATTGTCCAGCATTTACTGCCATATTGAAGGACAAACATCACATAACAATCCAGTATTTCTTCTTTCTTTTTAGCGAAATTTTCCTGTAATAGCTTGACTAGATCTGCTGGGAATACACATCTTTATTTTACACCTTTTTCTATCTTTGTGTATCTGCTGAACTCATTTCCTGTCCGTATGCAGGCAGTTTGCTGCCAGTAGATATTGCTGACTACACTAAGGTCGTTCTTGGATATGTCAAGGTTGCCAAGTGTCTCTATCAGGTCTTTGTGGCGAACTTTGTTGAATACATTTGCATAGTCGTTGAGACACAGGTACTGTCCCTCTGCATTTTTATTGCCCTTTCTGACAACACTCTTAGCATAAATATTGCATTCCTTGTTACAGTGTCCGTGATGAAACCACACTGTTCTTGTTCTATTTCTGGTCTAAGTCTGCTGCTCCCTCTGTTCATCAGAATTCAAATGAAGAGTTGTGTTATGTGACCCATTAAGATGACCGTGCAGTGGAGTTCACATTCATTTGCACCTGACTTCTTAGACAGAGCTAAGAAAATCGATATGCTTGTGTCATCCGGATCTCATTTCATTTATAATTTCTATAATTTTGACTATTACAATGGCGTTTGATCCAGCTGCTTTGTTTCTATTCAGTTTGGCCAGTTCAGATTTTAATATTTATCGTCTGTCGGTGTTTTTGTCTATTCGCTGTTGTTTACTCCTTGTCATAGAAGAAATCTCATTTATTCTTCCAGCCGACAAAGAATTTCTTCCTCATTCTTTAATACAAGTGTTCCATCCTTAGATTTTATGCATCCCATTTAAGAGCATGTTTTTGTTCTGTTAGTTCTTATAATTTTTACGCATGTCTCCTTAATTGGTCGTGAGTAATCTCTCTATTTATGCACATTTAAACTTTACATTTGGTAATTGTCTAAGGTTAGCTTGAATGGGACAAAAACTGAAGGTTTGGTACATCCTTGCAGATGTACTAAGAAGGCTACGATATTAAAAAAATATAATAATTTTACCCCAAGCATGGCAAGACTGCCACTGGTTGCGCAGGGAGTTACAGAAAAATAGGAATATATATATATATATATATATATATATAGAGAGAGAGAGAGAGAGAGAGAGATAGAGAGAGAGAGAGAGGGAGCGAGAGAAGTTATAAGGGATGTTAAAGAAAGGGTGGGAGATGAAGGAGATTTAGGGAAGTGGAGGAATGAGATAGAAAATGACAACTGACGTTGCATTTAAACTTTTGGAGATTGTAGCTATCAAGGAAGCAAGTATATGAAAGGGAGTCTGCAGACGGGAAATGCGAGAAAAGAAACAAATACTGTAGGAGTGATGGTTAAATTTAATTATTTTGACGGTACATGTGTTGGACATTGAAGCCAATCCAGTAGCACGAGTAAATTCATATAGTCGGGGCAACAGAAAAAGAAGCTCATTAGAGCAGAAACCGAAAAATCGGTGTAAATGTGACTGAAGGCGGGATGCTAAGTCAGGATCGATTATTTGCAGATCCTCATTTGGATTGTGTCGAGAAAATCGAGATGAATAGCAATAGCATCCGACCAGATGTGGCAATAGTATTCAATGCATGGTCAAATGGTAGATTTATAAATGTGCAAAATATATTCTGACGTGAAAGGTTTTCGTCTTGTCAGAGTGACCCAACCTTTTAGCGTGTGATGCAGTTATAAATTCGATCTAGTTGTTCTATTTGAGGTTGGCAGAGAGAGTGAGATCAAGGAGGTGCAGTTTGTTGTTTTCTACAAGACTAGTGTCATTCATACAGATGGAAAGTAGGAAAGTTTCCCTATGGTGGTTAAAGAAGAGCAGCTTTATTTTGGAGGTACGTATAATTTGTTTAGATTTATTCGGTTATTTGCTTGGAAAGCATATTTTACTCTTTATTTGATTAATTCAGGTAGAAAATGAGTGTAGACAATGATTAATCCATATTAGGTTTTTACCATTTTATAAAGGCATTAACATAGTTTGTTGTATAATTGTATACTGTACAAGATCTTGTGCCACGTGACAAGAGGTTAGACTGATGTCACGGTACAAGTTAGACAAAGAAAAATCAATTGCTGTCAATGGCGCGTTTTACGAGTTTTTATTTCAATAAAGTTTGCGTTTGTTTTTATCTATATTCATTTACGGTAGTTAAGTAAAAAGCACAATTTGTCGATCGTATTCGAATGTAAAATCCTAATTGTGAAGACTAAAAAGAATAATCGAGCACAATTGTAAAAGGGTTGTTTTTTACATTCTAGATATTCTAGACAGTTTTAATCATTAAGATCGGCATGAGGGTGTGTGGGTTTGAGGACATTCTTTTTCATGTAGAGATAAATAAAACGTAAGCTAAAATCATTTTGAAAAATCTTGACAAAATCCCACGGAGAATCAGTCATGTGATCGAAAGCGACTTGGCAGCTCGGCTGCAATCGCTCTCTCACCGGCGTGACGTCGCCTCATCTATAAATACTTTCACGGCTTCTGCTCCGATAAACTTAGATCACTGGTGCCCTCTAGGTATGAATTTACACGAACTATTAGATTAGCAACTAGGTCCCACCATTTTACAGTGAAACCGATATTACGTAACTGCAATTTCTACTCTAACAGCTTCTTTTCACGCACTTCCCGCCTGTGAAATCCCCTTCCACATATTTGCTTCCTTCGACAGCTAAAATCTCCAGGAATTTAAATGTAACGTCAATAGACATCTCCTATCACACTAACTCGCATTCATTCTCTCAAGCTCTTTTTTCATCTACTCCACCTCATCCTCGGTATCCTCATCTGTCTTTTACCCTCCTCCTGACATTTCCTATAATTAACCCCTCTTTCTCAGCACTTTCCCCACTGTAACCTCCTGGGCAGCAGTGGTAGTAGAATGCCTTGCTTGGGGTGAGATGATTAAAAAAAATAGAAATGTAACAGTAAATTTTATCATTGACTTTTTGAGTGGATATCGGCTCGGAACGAGAAACCGGGGAGCCGAGTTCGAATTCTAGTTGAATCCATTGTATTCACTTACGCGCAAATACCCTTGGGAAAGGTATTAATCCGTCTCTTCCTTCCAGTTATGGGTTAAATAGCAGGACAGACTGGGTTCTATAGCCTTGGTCGGCAACCAGTCTACCGCAGAAAGCAATGGCAACCTACTGCGGGATAATCTTCTGCCCAGTCAGTCATGTCTCTTTCGAGACATGATCGCCCAAGCGTGTATCACGTATGGCACTTAACTGACTGACTCTTGTAATCTAATCGATCATCGGAGAAGCATATAGTGGCGTGGTGCTTAGAAGTTAAGACGAACAGGGGATCAACACACGCCAAGAAGGTTAATGAAGGATGATAATGACAAGTAAACAGACGGGTAATTTTAACAAAAATAAAGAATGAATTTATTCGCTTGAAGTAATATAAGGAAAAATATGTCTTAGAATCTGTTTCAACATATACTCATGAAAGGGAAATGTTAATACAACAGATGAAATGAGCTAACACAAAATAGTGTTAAAATTGCTTAAAATAAAGTTAAGAGAGTTCGTTGCTCACCAAAGGAATACATAGTTTGCATACGTTCATAAATAGACGAAGAGATATAATTTGTAATATTTAGTTTTCTTGGATTGTTAAGAAAAAAATTCTTCTGAAGTGTTACGTGCTGGTCTGAGGATGACAATACAATTGCTGAGTAATTTTACATTGGCGAGAACTTCAACGCTGGACGCGAGGAATAAAATCGAAACTTTTCATATGACATTCTTCTCAGATTAATTTAATTTTTCTCTTCATTTTGTATAAAAAACAATTCCAATTAGGCACAGGGCTTTCTTTTCTTTTTTTCTCAGCTGCCCGACTAATTTCTGTGAAAGTAAGCTTTTCATTGGTCTATTCTTGCATAGGCTCTTGAATTTCTTTCCTCTTTTTTCTCAGTCTTCTGAATTTGAACGAAGTTGGTGAAGCGAGTTAATATTGTTTCGCACCATCCACAAGTAGCAAATCCTTCAGAGATTAATTAATTCATGGAAAATAAGTTAATGGCACCAGTGTCCTATTCAAAATAGAAAATAAATAATGGATGGTATCAATAAAAGTAAATAAAACACTGATCTGAAGAAATTAAGAAATGAAATACTTTTAATGAAGAAACTTTTTAGTTAAGGTTAATTATAAATGTCTATTCTGGAGAAAATGAAATTAACCTGTGTTGTAACGAATCTAGTCAGAACCACCGGAAGTACTCTTGATGCCACTGTGTGCAGCACACCCGGAAGTGTGTTTAATCATATTCATTGACATTAACTACAAATAAGGGCCGATATAAAAATTTAGGTGTTTCTCATGGGTCTTTTAATAATTTGTAAATTTATCATAAAATAATTATTCAACTAACTTTAAATTTATTTTCATTTGATAATGAAAATGAAAATTTCATTATTTGTAATGTTAGTAGCATCCAAAACCTGTTTTCCGTCAATTTCACGAATTTTCTTTTTTTAATCATATCATATGGTGTGCAGGGGGCTATGTAAGAGTGAAAAAATTGGAAAAGAGAAAGCCGGAAACCACATCCTAAACAGGAAACAAGGGATGAGCCTCTACACCTGATCAATAGACGTGGGTGGAGTGTGAACCGGGCGATAGTTCAGTCTAACTACTCCAATTGAAAAAAAAAACAAATAGACAAAAAGGAAAAGTGAAAAGATTGGAAAAGAGAAAGCCGGAAACCACATCCTAAACAGGGAACAAGGGATAGAAGCGATTCCTCAGGTTTGATGTTAAGAAGAACAAGAGTAAAGATGACAAAGTGGATTTATTTTCTTATGGCACAGAGTTTGTTCTCTTTGCAAATGAATGTAACCGGCAGATAGTAGATACATAGACTTTTAGCAACACAAACCTTAGTTAAAAAGAAAAAATAAAACGGACGTTTCAGCGTGGTGAAATGTTTAGCTACCCTTTCCCACTAGAATAATTATGTCTAAGTAACGACCTTGTTCCACACCTAAGCTACGCTTAACAAATTATCATAACAACGGGTACAAAATATCAATCAATTTGTTCAGTTATGTGACGATAAACATTCACACTTACCAGAGCCAAAGCGTCCCAGATGGTTTGCTTTTCGGGCCGCTGTGTTGTGATGAATGCGTGCGTAAACCCACGCCAGACAGTTCGTTTCGTCAGATGCGTCCTCTCCCCTCGCATGTTTGGTCAAAGAAAGGAATATTCTTGGACTTGCCCTTTTATGCTTAGTGAGAACGAGGCCGACGGCGATGATTGGTGCGTCGGCAATGGTTTTTGTCCATAAAACGGGTCCGAGACAATGGCAGCCAGTGTCCTTGGGACAGTGGTGACGTGTGCTGATAGGGAGACCTGTATTGAGTTTAAACTATGTTTATTTTCGTTTGGAAGCTTCAAACCCATCTGTGAAGCGAGCGGTGTACCCGAAACTAAACAGAAACCTACTGTTTAGCAACAAGTTATTTTCCTTTGTAAAGTTTAATCAGAGAGTTTTGATCCCATCCTGTTTTAATTAATATTTACGAAACATTGTTTATGATTATACAAAGAAAAGAAAGATTACTTGTAAGATAAGAAAGGATCAAATTAAAATAACGCTTATCCATTGCTAAATCCGCTGCTATGAAAGTCGGTTCTCTGTGCAGGGCACGGAGGTTTTGGCCGTCTGAAACTATCCTGCACATATATAATTCTACCATCCGCTCGTACATTGAATACTACTGCCACATCTGGTCGGGTGCCCCTGCTATTCTCTTCGGGCCTTTTGACAAAGTACAACGGAGAGTCTGTAGTGTGATCGATACCGACTTGGCAGACCGGCTGCAGTCTCTCTCTCACCGGCGCGACGTGACTTCCCTGTGTCTCTTCTATAAATACTTTCCCGGCTTCTGCTCCGATGAACTGAGATCACTGGTGCCCCCTAGGTACGAATTTGCACGCGATACTAGATTAGCAACTAGATCCCACCCCTTTACAGTGAAACCGATAAAATGCAACCGCACTTCCCGACTGTAGAATTCCCTTCCACATGATTGCTTCCCCGGCAGCTACAATATCCAGGAGTTTAAAATGTAAGGTCAATAGACACCTCCTAACACGCTAACTAGCATCCATTGTTTCAAACAATCTTCCCATCTACCCAACTCCCAGCTTCGGTATCCTTACCCATCTATCACCCTCCTTCTGACATTTCCTATATCTAACCACTCTTTCTCTTTACCTTCCCCTATATAACCCCATGCGCAATAGTGGCAGTGGAATGCCTTGATTGGGGTGAAATGATTTTAAAAAATTCGGGTATAAATCATAAGTTGGCATCATGATTTTTTGTCGTGAGGTATATTTTATTTGCAATTCTTTTTGTAACTCTCTTCAGCTATCATCTTCTCTAGGAGGTTTTGTAGTTTCCTTTCCGTGTTTGCAATCACCACCGTATCATCTGCGTATCTTATGTTGTTCAAATTGTGACCTCCGATGACAAATCCTGGCATAACCTCTAGGGTCCTCAAAATATTATCGCTGTACAAGTTGAATGGATTCGATGAAAAGACACATCTATGTCTTACGCCTCTTTCTATCTTTGTAAATCTGCTGAATTCCTTACCTGTCCGTATGCATGCAGTTTGCTGCCGGTAGAGATTCTTAATTACTCTAATGTCTTCCCAAATATGTCGAGGCTGCTGAGCATCTCCATTTATTCTTTGTGGCGTATCTTATCGAACGCCTTCGCATAATCGATGAAACATAGTTACAAGTCCATCTTCATTTGTATTGTCTTTCGAAAAGCATCCTAATCATAAATATGGCGACGTTTCTTGTTCCAGTGTCTTTGACGAACCCACACTGTTCTTGTACTATCTCTGGGCCTGATTCTGCTTCCCGCTCAATTCATCAGGATTCGGACGATCAGCTTTTTAATGTGACTCATTAAACTGATTGTTCGGTAGGGTTCACACTCTTGGCACTCTCTGAATAGAAAACTTAGTTAATAGATTTGCAAACATCTTAAATGTAATGCAAAATATTGATTAAAATGCTAGAAAATGTCTAGGAAAGTTAGGAACAGAAAATACAGTTTTATATTTAAAATTTGAACCATGCTTAAAATGGCATATGTCATTGAATATGACAGTGGCTAATTTACTCGATTACCTATCTGACAAGGAATTGTAGCATCTGCAAAGATTTATCAAATATGACGCTAAATCTGGAAATTATTAACCGGGGTTTGTGGCAATATATTTACTGAAACTTGATTAATGATGAGACCTTAAATGTTACAAGTATTTTATGGCTGAAAACATGATGCATATAATTAGCGAAACTTCATTCTTATTTACTGATTAATTTTAACTTTTATTCTGAAATTATTGATCAGTAAACAAGAAGGACAGAAAGTTCAGTCTATTTTACAGAATCAAATTCAATATTTATTAGAAGAATACTGAAGATCCTAGTAAATAATAAATATTTGCTGGGGTAAAACATTCAGATAAAAAGAGATTTACTCTTTCTACTCAAGGAATCGAAAGTAACTTGTTAATGAAAAAAAAAACATAAAAAAGATTCTACACACGCACACGTACGTACACACACACACGTACACACACAAACACACACACACTCAAAGCTTTTCTCGATAATTAAATGTCTAAGTAACAAGAAGATAAAAATCATACACAGAATAAATGGTTTACTGAAAGTACAGACATTTTAACGGAGAAATTAGAGGAAATATTAAAATTATCTAAACTTGAGCTTTGCTGAAATTAATGAGATTCTTCAAATGCAGACTAAAAAAATTAATACTTGTTAAAGAAAATAACTCCTGCACACAGAGGCAATCAAGGCTTCGAATGCAAATGTCTTTTAGCGATATTTGATAAAATTAACGAAAAGCAATTCATTAAAAAAGATTGAAATAAAAAAATAACGAGGTGTTGAATTAGAAATAAAACAGACCCAATCTAAGGAAATGTATGACTATTTGGCCAGAGAAAAGTTTCTGCCAATATTTAAGAGAAATTTAAAGATAATGTTTAGGTATTTCTACAAAGATTTATTAATAACCTATTCATCCTTCAAGAAACGGACATGTTTCTTGCTGATAAATACTTTTCTCAGGCTGACAAGAAATTTGTGTATTATTCGTATTTTGCTAACTTTGTCGGAATCGTAATATGTGATTATGACGTCAGGTCCGATGTTTTTCTTTGGAACCCGACACACTTTAGATTGACTCGACATTGGCTGGCTTCTGAATTATCGTGTGCCGAGCATGTGAGCAATGACGAGATTTTGAAAATGATGAAAACGAAACAAAATTAATATTGAGTATCAGGAAGAGACAACTAAAGTTCCTGGGACATGCAATGAGGAAGGAGGGCTTGGAGAACCTGATACTAACAGGCCAGATATAGAGAAAAAGAGACAGAAAAAAACAGCGGATAACATATTTAAAAGGCCTGAGCAGGTGGATGACAAAACGGGGGCTGAGACGTTACAGGAGAAAGCGTGCTAAGAGCCACCAGGGATAAGGAGACGTGGAAGGCCATAATCGCCTACGTCCTGAAGAGACAAGGTACATAAAAGAAGAAGCTTCTGCGCCCGATTTTTGTTGAATGAGTTTGTAATGAACTATACTTTTTCCAATTTCAACCGTTGCGCAGCATCACCTACTTTGAATGCAGACCAAGTTTTGGAGTGATTGAAAATGGCTCATTTTTTTTTCCATATGATCATTTTCGATGGACATTTTTGCAAACAACCCATTTTACATCGGTTGTGACCGTTCTTTCAGAAAATGTCTTTTTGTTGCGTTTAAGCAGAGTATCGTTGATAGAAATATGGCTCATTCATTCTTTCTGTTAAATTGTGAAGCACACAGCCAACGTAGCAATTCACGTATCAAATTGTTTTCAAATACCTGACAATGGTCAGTTGAATTGTGTGTAGTATCTCTGAAATATCTAGTTTCATGTGAATTAGATGATTTCTATCGGCTTTTCCATTGTATCATCAATAAAGACGACAGGAATGATGGAAGGTTCTCGGTTTTCCAGATCCAAATTACAACCTAGCGAATTACATACGATTAATACTCTGAACCATAGCAGTATCTTCGGAAATGGCACGTGTATTTTTTGCTTTTTGTAGAGAATTTTCATTCATGGCAGCAAAAGTTGATCAAATGGCAAAAATTATCAAATGATACTTATTTTTTTTCTTTTAACAGAAAAAGTCTCAAACTGCACACGAACCATATAGAAAGACAAGTTGAAATATGAAATTTATCGACTCGGAACGACAAATCGGGGTGCCAAGTTCTAATTCCAGTTGAATTCCTTGCATTCACTTACGCAAAAATACCCTTGGGAAAGATATTTATCCGTCTCTTCTCTCCAGTTATGGGTTAAACAATAGAACAGATTGGGTTCTATAGCCTTGGCTGTGGTAGACTGGTTGCCAGCCAAGGCTATAGAACCCAATCGTAAGTGAATGCAAAGAATTTAACTGGAATTCGAACTCGGCTCCACGATTTCTCGTTCCGAGCTTATATCCACTGCATCACAACGCACAACGTTGTTTCTATATTAATTGGAATAATATTCTAAAATCCCTTAACAGTATCCAGAAGAAATAGCTAAATGTAGAAAACTGAAAACAATAATGTTTCTCTTAATGAAGCAAAACAAAGCATCGTGTTCGGTATTTAGCGAGGCAATATATCAAGCGATTGATACCAGCATCTTTTGTGCCAATAATATTAATTAAATAATTATTAGCACAAAACTGAAAGAAATTTGATAAAACCTTTCTGATTTTTTCAACAATTAAAACACATAAGTTTGACTATGAAAGACAATGATTATAAGGTCTGTGTATAAATCAACAGTGTTTATAAATGAATTGCAAAAAACTGGAGAACGTTATTGTTTGAAATTTAACTTCTTAGATTTAAATAAAAATATTTTAATTTAGAGTTTTCAAATAGGCTTTTGGTAGTAATCACCACGATCAAACTGAATTACAGGCAACACAATCTGAAACGTTACTTTATATAAAAATATAGGTCGAATCGAATTTTGTTAAGGATTATTTAATTAAAAAGAAAATGTTTAACCATCAATTTCCTGTAATCGATAAAAGAATCTTCTTTTCTTTTTTTCTTTTAAAAATAATTCATTTATCTTGCTGTTGGACAGCGCGAATACTCCCGGGCATCCTGAGATCTTCACGAGTACCCAACATGGCTGGGTTAGATTTTAGTGTTTACGTTAAATGTCTTAAGAAAACAACAACAACAACAAAAAAAAACAACGAAAATACAAAAACTTCATGATGCTAATCTATGATCAGAATTGATTCGGTGTTCATATTTAATGATTTTTTCTAATACGTTTGAATAT
Source organism: Ascarosepion bandense (assembly GCA_037127315.1). Taxonomy (NCBI): domain Eukaryota; kingdom Metazoa; phylum Mollusca; class Cephalopoda; order Sepiida; family Sepiidae; genus Ascarosepion; species Ascarosepion bandense. The sequence continues at coordinate 774,328 of JBBBDQ010001492.1, forward strand.
TCAGTACGTGTTTGGTGTCGCTACTTGACAATTTCTAGTTGAAACTAAAAATTAAGAAAATTATAATAAAAGCAATTTCAAAACATTTTTTTAATACCTGATTAGTTTAAAACACAGAAACCACTTTTTCAGTTTTAAAATATGTGTGCTCATTCTAAAAAACTCGATAGATAAATGAATATACAATGCAATTTTAATATGTAATAAAAAATTTAGCGCCTATTATTATTCCCTTAGATTTGTTAATTATATTGTAAAACTGATTCTTGTAAAGTAAAACATTGTCTTCCTTTTGGACTATTATGATTTTAGGAACTTTTCAAGCAAGTTTCTTTTTCTTTTTATAACGTTTAAAAATCACTTCACCATTTACATATTTGTTTTAACGTTTAACATTTCAAAGAAAGTGAATTTAATTTTATCTGTGATAACCTTTTTAACAGATGCATACCTTTCAAGCTTGTAATATGCAATTAAATATTTTAATCTTATTTTTCTTTCAAATGTAAGAAATTCAATGCTGATGACGAATTTCCTATATTTATTCAACTACGTTACTTGACTTTAAATCAAATTATACTGACAGAATATTCGAAGACAATGGAGGCGACAATGAAAGTCCAACCAAATTAAAAGTTTGAAAACGTACGAAATAAGATTTGTAGAATTTATATTCTTATTAGATAAAATATTATACAATATTTAAATGAACATTAAAAAATCATTATTTTTGAGGTTAGACGTGTTTAATATGACGTCCCTGTTTTGTACTTTTCTTAAACAGATTTTTAAATGTCAATCGAATTAGATCAAGAATCCTACTCAAGAAAAATGTGCTACCTACAGTAGAAGCGTGTCTTTACCGATTAAGGGAAACAAAAATATAACATTTCAAGTAATGTAAAATAATCTCGAATTAAAAAAAATACATTTACAAATGAATTTGAGTTGATATAGATTTGAAAATTCACGAAGAGAAGTGTGCAGTCCTTAGGAAGAAAATTAATGTTTAATTAATTAAAATGACTGCATCCTGTGACGCAATTTTTAATTGCGTCTAAGGATATAGCAATGGTTTCTGAGAAGGAAGTAAAAAGGAATAAATATTTGATTCCGGTCATTGGGCAAAATTTCATTTAGTAGGATGTTTCGATCCAGCTTAGTAAATATTAATTTCATTGTTTCAGGATAAAAATGTATGTCAACAAAAGTGTATCCGCTAAGAATAAATTTTATAGTAACAAGAAAAACATTATATATAAAAGATTATTTTAATAAGCAAAACATTATATGCAAAAGATTCTTTCAATAAGATAAATACTATCTATAAAAGATTTTTTCAGTAAGAAAATACTATATATAAAAGATCATTTTAATAAAAAAACATTATATATAAATGATTCTTCTTAATATGCATATATAAAAAAATCAATATCTAAAAATATAGAAATTATTTCTTTTCACCGTATAAAATATGTATAATCTAGAGATGATATTCTCAAGTCATTTCTTTCATTAATGTAATATTCTGTGATAATAACAATTAGCATTCAAGAATGACAGTTACAGGTAATGACCGTTGCCCAAAGATAACCGACTACTTTGCAATTCAAATTAAATTGGTGCCCTGAATCCTTTCAAGAAGCCAAATGCTCACCTGACGGGACCTCCTAATAGCCTAAGATTATTCGTTGGAGAAAGATCGATTCAGATCTAATATGAAGAAAATTGAAATTAAATAAATGAATAAAAGGTTTCCACATAAAATCAAGGCGAAACTACCTTTCTTCTATCGCACCCTTTTCAGGGACATGGAATGAATTCTGTGACGTTCTAACAACGTGATTGAAAATGTTATCGATTCTTGATTTTCAGAACAAAAAAGTGATTCCTCAAATTGCAATTAAATTATTGGGTAGAATATAGTCATCATTCTTTTATTTATATGTGTTAGTAAGAGTCCCTAAAATGTTCAATATCTTTCTCGGTTTATTACATATTCTTTTCAGTCCCTGTGAGGATCATTCAGAAAGTTTTAAGGCTCACCCAGAACGAAGAGCCATAGCTGAACATTTTTGTTGTGATAATATTCTACCACTTCTTATAAAATTAGAAAAAGTAATTCAGATTTCCGTCTTAATTATTTTGTAGTTGAGACCCATACAGAGGTGAGAGGAGTAACCTAAAATGAGCAAAACAGTGGCCCGTGTAGTCTTAAAATATTGGAAAGAGAAATTATATGAAATACATGAGAACATAGTGGAGACACTTGCTAGGGACTCCTCTTCTTATCTAACTTTGAAGAACCACCGATGAAAAACTTGATGCTATTCCCTGCATGTGTTTGGATGATGGATGCCTTACTGTCCAGCAAGTAGCTAAGTCTATATTCTGGTTTCGTCTAAACTATTTTAACTGAGATCTTCTTTAGCAAGCTGTCTGCAAGGTGAGTCTCAAGAATGATGACACCAAAACAGAAGCTAAAAAAATTGACCTTGTCAGGTAACTTTTAACATGCTTCTTGGCTGATCTGGAGAATTTACACAGTTGATTATTAATTTAAGATGAAACATGTTTTCATCACTTTAAACATGAATCAAGAATTCAACGCAAACTCGGGTGATCCACCCCGAACCAGTTTAAGCCCGTAGCGTGATGACAAGTTGGTAGTGTCAATTTATTTTTTAATTCTGAACGCGTAATCATGAAGGAAACGATATTAATGGATAGTAATATTTTTTATCATATCATCCCTAGCAGAACCGCCACAGGGCGTTATAAAGAGACACAGAGAGAAGAAAGATGGTGATAAAGAAAGGATTAATGGCTGGAATTCAGGGACATGCAAGGTGAGAATTCACGTTGCATTCAAATATTTTGAGATAGTAGCTATTATGGAAGCAAGTAAAGAGTAGGCAGTTCCACAGGTGGGGAAAGCAAAAGGAGACATTGTTAGTGTAAAAGCGGCGCATTCACTTAACTATTTTAACGGGTTAAAGAAAGGACCTTGAAACCAATCTAGTAGCAACGTGTTAATTGATACCATCGGAACACCAACGATAAAAGCGCATCAGAGCAATTTTCATGGAAACATTTCTAGAAAAGACAAAGGGAAGCCATATGGTCGGTGAGTAATTTACTGATCTCGAGATGACAAGCTAGGATCAATTGCACTGCAGATCCATATTTTAATTTTGTTTTGTTTTTCTAAGACTTGGGTAAATTGACATACTTGTGAAATTGTGATGTCAAGAATGGCAAACGGAAACAGTGAGTAATTTACTTAACGAGCCCTTGTAAATAGATAAAAGAAAAAAATGCTGGATGGGTTAGCGACAAATATTGTGGAGAGAAATGATTGCCTTACCTTCCGGAACACAATGCATGAGAAAGACTTTCTGGTCTGACACAGTGACCCAAACCCCCTAGCGATAGATGTAGCTATAGGTTCGATGTAGTCGTTCCACTTGAGGTCAGTTGAGAGATTGAGTCCAAGAGGCGCAGTGTGACGCTCTCCAGGAAACTACCGTTGTCCATTATGATGGCTGGTAGAAAAGTACCTCTGTGGTGGTTTAAGGATAGTAGTTTTATTTTAAAGGTATTAAAATTTACGAGTGATTTTCTACCCTAGTCCAACAATGATTGTAGCACTTTTTCATAAATAGCAGTCAGGTATACTTTCTCTACCTTGGCGTTTTTGTTACTTAGATTTGTGTAAATGGTTTTGTCATCTGCATAAATACCTACTTGGGAACAGATTTCATCAGGAAGATCATAAAAGTGTGGTACCAAGGAGAGATGGTTGAGGGACGCCTGCGTTTGTATAAAAGGATGTGGAAACTTTGCCCTTCCAAAACGACCTTCATGTCCCGATTTGATAGAAGCGATGAGACAATCGCCCAGAAATAACGTAACCCTGGATCTTTGTCGTTCTTTTTAGGAGCTTGGTATACTTGTTCAGTGATGGACAACAGCGGTAGACATGGGAAAGCGGAAGCCATATTGTTTTTAAGAGAGTAAGTCGTGGAATGTGACATGTTTAACTACTTCCACATGGGCATCGAAAACGTTTTAAAAACAGGAACTAAAGATGTCGACTTCCAACAAGCAAAAACAGTGAGGCAATAGTTATAGAGCTTGGAGAAGATAGAAGAAAACTTAAGGGCACATTTTTAAAGACGATGGCAGAAATTATCTCACTTTCACTTGCCTTGTAGGAGTCATGTTTAGAAATAATGTACGGGGCCAGAAACGGAGATTTATATACATCACTCAGTTGGGCCTACGTTCTAGTTAGGAAATCGAGTGTGTGTACTCCAGTCGAGTCAAATGTAGAATTGGAAGGCAATTTGGAAGTAACGTTTTCATCCTTATCTAATATAGATGTGAGAAATTAATTGAATAGACGATAGATTAAGTATTTGCTGTTGCTCAGGACATTCTTGCAGAATTGCCAGTAATCTTTGAAACCAAATTTCCGAGACGCTATTCGATGCTTCATTCTGTGAGCAAAAAATGCTTAGCATCATTTAGGACACGCTTGCAATCACTAGGAGGAGAGACAAAGAAGTGCCTATTATGATCAAACGTGAAATTTCGTAAATCTTGAAGAAGTAATTCCTGTCGACAATAGCAGCCGCACAAGCATGAGAGAACGAATGAGATGAACACGGTTTAATTCAAAATTTTATTGCTGGAATGATGAGATTTGGCCAAGATAGCAGAGCTGCATGACGTGGCATATGTCAGAGTTAAAAGTAAGGAATGATATCTACAAGAGAAACGTGACATTTAGGGTTACTGGAGAAGTGCGTGGGGAACCCACCGCGTCAATGATTTCAGCCACTTTGCTTAATGGGCATTACACAAATATATTAACAAAGGGGTGAAGTGAAATGGCCTTATCTACGTTGTCAGGGAGGAAGGGGGCAGTAGAGAAAGCAGAGACAGCTTACTGAGATTAGTAGGGAGAGACGGAGAGACATGTAAGGGTGAACTGGAGTTTCAGCAGAGGTATCCCTAACCAGAGGTAGATGTTCGCTGACGTAAACAAGACACAAAGTCTTTTTTGTTATAATCGTGTTGCCCCAAGCAAGGCATTTTATTCCCACTGGTGAAAAGGGGTTACATAGGAGGAAAGTTATGAGAAAGTGACGGGTTATAGGAGGTGTCAGGAAGTGAGTAAGAGAAGGATAAGAATACTGATTAGAGTTGGGGTGGACGGAGAAAGGAGCATGAGAAAGAGGATGCATGTTAGTGAGATAGGAGGTGACTACTGACATTACATTTAAATTCTTGGAGATTGTAGCTGTCGGAAATACAAGTAAACGGAAGAGAATTCCACAGGCGGTAAGTATGAGAAAAAAGCTGCTGGTGTAGAATTTGATTTTACATTTTATTGGTTTTCACAGTAAAAGTGTGGGACCTAGTTGCTAATCTTGTGGCTCGAGTAAATTCATATATAGGGAGCACCAGTGAGCTAAATTCATTAGCGCAGAAGCCGTGAAAGTATTTGTAGAAGAGACACAGGGAAGCCACATTGCGCCGGTCTTAACAACAAATTTGCACAAATACATTCTCTTAACTTCCGTAATTTTTGAATGAGTCAAATTCAGCGCGATGTGCCGATGGCGACATTCTTTTGACAATTTAATTTTTCTTAATGCAACTGGAGTATCTTCGAAACAAAATACAACTCCAAGCCTTTATCAGTAAGCCATAATTAACAATTTATATATAGGTTTAAAAATTTAGTTTAAGATAGTTTCATTAATACAGAATTCGTTTAAATGCATCATTCTATTAGAAAACTAATCAAATACGAAATGTTAAGACAGAATGCAAGGGTGGCTACTACATTTCTGATACCAGATTATTGCTAGAATGAAATGACTTATCAATAAAATTTATAAATCAGATGATTAGTTACGATATGATACTGATCAAATCATAGACAGTTAAACATCTTTGATTTCATGAATTTATAATTATCGATAGAACAAAACTATTTTTTCAATGCATTGTGTCCAGGACGTAGGTAATCATTTCTCTTCCACAATATTTGTCGCTAACCCATCCAGCATTTTTTTCTTTTATCTATTTACAAGAGCTCGTTACGTAAATTACTCACTGTTTCCGTTTGCCATTCTTGACATCACAATTTCATAAGTGTGTCAACTTACCCAAGTCTTAGACAAACAAACAAAACAAAGAAAAAGAAGGAAAATGAAGATGGAAGTGAAAAAAAATGAAGTAATAAAATCAAAGTAAAAGAGGCTTGAAGACGGAAAATAATAAGGAAACTTAAAAAATAATGATAATAATGGTGATGATAATAAAATAAAATTGAGACCAAGACGATATGAGAAGTAGCGTAGGTTCTATCAACAAAATAAAACAAAACATATCTTAAAAATGTAAGGGAAATTGAAAAAGCGGTTATAGAAGCCAAAAAGCTACCATCGATTGTGTTGCGGGTTCTCTTCTTTTTCTCTAATAATGGACTGGACTTGAGTATACATATACTTTTGCTATAATGAGATCTGAGAGAGTTATCGGGGAGACATCGGGACTGATCCGTAAGTTACCGAACGATACCGAAGTTACACAGAGAATACCGCGTCAGTTGGCATAGTAGCTCTAAGCTCTACTCAGCCAGAATATTACCCGGATATACTTTTTCAACACGGCTTCACTTTAAGACTTGTATATATATATATTACTTACTAATCGCATTCCTGGATTACTAATCTGCGTTCCAATTTGTATATTTACCTTCAATATAACCTTTTTTTCTATATCAATATCTGTTTTTGTTATTCATTATTTTGCGTGGTTCCTCAGCCAGATCCACAACAGATTGAAAAAGAGAAAAAAATTGGGAGAATATTTGGCGCGGCCCAAAGGAATATATTACTCCAATGCAGAATGGATCAAACGAGAAGAAAAGCTTATGACGGAATAAACCTCGACAAGAATGGGAAAAATAACCTAGAATAATGTTAGGCAAGTTCTACGAAATCCTAAATAGAAATCCCACGGATGAGACTAGGTACCCAATTTTTGGATCCGTCATCGATCCATAAAAACCACTTCCTAAACTTTATCAGTGCTAACTAATAAACGAAATAAAATCCCAGAATGGATCGCTGAAGGTATTACATATCTCCTAGCAAAAACGAATGAAACATGATTTGAGAAATTATAGGCCAATAATCACATATAAATTGATCACCAGATATAAATTGATCGCGTCTGTCTTGACGAACTGTATTTATTCTTTTCTCCGTGAGAAAATGATCCTGGAAAATTGCAGAAACTAAATAGAAATGCCAGCACAACATCGGTTTTCTTATTCTTTTATGTATCTTGTCCTTCCAGGAAGTAGGCGATCATGGCCTTTCACATCTCCCTATCTTTGGTGGCTCTTAGCAGGCTTTCTTCTGTTACACCACGCAATCCCCCTCCTTCTGCAATCTACCTGCTCAAGCCTGTCAAGTACGTTAGACACTTTTTCTCCTACCTCTACTTTCCTCTATCTGGCCTGTTAGTATGAGATTCTACAAGCCCTCATTCCTCTTTGCATGTTCCAGGAATTTTAGCTGTCTCATCCTGATGCTCAGTATTAATTTCTTTTTCGTTTCCATTCTTACCAAAACCTCATCATGGCTCACATGCTCGGTCCATGATATTTGCAGCATCCATCTGTAGAACCACATTTCAGTGCTTTAGATTTCTCCTTTATCTTCGATGATATTCAACAGCATTCACTGCCATATTGAAGAACTGACATCACATAGCAATCCAGCACTCTTTTCTTCGTTTCTAATAAAATTTTCCTGTCTCTTAATACTCTGCTCAGATTCTGGAAAGTGTCCTTCGCCATGCCGATTCGCCTTCGAATCTCTGTGTCGCACTTTCCGTCTTCTGTTAGAACACTTCCCAGATATTTAAATTTTTATCTGCTTGATTTTAGTATCTCCCAACTGTATGAGGTCTTGTAGTTTCCTTTCCGTGTCAGCAGTCAGCACTGTATCATCTGCGTACCATATGTTATTCAAATTGTGGCCTTCGATTACAAATCTTGGCATAACATCTAGGGTCCTCATAATAGTCTCTCTGTACAAATTGAACATATTAGGTGAAAAGACGCATCCTTGTCTTACGCCCCTCTTTCTATCTTTGTAAATCTTCTGATTTTGTTACCTGTCCGTACACAAACAGTTTGCTTCCAGTAGAAATTCCTAATTACTCTTATGTCTTTCCCAAATATGTCGAGGCTGCTGAGCATCTCCAGCAATTCTTTGTGGCGTATTTTCTTGAACGCTTTTGCATAATTGATAAAACATAGGTACACATCCTTTTTTATTTGTAGTGCCCTTTCGGAGAGCATCCTCATCATAAATATATCATTCCTTGTTCCGATGTCTTTGACGAATTCGCACTTTTCTTGTCCTATCTCTGGCCTGATTCCGCTTCTTGCTCTATTCATCAGGATTTGGGACGATCAGTTTTGTGATATGACACATTAAGCTGATCGACAGGGCCGAGTGAGTCAATCTCTGCAATGGAAAATTGCAACTTTTACAGAAAAAAAAAACTACGAGAAATTGGTATGAACACCACCTAGACCACGTTGCAGAGATGGGACTTGTAGCAATTTTATAAGATTTTGTAATGTATACAGACAGAAACATCAAAGCTAATTGCTCATACATTGTGATCACAGACCTCAAAAATACCTTCTTATTGATATAACAGTCCCGCCGGATTGTAATGTATCTTTGAAGATCTTAAACTATTAAAATATAAAGATACTGAAATCGAAATCTCAAACATGTGGCAGATGGGGACATTAAAAATTCCAGTTAAAGTTGGAGCCACCAAATGTATTGGAAAAGGTTTCGATAGACTAATTGAAACAATTCCTGGTAGCCTACGCCTTAAAGAAACACAAAAAATGTACTCACAAGTACAGTTTACATATTACGAAGATCTTTATATAAAATATGTGTAATCAGTAGAAGATGTAATGAAATCATTTCTCACTTTAGGTCTCAGTGTATACAACAGATATTCAAGGAAATAATAACAATGACTAATTCAAATAGATAATATATGAATTGGAATATTACATCGATTATTGAAAATATTTATTTGACTTCTTCTTAAGTTACAATAGAAAATTGGAGAATGTATCAGCAAAAATGAAAAGCCATGTGTAAATGATAACAATAAATGGCGAAAATATTAGAAAGAATATTAACATTTGAATCCGAAAATATTTTTAAATGGATTTAGAATAATTTAAACACACTAATTTAAAAATACAGCAGCAGAATGTAAATATTAAAAAGTAAATAGCGAAACCATTTTATAGTTCAACAAGTCTTGTACAGAAAAGATCTCGACTATATCAATAAATATCAAATGGTGGTCGTTGTAATAAAAATGAAAATACCATATATCTTTATGAAAATAGTTTTCTAAAGTACTATAATTAATTAGAAATATTCAGATATTTAAATCATTATATAATTGTTATGCAAGACAGACGTAGACAGTGAAATGCACAAAAAGTATTTACATTCAGAGAAGACATGACATATGAAATAGTTTTCTGCATGAAAGTGAAACAATTATAGACTTTATAAAGTAACAGACGTACATTTTAAGTGATATGAAATTTATAAGACTCTAAAACCTGATATTGAATTTGTCATAAATGTCCTCCATGACAATATATTCGATAAAGTTATATGGATCAATGAATGAGATCATGTAATTGCCAATCCCTTAATTGAATTAAATATTTCTTATGTTTTTGAGTAAATAAAAATTTTATGTTTTTAGGAATATAAAATAGATTTTTGATTTATATTGAATTTCAACAAAGATGAAAATGTTTTCTTCCTAATGAATAGGAATATTGCCATCTTGATCAATAACCTGTTAGAGTTGTCAAACTCTTCAATTAATTTTTATAATCATTGAATATACAGCGTTTAGAGAATTCACTCTATATAATAATGCCGTAATGCTAAAGAATATAAAGTCGATACTCTTTCCAATAAATGTAAAATATTAATTTTTAAAGAAATATTGTTGTGTCTTGCTCTACGAAGTCTATTAAAATTGAATTCCCTTAATACATTTAGAATTATGCTTCAATTTAAGAAATATTAAACTGACATTTACGTAAATAAACAGCATTCTTTGAAGTTATATATATATATGAAATTGTAATTCTCTTCCATGAATATGCAATTATTGAATTCATACAGTAAAATATTTTATTATTCCAGTTAATGATTATTTTATTATCATTCATTTCAAATAATCTTTCATGCTCTTCAATATGTATGAATCGTTATATTAAATATTTATAAATGTTTTGTGTTCTAATATATTATTTCAATAGTTAAACGAAATATTACACATTCGTAATTATTAATTTGTTACTTTATTAGATTTATATCATTCTTTTTCAAAGTTATATATAATAAATATTATAATATTTAATGGATATGAAATCGTAATGATTTTTAGTGAATTTGAGATTGTTGTCTTCATCAATGACATCAATTATAAATTCATGTCATTATTTTCAGTGAAATTTAAATTGTTAGACAGTTCCATAAAATATTGTCGTCATCATCAAATATTATTAAAATGTAATTCTTTCTATGAATATGAAATCATCAGACATTTCAATGAACGTTCTACTGTAATAACCTTTCTCGTTTAATATGGATATGTTATTACTTTAAATGAAATTCAAATTCTTGGGCAAATTTATAAATATGAAATTGCCGTTGTCTCCAACAAATTTGAAATTAACATTGTTTTTAATATATGAATTTTTGATCATATAAAATATTGGAAATTTTCAATTATTCGGAAATAAATCCCGATTTTTATAATCTTTGATTTCTGAACTTCATTGAGTTGCAGTCAGTGATGATTTAAATCACTAGACAGTCGTCATCTGTTGGTTATATTTCGAATTGGGAAATTGAGGGTATATAATGTTCTTAAGTTAAAAAAGAACGATATAAAACTAATAAAGTAACAAATTATTCATTGCGTATATGTAGTATATTGTGTTTATCTATTGAAATAATATATTAGAACACAACACATTTATAAAAAATGAGGCATTATTTTTCGAACAACCTAATAGTATGAAATTTACATTCGTTTCAGTGCAAATGAAACTGTCAAAGTATCTAATATATATACTACATTCTCATTCCCTTTAAGTCATGTAGAACTGTTATGCATTTCAATGAATATGAAATGTTCATACTATTTAATATTAAATTGTAATCTTCTTCAAGAAATATGACATATGTTATTATTCCAATGAATAAGGAATTTTAAACCCTTTCGATGAATACATGAATTACCATTACAATCAAGGAATATAATATTGCAATAAGCTGCAATGAAAACCAAAACATCGCTGGATTAAATATAAAATTGTTACGTTTTTTAAGAAATTTGAAATAGTAATTCTCTTAATATAAAGTGTTAGACACATTGAATGTTAACATATCAGGCTCCTCGCTGAATACATTTATAGACTTTCATGAATTGAAAATTATGATGTATGTAGGTCTTAGAGATGACCATTCTTCTTTGAATCTTGTGGACGAGCGCTACAGAATCGCAAAGTACTGTATTCTATAAAAGAAACAACATCACTTAAGAAATTTCAACAGCAGCAAGAGCTAAAGTGGTTATAGTATGTAACTCGAAGAGAAAACAAAGCTATAATTAAGATAGGTTCCACACTATAAACAAAATGCCAGCAAGAAATCCCCCATCAATATTAGAAAGATCAAACAATAGTAACTGAACTTCAAAGATCTATTTTCTTGACAAATTGTTTTAATAGTAAGAGTTTATATATTCAAACCGCTTGAAGAACTGGTTGCTCGGGCAATGAATGCTGGAAAATTGCATTTTAGGGAAAGAGCAAATATTAACTCTAAAAATATTCTTCATTGTCATTTATAGAAGTTTCAGAAATTGTCAGCGAATAGAACATTGTAGACTGATCGTTGAATAAGAATTTTCCATAATTGTTAGTGAACATAAAATTAACATTCTCTTTAAAGATATACCATTTTTCAAGCAGTTCAATGAATACGACATTGTTATTCTCTTCCGTCATTCATTTAAAAGATACGAGAAGTTTTGTGAATATGGAGTTTTTATTAATATTCGATATCGGATCCAGAAATATTGGAACTATTGCCATGGCAACAGAGCTAAAGCACGCACAGAGAAGCTGCTTGGCGCAGAATTACCTTGAACTATGTTGTGTTATAAAGTTCTCAGTTACTCTGATTGCTTATAGCAGTACTTTAAAGGAAAGTGTGTAGAGTGTAGCGGCTTTACCAAATCACAGTGGTTCCATCATTCTTCTGGTCCGACAACCACCATATTCACCAGATCTCACGTTTTGCAATTGTCCTCTTTAAAATAAAATCACTCTTGAAAAGATTATGTTTTCAAGATGTCGATGAAATCCAATAGAATTCGATGGAAACGACGCTAAATAAAGTGTATGGCTTGAGAATGGGACTACTTCAAAAGAGATTAAATGCTCTATTAATATGTTCTATTTTTATAGCACGAGTTCCGAACCTTTTTGGTCTGACCTCATATACGAACTAATTATACACTTTAATGAATATATTACCGTGCTGTTCAATGAATATATGCTTCATCTTTTCAAGGTCATAATCTATATTGGACATAATACACTATATTTTAGGCCTTAAATTCAATACATTTTTTGATGAACTAATATTTTTAATGAAATTAAAACTGTTATACTTTGCAGTGAATATGAAATTAGCCTATAATTTAAGTAATATGAAAATAATCTACTCTTCCATGAATATCAAATACTAAAATGTGAGTTGGCCCATTTATTAATATTAAACTGCTAGACGTTTTAATGAATGTGAAAAGTTCTTCTCTTCAGGAATATGTTGAATTGTTCTTTTTAATAAATATACAATATTCGTATTCATAATTGAATGTCAGATTTTCAGATTCAAAAATGAAAATGTCATATTGGAATTTATAATGTCTGTGAGATAAATCCTATCTGCAATAATGTTATACAGTTATATATTTTGATAAACATGGGAATATGAAATCGTAATGCTTTCCAATGAATATATAAGTGTCATATATTTCAGTGAATATGAAGCTGTCTGGTTTTTCAAAAATATGTGCCTCTGTTTAGTGAATATTAAATCATCTGACTTTCCAGTCCGCAGATATCTTTTAGCGCGTAGTAATATCAAGTAGGTACTCTAGATTTATAGTAATAATATATAGCGAGTAGTAATATCAAGTAGGTACTCTAGATTCATAGTAATAACATATAGCGAGTAGTAATATCACGCAGGTAATCTAGATTTATGTCAAACACAATTTGTTAGCGTCCGATTATTTCTGCTTTCTCTATCATTTTCAAACTGATAATCCTTTTGATAACAATCTTAGAAATATTGATTTTGGTCACCTTAAAAATTTTCAAACGCTTTATTCATTAAGATATCAACTTTTACTATGGCTTATTTTTTTTTAATCATATCACCCCAAGCAAGGCCATAATGCCACTGATGCGCAGGGGGCTACGTAAGGGTAAAAAGAATGAAAAAGAGAAAGCCGGAAACCACATCCTAAACAGGGAACAAGGGATGAGCCTCTTCACCTGTTCAATAGACGTGGGTGGAGTGTGAACCGGGCGATAGTTTAGTCTATCTACTCCAATTGAAAAAAAAAAGTGAGAAGATTTGAAAAGAGAAAACCGGAAACCACATCCTAAACAGGGAAAAAGGGATGAGCCTCTTCACCTGTTCAATAGACGTGGGTGGATTGTGAACCTGGCGATAGTTTAGTCTATCTATTCCAATTATTGCTCGAGTATTATAAAAAATATATTGGAAAACTCTCACTCTTATCCAAAAAGAAAAGATTTTGAATATGTTTGAAAAATTAAAAATCTATATAAGAGAATAACTAAAAATTTTACTAAAAAATTGATTTCCGTAAGTGATTATTTCAATGATGTTCAATAATCCCACTCACTAAATTTACCCAACTTGATCATCCCTCTTAAAGACATAGATAACCTTAGCTCTCCGCAAAACTTTATAATTTGTAGCTGTTAGCAATGTCTGACCTTTAACTAACTCTCACATTCCCCGTTTGCACAGGTTCATCGGATTGCATGTCGATTCCATCTTTCGTGATTATGTGGACGGAAAATTTCCATTTTATATTTCGCATTCTAAGAATAAGTGTCCTTTTTGTGTAGCTTTTATTTAAAACTTCCTGGATACTCACATGTTCTGTCAATGATATTCTAAGCACAATTCTTCAGAGCCACATACTGCTTTAAGTCGCTTCTTCATCTGTGAAGAGATTGTCCAAGTTTACTGATATATAGTGATATATACTGATATATAGGAAAATTGATATTATCTAACATTATTTACTTTCTTTTCAAGGAAAGCTTTCTGTTTCTTGTTAATTTGCTTAGTTTTTTAAGGCATCTTTTGCTGTTTATGATGCACATTCAGATTTTAATGCCTTATTTTTCATTCTCTGCTATTTCGGTCTTGAAATCTTCAACTCGAAGCTCTAATTGAAACTCATATCTCGTGCTTTTTTCTTCTCGTTGTAAAAATTATATCTCGTCCCTAAAATTCAAAAACCTATAATTTGAACTGAACCAAAAAATATTCTATATTATTTTTTCCTTTATTTTTTTACATTTTTTTTTTATAAGCGTTTCACCCCGAGCAAGGCATGTCACTGCCACTACTGCGCATGGGGCTACGTAGAGTGGAGAAAAGATGATTAAATATAGGAAATGTCAGAGGGTGGGTGATGGGCGGGTAAGGATACCGAGAATGAGGGTTGGGTAGATGAGAGTGTTCTGAGAATAGTTGGGAGTTAGTGTGATAGGAGGTGTCTATTGATCCTACATTTAAACTCCTGGAGATTGTAACTGTCGGGAAAGCAGACTTGTGGAAGGGAGTTCCACAGGCGGGAAGCGCGAGAAAAGAAGCTGTTGGAGTAGAATTTACGGTTACATCTTATTTGTTTAACTGTAAAAGGGTGGGACCTAGTTGCTAATCTAGTATCTCGTGTAAATTCGTGCTTAGGCGGCACCAGTGATCTAAGCTCATCGGAGCAGAAGCCATGAAAGTACTTGTAGAAGAGGCACGGGGAAGCCACATCACGCCGGTGAAAGAGCGGCTGCAGCCGGTCTGCCAAGTCAGTATCAACCACGTTACAGATCCTCCTTTGTATTTTGTCAAGAAGCCCAAGGAGAGCAGCAGGGGCACCCGACCAGATATGGCAGCAATATTCAATACACGGGCGGATGGTAGATTTGTATATGTGCAGAATAGATTCAGGTGGGAAAAACTTCCGGGCCCTGCACAGAGAGCCGACTTTCATAGCAGCAGATTTGGCAATGGATTCAATATAGTCATTCCATTTGAGGTCCTCCGAAAGTGTAAGGCCAAGGAGGCGTAGTATTTTACTCTCTGGGAGGCTAGCCTGTCCCATGCTAATGGGAGGTAGATGCGATTGTCTATGGTGGTTAGTTGATAACAGCTTTGTTTTAGAGGCATTGAAATTTACCAGCCATTTCCTACCCCAGGCCACTACGGATTGGAGGTCCCTTTCAAGTACGTCAGCGAGGTTCACTTTGTCGTCCAGACCTGGTTTCTGATCGATGCGAGAGTAGATTGTTGTGTCGTCGGCATACATGCCAACTTGGGATCTAATGGTGTCGGGAAGATCATTAATGTAGATCAGAAAGAGCGTAGGACCTAGGATAGAACCTTGAGGGACGTCCGCGTTCGTATGGTAGTTTTTTTTAATTGTAAATCGTAAAACTGATAAAAACTTGAAGCAATTTCTGTTGGAAATTTCTCATGTTTCTGACTCGCGAAACAGGCAGATAATCTTGTGACTTACAATTGAAAGTTTGTTTCTCTTTTTTTCATATTCAAAAGCGTTTGATTTTCTTTTGTTTTGCAACGACCCCTTCTCTCACTTCAGAATACAGAAACGGAGAAATATTTTCATTTTTCAATCGGAATTCATGCTAAAATCTGAAGAAAAATTAAATTATTTTGGGAAATTCTAAGCTGTTTATCATTTCTGTGTCGCAAAGATTTTTTTAGATACCAGAACGAAAGAGAATTGTCTTAAAATCCATTTGATCATTTTGATAATTAAATATAATTTGTGCTGCGTAATGTTCATGTTGCTTTCATTGTAAACATTCCTGTTTGCAACTGTACATTGTAATTCTGAAAGATTCCAGATCTAACGAGTTGTTGGGAACACCAAATTTCATACTTATTTAAAATGCATCGATTTATAACAGAATACAGCGTATAGCATGTGGATATTTTGAAAAAATTATCAAGGAACTATACAATTAAAGTACGTATTAAGTCGAGTAAGTAGGACAGAAAATGAGTTTAAATCTTTTTCTACACACGGACACGCACTCACAAACAAACACAAATATATGTTAATGTATTTAATTCTTTGCATCAATGTCTTCATGTCCGGGCTTATAGTCACGCAAAAATTGGAATGATTTATAGAGATACATATTAGAAAACTTGCATGTCAACTTTTGACGCTTCTTCTTGTAAATAAAACTATGTTATAGAAGTTTAGGTGTTTGTCTCCATAAACAGTGGACAAATATATTTCCTGTCAATGCAATATCTTAATTATCACAGGCTAGAAATGACTTCCAATAACATTTTCTTTCATGTCTGTATTTTCGTATCGGCATTTTATTTCCTGTTCCTAATTAAAATCTTAGCAAACACACAACTACAAACAAAATTATATACCGCTATCTATCTATCTATCTATCTATCTATCTATCTATCTATCTATCTATCTATCTATCTATCTCCGTCTGTTCCTAAATATATATCTATCTCAGTATGTATGTATGTATGTATGTATGTATGTATGTATGTATCTATCTATCTATCTATCTATCTATCTATCTATCTATCTCCGTCTGTTCCTAAATATATATCTATCTCAGTATGTATGTATGTATGTATGTATGTATGTATGTATGTATCTATCTATCTATCTATCTATCTATCTATCTATCTATCTTATTACTTTATATTTATATCATGCAATATCCTTATTCTCAATTCTCTCTCTCTCAATATATATATATATATATATATATATATATATGTGTGTGTGTGTGTGTGTGTTTCACATTAATAGCGTTCCTGAGTGATCAAAACGTTAGCGCTCTGTCTGTGAGACTCAGATTTCAATATCATCATAGTAATCGGGAATATTCTTGATGTTGTCGGCAAACAAGAGCCAATCTAAACGTGTGTCACCGTTGCAAAGTGGCTGCAAAGTTACAACACCGGTTCAGTGAATTTGAATAAACGGACCTGTTTGAAATCCGTAGGTGGTTGGACTTGCACCAAGTGAAAAGCCTTTGCATACAAATTTTCTTCAACCACATATCAAGAGAGATTGTGTGCCTTTTTTTCCAGGAAATCAATGTTGTCTTCGCAGCATAGTTGCAATATAAATGAGAGATTGACTCTCTTGGTATTAGAAGAAACATAAATCTACTTGGGTAAAAATCTGCAACAGGAATTACGTAGCTACTGGTTTTTATAAAGACTTAAACATTTTCAAATTTTTTAAAAATATATTAAACAATCAATTGTTTAATTTTTAATTAATTTTTCCACTTGCTATGAGAATCAAAAGTTTTGTTCAGTTTACACATTCTAAATCGATCCCAGTTCCACTAAATTTTATTTTTACATTTATTTATAATGATAATAAGCATAATTCGTAATCAAAACTAGTAAACAATCAATAATAAATTATCAATGCCACAATCTCCGATCATCTTCAAGTACAATTACGGCTTTTTCCGTTCTTAACCCTTACAGTCTGTCAGTTATTATTTTCTTTTATAGAAATATTTTTACAAATTATCAAAATTTACAAAACTTTTATCACGATACTTCACGGTATTTAAATTGAGTTCTTCTAGTTTTGTCAACTTATAAACTCAACTACGTAAAAACTTGAGTTAAAAATTATTTTTCATCTTTATTTCTTGAATAATGTGTTATTACTTACATTATTTAAAGAGATACAAATGTCCTTAACATTGGCATAATCAGGGTTTTTTTGACCATTGTGTCCATCCTTCCTTCTTTCCTTCCTTTCCTAAGCCTCTCCTGTTCCGAATAGTTTTGAACTGAATCAAGCGACACTCGAAGAAGGCCGGAGGGAAGAAGGGCGAAAAATGTGTGATGGCGACAAGGACGAGGACATTAAACCGACTGTAATGATTGTAACGTTACCTGCTTTAGTTTAATCGAAAATATACATTACTGATTCGGATTTTAAAGACAATAAGGAAGAAAAATATGATTTTTAACCAGAATAATTAGATAATAAAATAATATTAGCTTTTTAGATATTAGTAAACAATTCCTATATGATCGCCGCGTAAGACTTGTTTATAAATATCAATTTGTTTTCGACATATTTCTTTTTAAAACGAATGCGCCAAATATATGCATAAAGTCTTTTTTATTGCACATTTAATTGTATAATTCACAACTACTTGTATTTTTGGTCAGAAATTCTCTGATAAGCAGGTGTCACCATTTAACCTCGGACTAATGTATTCATCTTTGTAGCAATCAAAGCGTTTCGGCGGTTGTACTTTCTAGACTTTATCAGGTTTTTAGTGATCTGGGTAACCTTTAGAAAATTTTGAAGAGAACCCAGTTCAATAGATACCTGAAAATCAATTGATGTAAATCTATTTTTTCTTTTAAGGATCAAAAAGGAAATGTTTCTTGTCATTTAAAATGACACAAGTTTGGCATAAAATTTATATCTACATACTGTAAATTTTATTACAAATATCTGGCTGGCATTCCTTTCATGATGATTGTCATAATCACTCCTTTGTTCTAAAAATAAAAATCTAATCTAATCTAAAAAAGACAAACATTTCTGAAGATTTTGGTTGAAACTATCTGATGAATTATTACCCTTTACTCTTTGGATTATGTTGAAGATGAATTTTCTTTTTAGAAATATCCGTACTTCGTAAAGAAAATATTACGGTGAATATGTGAACAAATGAAAATATTTAAGTTAAAAATTTAGACAATAGTAGAAAATTCAATGCAGATATTGGCTGAAAAATTGTAATAAGAAGAAATGTATCCATCTTAAATTACAGAATAAATAAGAAATGATTCTCAAACGTTTTGATAACAGTAATAAAATCTTTATGCATTCTTTTCAATAACATTCATTTATTTAAATATGGCAGATAGAAGGCAAATTCACCTTTTAAAATGTTCTATAAAAATTGTCCTGAGTAATTGTTATTAAATATAATAATTCTACAGTTTTTCACAACACCCATTTAGTTGAAGTTTAGAAAGTACAAAATTACACCTAGAATTTTCCATAATAGTGGAACTGTTTCTTAATCATTCAAACAATTGTCATCAAACCACATTTCTGTTAATTTATCCTAACATCTTTTATTTATCTGGTATTTAATTGCCCAAATGAAAGTAAAGGATATTTCAAATATCTATTTTTTATTTAATTTAAATGCATATAATTTTTTTTAGTTTAAATCATGAATCATTTAGAAAACGAAAAGGTAAGAGAATAGCCACATGCTTGCATTTTATTTTATTAAAAACGATCCTCTAGCATCAATCCTCTAGATCAATCACCAATTTGTTTGACACCAAGAAAGGTGCGTATAAAAGAAATCGATTTGGAGAAATAGAGTTTCTTTTTTTTTAGTGAAATAAGTCTTGAAAAGCTATGAGCTAATTACGTAGATTTATCTTTTGTAATTACGTTTGGTGCCTTTGTACAACAGGTGAAATATTGATCTATTCCGTTATACTTTATTTGTCACATCTCTATTGCTTTGATAAATGATTCTTTTCCAGTTAAAGTCTATTTATCTCACATAGAAGCTGAAAGCGTCCATTACAAGCAGTTCATGATACCAAAAACTCATTTTGCACAGTCACTGGAATGATAAGTTTTTAGAATGATCATTTCAAGCGGTTTGTTAAACTGATCAAGATTAAAATTTGACAATTATCGGTTATAACATTTGAGAACGCCTGGATTAATTCCCCAGTAAATTCAACGCAAGTAAACACTGTGAAACGATTGCAAGATAGGCTTGCATGCAATTACAGAGACTACAAATTTTATTATCTACCTTTATCTATATTAATTGTTTTGAGATGACTTAGAAACAAAAATATCGGTACACGAACTTTCTTATCAATGGTTATTGAAAGTGTACAGCATAAAATCATTTGACTCAGCGTGCCTTTCTCATCTTTTTTCATTCGATTAAAATATTCAAAGATGTCAATTAAAAACAAAAAGAATTAATCAACTGATGTTATTTTTTGAAATGTGACAATGCAATATGCGAGTTCAATCTCTACCAGTTAATTAAAACGCGTGCGTTGTACACAAAAGTAAAGTTGAACTTTAATATGTTCTGATCTTAACTAATTGGAAGTGATAATATTCACATCTTCTGTCTCGGTCAATTAAGATGGGTTATCGTAAAAATATCATTCAGTACAATAGATTTAATCGTTACTTTAGTAATCGGAATCGGCTTACGGCCTATCACGTTGAATACACCGTTTCTCGCGCGATCACCGAAGTTAAGCAACGTTGAGCCTGGTCAGTACTTAGATGGGTGACCGCTTGGGAATACCAGGTGCTGTAAGGGTTTAGTGACGGATGTGCGTTGTGGTGCAGTGGATATCGGCTTGGAAATGGAAATCAGTGAGCCGAGTTCGAATTCCTGTTGAATACCATGTATTCACTTAAGCACTGGTACAAATCGGAAAGATATTAATCCGTCCATTCCCTCTAGTTATGTCTTAAATATCAACGTTAGAACTTGGGATCCTGCTCTTAAAAGCGAATTTTAATGAATCTAGATACTTGAAAAGAAAAAGTATTACTAGACACAAAACTTATGTAAAAACAACAAAAAATTGTAAAAAGAAAAAGGTATTACCAGCAATAAATAAATAAAAATTTAGTTGGCAATAAATGACACGCCGAGGTTGATATGCCATAACAACCAAATCTAATCGGAACTAGTTGGGAATGTCCCCTAGAGGTTGTTGTCCTTGAGAGGTTGATGTCCCCTACATATAAACAGTACAGGTTCATCATGGTCGTGTACTGACACAGGTGACTTTTGATTTAATGCTGAATTGAAATATATAATTGCCAAAGAAAATGTATTTTACTGAATGAGATTTTTACGGTCGCCCATCTTAATTGATCGGGACAAAATATGTAAATGCTCGCCATATTCAGTCTCTTTGAAGTTTGTTCTTTTATTGTCCTCTTTCCTCAATAAAGCTTACTTAGCTTCATTCACTATTAGCAAAACTCCTTTCATATAAATGAATTCATTATCTTATTTGGCTTGAAGTAATTCAAATATGTATCTCTGCCTCGCAAGAGAAATGAAGAAATTATAGAACTTGCATAAAACTCATGATATTTAGGCTTTAGGAAAATAAGATTTTAAGAATTGTAAATCCAGGGAAGAATTTGTTATAAATATTCAGTCAGTTAAGTGCCATACGTGATACACGCTTGGGCGATCATGTCTCGAAAGAGACATGACTGACTGGGCAGAAGATTTTCCCACAGTAGATTGCCATTGCTTTCTGCGGTAGACTGGTTGCCAACCAAGGCTACAGAACCCAATCTGTCCTGCTATTTAACCCATAACTGGAAGGAAGAGACGGATTAATACCTTTCCCAAGGGTATTTGCGCGTAAATATTAGATTGTTTAAAAATATGTTCGATTTTAGAATCAATTTTATTACTAAATTAACTATTTAAACAATGTTTAAATCAGTCAAAATAGAAATCCTGAGCATCTGTATATTTCTTTCATCGAGGTAAAAAATTATGTATGTCTTTACAGTAACAATCTGAAAGTTTATACGAAAAGAAATCTTTGATTGCTGTTTCTGCATCTAATTTGCAACGAAATACTTTTTGGCTTTAAAACTGTCAACATTCTTTTATAGTCTTCGCAAGTGGCTGAGTGATGAGGAGAATATGGTGGATGCAGCAAAGTCTCGTATCACGAGTCGGTGAGATTTTGAAGCGTCATCCTGGCAAAATATGGCCGAGCATTATCACAAAGTAGAATTTGTCCTCATTGACTAAAGGTGCAGGTCACATTTTGCTTAACTGAATGTGCACTTCATCAGCTGCCGACAGTAAACTTCTGGCGGTGAGATGCCATGATTAAATTCCAGAAATCTAATAGCGTGACCAACAGACAGTTTCCATAAATATTCTGTTGGTCAAATTTCTGTTTTGCAAATAATTTCGCTCCTTTGTTATGATCAAGCCATTGAGCCAATCGTTTAATATTGTCATAAAGTATCCATTTCTCATCCCAAGACACGATTCGATCACAAAATCTACTATTCAAATTCCGAGATACAGCATCGAGCTTTTTGACTTTCACAGGGTTTATATGGAACTCCTTCTTCACGTTGTCAGTTCTATTCAGAGAGTGTGATATTACTGTAATACTGATATCTATGCTTCTGATACATTGGCGTAGATTTTATTCGACTTGTTAATGCTGATTGTTAATTTCAGATGAAGGTTCTGTACCATATTAAGCTTCAAGAATCATATCCAGATTGCAGAACTTCAGAATCTAACACCGAAATGTCTGCTCAAAATTGGATCCACCGCCTCATTCTCTTTTAATGTGATTAGCTTTTTCAGAAGAATTATGACCAAGTTTGAATTCATACAAATAAAGTAAACGTACTTTTTTTTCATGTTCAAAACGATGTGTGGCCATAAAATATGTTAAGTTCTGTATGATACTGATATACATTTAACAAAGATGACAGTTTGATCATTAGTAATTCGTAGTATATTTTGTGCAACTATTATAATATTAAACTAGAAAACCTAAGCTATAATCTAAAATTGGATTTTATTTTTTATTAATCATATACATGATGTCATTAAAAACGACGAGAATCATGAAGGCATGTCTGTAATATTAAACAGACTTTTTGTTACTTAATCACCAGTTAATAATTATGCAAAGATAAATAACAAAAAAAACAAAAAAAACAAAATATACTACTATTACTAATACTACTAATACTAATGTTTTTGATTTTGTCTAAAGCCATTTTGTTTGAGTCAGATGCAAAAAATACTTTTATCTTTAAATTACATATATTATAAGTAAAATTTGTAAAAATGTTGAAAGCTACGTTTATTTTTAAATAAGTGTTAAATATTTTCTGAAGTGCATCATAAATATTTTCTGAAGTTTTCTCCTGAATCTCCAAGGATTTGATCATATAATAATTTCAAGCATTTTTACAAACCATTACTAAATTTCATATTCATGAAAAAAAATTATTTTCCTCATCGCTACAAAATAGCAGATTTACTAGTATTTATTAAAAATTAGTTAATTAGATAGAATGAAGAACATCCCGAATTAACCATTTAGCAGGAACCGACATTCGTAATTGATAAGAAAAAATTGGGACCAGAAGTATTGTAACAAGAATATCATTCAACAAGAATGACATTACAATATCTGCAGCATTAATAAAAAAATTGTGATTTGAAACAAATCACCTTTAAGATTTATGAATATATATATATTATTACTTATATTAGGGGTTACTAGATGCGGAAGAATTGCAAACACCATGAAGAAGAGAGTACAGAAAAAGAATGATCAGGGGGACAGAAGATAACGATTGACATTCCAGTAACATTTATGAAGAGGAAACGTGGTCTGAAATAATGGAACCAGAAGTACAACAATAAAACGACTTTGGTTTTTGTCAATGGTTACAGACGAATTAAACTCTGTAGAATAAGGATTTGGTCTTTGCTCTCAAAAACAGTTGACAAAATGGTTTAACATTCAATTTCTTTTGCATTGCTGCGCCGATTTCTTCAGCATAGAGTTGCCAGTTTTACTTCTAGATTTTAATCCTGATTCTTATCGTACAATCCTCTCCAAATGTAAAATTTACAGAAACGTAATGCCTGACCTAAACCAAATCGAACACTACAAACATTGTTCTTCCAAAACGAACGATATCGAAACTTAACGATTTTTAATCATTCTTCATTAGATTTAGAAAACTTATTGATGCTAACAAATATTATCTATTATCAAAGACTGGCACAAAAGGAGAAACTATTACGTATGAAGACAAACAGTCGAATACTTTCGTAAAATTCATTACACTAAAGCATTAATAAGTATGGCAAAAATAATAACATTTATTCACACCACTATTTATTATCAGTTCACATATTAAAATGTTTTAGAAGCAAAATTTTGGATAATCTCTTCACAGATGAGGACGATAACTGAGATGTAATTCTATAGAATAATATTGAAAACACAATAGACGTAACCTGTGAATAACGTCTTAGTGTTCATAAAAATAAAATAAAAAAACTCATACAAAGATTTAGAAAAAGACAGTTGATATTTCTGTGGTGTATAATAAAAAATAGAGAATTGGAGAATTTGATCCTCACAGAGCGTATTAAAGGCAAGCAGCACACAAGAAAACAACGAGTTACCTATATTAGTATATCTTTTGTAAATGAACTGGATTGGATCGTATAGGGATAAAACTTCTTTAGAGTAACAAACGATAAGATGTTGTGGAGAACCGTGATCACTTTAGTGACACATAACATAAAAGAAAAAAAGAATGAAGTAAGTAAGTAAAATCAAATCAGATTGAGGTTAAATAAGAAACACACCCTGATTGAGCACTCTGAAAGAATGGTGAACTTTGAAAAAAAGTAGCTATTCTGGCATGTACTCATCGCTCATTCAGTAATGAATTTGAGTACTCTGGCTATTGGGCGTGTATAATGACAATATACATGCTAAAATTCTGCCTTCTTCTACCATAGCCCAGTGGTAGAATCGCCCATAGCCCAGTGGTAGAATCGCCGACTCACGCCAATTCGGTCGGGTTTCAATCCTGGGTTAAAAGCAATCGGATTCTAACCGTACTGATGAGTTGTGATACAGCGACACAGATCTGTCTGCGGATGGCTATGTATATAGACTATTATTTTCAGATTTACGGCGTTTTGGCCGGTTTAAGTTTCGACCTTCTTTAGGTGATATTAGTTGAAAATTAGAAGCGAACAATTCATTTAGTCCGGTGGGAGATTTTTTAGTTAATTCGTCTTAATAGCAGTTAACATTTTTTTCTCTCTGGTATTGAGAAGGATTGAACTCACAAGTCATTGGGTCAAGTTACTTTTGAATAAATAAACCAGTGCCTTTGTTCACTGAGACATATATATATATATATATATATATATATATATATATATATGTGTGTGTGTGTGTGTGCGTGCGTGCTCGCGCGTGTGTGTAAAAATTCAGATGTAAATAAGATATATCTGTAAAAATCATACTATGAATATAGGCGGAAGGAAAAATGTACTTTACCGACGTGTTTCTACCCCAATTGATTCTGTCAAAGCAGAAGTAATGATCTTATTTTGAAAATAAATAATAAATTAATAGCTAATATGTAATATAATTCTGTGACATACGGAAATATGATTTCAGTCAAAAACAGGAATGTGGACAGTGACAAGCAAATGTGTGTTTTACGTCAAATGCAGCGGTTTCAAGGTCAGTATATATAAATAATGACAAACTGATTTCGGTCAAAGGCAGAAATATGCACAGTGTATTTAAATTAAAGTAATTTATTTGTATTTCAGTATTTCGATGACTCGTCTGAAATATGATTTGGCGTTAAAAACAATGACATACAAAAGCGTGTTTGAGTCGGGCAGCCGTTTTCTAGGACACAAAATATAAAAAATGGCAGACGGAACGTGATGTCGTCAAAGGCAGCTAGACCAACAGCAATAATCAGCGAAAATAAATAATAAATTTGCTTATCCATAGATGACGCAATTAAGCAGAAATCGTGTAATTTCAGTTCATATACGAGTGGATATATATACATAATTTAAATAAGTCCGTCAAGAAAGATTTACAATTATTTTATTAAATTTCCCGCATTCTAACATTTTTCCGTTTTGTAGAAGTTAGGGAATATACAATTGTTCATATTTTTTTCTATATTTACCAGGAAATTTAATACCAGATACAAAAACACCATAGAAGATGGCTATAAAAGTGGCCGAAAATGCTTTGGACAAAAAAATAATAGATATTTTTTTTTATTCCTTAACTTATACAAAACTGAAAATGATAGGATGATGGAAAAAATTTAATTTAAAAACTTATTTAATGACCGATGTTTGAAAGAATGTTTTCTGTCCAAATATACATGACAGACACGCAGAGATACACAGACATAGACACACATACATGCACACAAACACACATAAATATGTATTGGTACGAGACGGTATGTTAAATTTTTGCTTGGATAATGTACATTTAGAAATATTAGTTCATATGTCTAGAGATTTCAATCTTACGTCTCTTTATGTTTTCATGCAAACTGACGCTTAAAACAACGATTTGCTTGGATTGCCACAAAGTTTTCTTTCGCCTTATACTCACCCAACTTGACATCACCGTCAACATGCTTTCTGTGTCTCGGAAATGCGAACGATTGACGCCGACTGTCTCTTTAGCCGCCGCACCTATCTTCTGAGCGAGCCATCGCGGCTTTTTCACTTTCATTGAGCTGGAGAATGTTGTTGAATATTTGCTTTGACAGGTAAAGGCATGTCACTCTGAGCCAGAAATGCCTGAACGCGTCGACATTGTGTTCGAAATGGAAAATACACCAGAAAAATCCATTGATTTCGATCTCAACGCGTGCGTCTCGTTGCCGTTTGTGGCTTGTGTCTGTCAGAGTTTAAGTTGCAGGGCAGTTGAAATGCTGATGCGGACAAGCTTCTTGAACTATGCGAAAATTGCATCGACTGGGAAGATCTAAGCAGATTTTAGGTTTGACATCAGGAAAGAACGAAAGAAAGAAAGAAAGAGAAAGAAGAGATGAATACAGTGAGATGTTAAAAGAAAAAATTCGAAAAGTGAAGAGGAAGACGAAAATCATATAAAGAGAGACAGAGAGAGACAGAGAGAGACTGAGAGAGAGAGAGAGTGAAAGAGAGAGGAAAATGAATTATATTAAAAACAAAAAGAATAAAAGAGCATCACTATAAAGAGAGAAAATAAATATAAAACTCTCAATAATTTATTGAAAAATAATTTTGTTTTACTGCTTAAAAAAGTAAAAAAAAATAAATTGACAAACTAAAAAATTAAGTAAAGTTTTAGTTTAAAAAAGCTTTACTAGTTACCTATTTACCTTGGGATGGGTAAGTATTGATTTGTAACGAACGATATACTTAAATGTCAGTTAATAAGGCGTCAGTATCTGTGGGATAGTTAATTAAGAATTAAAATCGACCTTCTTCACTTTTACAAAAATTCACAATGACGTGTGAAATCCTGGTTTTTCCCAAATAGAAAAAGGATTGACCATGTGCTTAAAGAAAAAGTCCAAACCGGATTTCGCAAGTAGATGTTAAGATGGTTTTCTGACTAATGGTAGGAAATTGCAGGACCAATATGGATTTAGCAATTCAGAACGAAATTCTAAATGACTAGAAAAATAACCTCGATCAGAGTCAGTCACTCAGTCAGTCAGTCAGTCAGTCAGTCAAGGGATGAAAGCAGCAGAGACGACAAGCAAAAATATAACAGGAGAAGCTTCAAGTTGACCCGGATATTTGTCCTCTTTCTTTCTCGTGTGCTGATTCATTTTACTTCTTCTTCTCTATTCAAAGACATTATTATCAAACAAACACTAATGCATACATACGTACGTAAGCATAACCTCTTTCTAACACATTACTACTACAAACATTTCTACAGAACATTTCTACGAACTCTTGATAACTTAACTCATTATTTGTTTCTAATTGAACATCAATTTCTACCTATTCTTCTTATTCTTTACTTTTAATAAATGTTTTAACAGAAAATGTATATTTTTATTCTTACACTATTCCACACATTCCAACCTGCCGACAACCAAACTCTGATGAAAATCTGAAAAGTTTGGATAATAATTGTAAGCTGTAGTGAGTTTGATTATATATGAAACAAGGCCGAATTAAATAAACATTAACCATCTCCCTATAGTTACGTATCTTTCTAATGATCGTGTAATATTGCTTGGATTGGTGGAAAATATAAAAACCTTTAGAACTTTTATATATTAGACTTGAATATTCAAGCGGAGGCCTGTGTAACCAAATTGATATTAAATAATTTATTTTGCGAATATTGTCAAACTATATTTATATTTATATGACAGATATACCAGGTAAATTTCAGCAAATAACACCACAAAGATTCATTCTTTTGCAATAAATATATAACGATAAAACAAATATGACTTGATATCATTTGTTTCGTATATAAAAACTACGCATGGACCGTAAGGAACATAAAACTCATGTTATTGATTATATATTTTTATTAAGTAATAGAAACAAGGTGTTTAAAAATACAAACCAGATAATCAAAGATTAAACAGTAAGTTGCGAATATTGACAAGATAACAAATGAACGACTGTCATTATAAAATGAATTTAGAAGAAATAAAAAAAAAACAAGAAAAGGGTATTGAACATGGAGAAACTATATGTAAATAACGGTGTTGTAAATATAAACAGAATATTACGACTATTTTCTGAAAACATGAGAACAATCAAAATAGCACCTTTAAGTAAATGTGATAAAGAGAAAAGTGTACGCTGGACGAAGTACATGAAAACTGATTCCTCAACAATCATATCTAGTGATGAACATATGGTTGGTATAGATTTTGGGGTTTTCCCAAAAATAGTCAAGCAACGTGACTAAGATAAACTTTTGGAAAGATGGAGAGATATTTTATGTGAATATGATATGCATTAAATCAGTTTAGGAATTAAATTATAGTTTATTTCACGGTAGACGGTGATGTTAAGATAAATGCAATATATCATAATAAGTTGTTAGAGCAGACATTTTTAGATTAGCGCATAACGGCATAAAGGGTCTTTAAACTGAAACATATACTTGAGCAAAAAAGTTTCCTTCTTATCTTGTAAGGATTATGTCGCCGACAAAGATCTCAGAGAGACCAAATTAATAAAACGACCCCTAAACTCTTCGATTTTTAACTGAATAGAAATGGTGTCTGTCTTTAAAAACATGAGAATGGAAAACAATATTCCAAGGAATATGACATCTGTCAAGTAATAGAAAGAAACGTCAAAATAAAAAGAACAGAATGATTAAGAATCAACGATTAAAGCACCAATGAACATTTTAGAAGATTTTATCACTTAAATAATAACTTATTCAGACATTTGTCTTAACAAAATGTTTTTTATCCTATATGATCGGAATTTTTTCTCTTGCTAGAATATTTACGAACTTATGTGAAGTGAGGACAAATACATGCAGTGAATTGGGCAATTTGTTAATTTTATTGAACAATTCATCTTGAAAATAGATGAAACGTAAGAACAGAATATCATGGAATCAAAAATAAAATATATATGAATATTGGCTGATTCGTTAATCTTGCTTTTTTTACATTGAGAGGTAAATGAGTTAAAAACTTCATAGTTTGAAATTGTTCAATATTTCTACAAATCCAGAATTAATATTTATTTGTCTGTAAATAATTTACACAGCTTGAATTAGAATTAAACATGTTAACATGTTTCAATTGTTTTATTTATTTTTACAATGTTTGTAATACTCATCTTTCACTTCTACTTTGAACTATGAATCCAGGACTTTGAACGTTTAGTTATCGTTTTCTTCATTACCACGAGTTACGATCATAAGAACAACCCATTCATCTGCGTGAGAATGCTTCAATATTTTGCACATAACGTATGAAATACGTGGGATACCCTGCGCTCGTCATCCACCAGGGAAGGTAAAGCAGTCTCAGTGGCTAAAGCTATACAGTCACCTTGCCGCCGCCAGCAGATTTTGCCACTGGACAGAGTATTGTCATTTTTGTAGAAGTTTCCGTCTCTTGCGATTTAAGCGTTTGCTTTTGATCTTTAACGAATCTACAGCGGGCACGTAGCAACTATTCGCTTATTTTAGCTCCCGAATAGATCCAACCCGATGCATGTTGAATCGTGATCTGGAGACAATGGGAACAAGGTTTCAGGTTCAAGCCAGTGATGCCCACCCTTTAAAGGAAGAAAACAACTGACCGTCCAAGGAATCCACGGCACCCGACCTTAATATGTAACGCATGACATGTAGGCCCCTCTTTTCCAAGCAGTCAGATTGCAGCGATTCTTAGCGGTTTTTGTTTCGCTCGTGCGCCTCCTCTCTGTTCTCTTCTCACGGAACCGTTAATTCTACTAGGAGGTCACACCTCTTTGAATCGAATAGCGCTAAAATGTCAGGGCGTGCGTCTGTGTGAATGATTGTTACCAGTAATTGCAGAGGTGTTCTAAGATAAACGTACATCATTTAATCAGGTGCTCCAGTCAGCAGCGTCATGTTTAGACATATCTGGGTCTTTTACACAGAACTTTCACCTTCCTTGTTGAAACTGATCTTAGATTGTCTGGCCGTTACGGGCTGTTTGTGGGATATATCAAACTGTGTACTAAGTCGATGACCATTTCCATTATGATGCTACGTGAACATCTGTATTGATTGTGTGTATGCATAAGAAACATGATGTAAAGTGCTTTGATCAATTTGGCACAATGAGCGCCCGTGTAAGTGTAACCGACAGGTGGGTCGTATTTGGTAGGAGATCGTACAGTGCCTCGCAAACGTTTACGACACATTACAAAAATGTGTCTTTAGGTATTTGTAACACAAATTAATGAAAATTTTGGAGATTGACCTGGCCATTTCATTCTATCTGAACTTTTAAGCTTTGCATGTTAAGCTTTGAATATTGTATTATTAAAGACCCAATTTGGTTTCAAGCCCAGCGAATGTGCAATCTGACGTAAGTTTCTTTCCAAAATATCCCTATAATATGCTCCATGCACCCTCTCTTCTATTATTTCAATGTTCCTTAAACTTTGTACACTAAAGCGATCCCACATCATATTGATCCGTCTCCAAGTTTTACTATTGAGATAGTATTCTTTGGCGAATATTCAGTACCTTATTTTTTCCAGAACTTTGCCACGGCATTTTTGCCAAAATATTCAATTTCCATTTCATCTATTCTAAGTACATTTTCTTGAAGGTTTGAAACAATATTAGCTTGCAAAATCCATTCTAGTAAGAATGTTTTTTTGCTTAAAGAGTGTTTTTCTATTACTTGGAGTCCTCGAAAAGATGTTATATCGAAGTAGTGAACGGCTAATTCTATCTGTACTTAATTTTATTCCACTTCTAGTCCTCCAGGAAGTTTTTAAGCCTTACTGATCGATCGTTGCCAACATTTCTCGTCAATAATCTTGCCGTACGACCCGTTATTTTTCAAGGACGGCTAGAGTTTTTTTTGGTAGGGGGGACGAATGAAATGACAGGTTTTCTAGTGAGGAACTATCGTACCAGCTGAACCCAATGGCATGTTAAACTGAATAGATCCCTTCCTATTACCAAGTACATTTGTATGAAGGTCAGCAATACATTGACGGAGGTCTTGATCTTGCTTTATTTTGCTTTATTCCATTTTGTCAATGTTTAAAGGATGGTAGACATAAAGAAAGACGCGATACTTTTGATCATTCCTAATCATAAGATTAATATGAAACTAATTTAAAAAAACAATCCAATCATAATTTAAAGAATTCTAAAATTTGAACATTTTTATAAAAAATATGTTATAAATAAAAAATGTATTGTAAACTTTTGACCTACTAAATGTTGATTTTTCTTTGTGAAATAATTTTTGGAATTTAAAAAAATATAATTGTTTGACTGAATACCTAAATATATGTCCTACGAGCAGTAAACGTTTAATTAATGGAACCCGATTAGAAATACATATAAAAATTGTAATGTGTTGTAAACTTTTGCGGGACATTGTAAGTAGATCGCAGGAAGAATGATATTGTAAATGGCGTCATTACAATAGCTTCACCAGATCAGTATAACTCCATCTATTCCAAGCACATTGTTTTGACTGAGAAACAGCAGTAACTTTTCGCTTCTCTTCCTTGAAATTCTTCATTGCTTCAATCACCATGTCTTCTCTACCATTTGGATTGCATTTAGAGAAAAACTGCTTGTGCAGCCCAGGCTAGTTCGATTGGTCCGAGTTACAGCCATATCATCCTTTTGTTACTTAAGATATAGTGCGATATATCAAATTTGAAATGAATGTAAACATAATTTAAAGTTTAAATTTTAAGTTTAAATTAGAAATTCTGAGATAAGTTGTCCTACATTGCGTTTTGATGATTAAACTTAGAACGTAACTGAATGCCATCTGAAAGTTTTTTTTATTAAGAATAAAAAGATTGCAGTACAGATAATGTGTTTAAGATTGCAAATTGCACTGTGTGCACGATAATTGCGCGTGCAAGTGTGGATTGCAGCGTTTGTTATAACTTAACAGATTTCTTTTGTAGTTTTGAGTTCAATTAGTGCTGAAAGATTTATATATATATATATATATATATATATATATATATATGGAACGCCTAATGAGAAAAAATATTCTCTTGTATTAAATGAAGGAATTGATTCAAAAGTAGACCGGATCGTACAAGGATTGAGACCATTGAAGTAAAATAAATATTGAATATGGCATAAAATATTGAATTTGGAATATCGCACTATATCTAAATCTCATGCGTAAAAATGGAGCCACCAGCAGCAATGCTAATCCAAGCATATTCAAGTACACTGGTTTGATCATATCAGTAGAGACATTTTTCTCAGTAAATTGTATATTGAAATGATAAATACATAGAATTACTATATATAATATGAAATTAACATAATTAAATCTAATCACTGCATCATACTATGATAAAATATAATTACACTTTTGGGCGTCTTTAGATATATACAGTTCCTGTAAATGTTTGAAGCAAATCACATAGCGCTCAGGTAGTTTTATGATGTTCAATTAAAGTTATTTTTTCACACAAATGCTGATGTTAATTTGCTGCTATAAATTCCTTTTGCTCAATTCTTGCTAACAATATATTATTAAAACATACAACTTCTTCTACTGCTCGTATTATCTGCGATTAATGACAGTAGACGCTGGAATATGTCGAGATATGTTCAGTTGAAAATGCTTGAAGTATTCATTCAGCGACACACTGCGCTCATTCAGGGGATAAAATTGTCATATGTAGAAACATAAAATATTAAGCTGTAAATCCTTGCCATAGAGTTATAAGTAAGGTTTTGGTTTATTAATAAAATTACTGAAATTACTGAAAGAATGAACATTTGTGGAATGTACCTTCCTTAAAGTTTTGGATTCTGAAAGGAACTTCCTGTGCTCGTTTCTCATTGAATATAAAATAAAGTTAAAACGCGCGTAAAACATATGCAATCGATTATCCTAGAATATAAACATCAGCTGCAAATGTTATAGCTTACAGCATTGCCTGTTAGAATTAAAATGGATTACCACAGCAAAAGTTAAATGAAAGGTCCCAGCTGTCGAGTGATTCAAAACAAGATACGTAAAGATTAGATGCTGGGTGAACTTTTCCGGGAATTTATAATTAGTCAAAGAATGATTATTATAATAGATTCGATTTGCAAAATAAAAGCTAATTGAGCATAAAACATAGAACATAAACCGGCATCAACCGATTGTTTCATATACAGTGTGAATTCTAAACGAAATTGTATGCCATCCAACAATCGTTGAATTATGATCTGTTGAAATAGCTAACGGGATTAGTAGAATCTATATATATATAGAATATAACTTTACGCTAGAATAGGTTAATTCATAACCCATTTAGATAGATAGATATACATATCATGAAGTGATAGTCAGTTTGATAGATTCTTATCGAAGTGACTGCATTTGATTCACGAAAATATAAATATATGCAAAAGATTTCTTGACATAAGAAATTAAGCGGAACATGCCTACTGTAGAACGACAGTTATTTTTTTTATTTTTAAACGAAATTGTTCGATTATCCAAGGTAGATAACTCCCGTTAAATAGGTTAACTATAAAATATAATATATAAAACAGCATGATTGCGTGATTGAAGATAAACCGGTTGTATTTGTGAAATAAATTGATGGAATCGATTATCCAGGAATGTAACCGTAAGACCGAATCCCTAAATATAAAATATTACGCTACTAGTGGCACGTCTCAGTAATTGGATGAGAGATATATTGTTTTTGTAAGTAAGGAAACCAATACACGCAACAAATGTGTAACCATAAAACTGGACTCATTATGCGCTTTTAAGTCGAAACTAACGTTTTAGTATAAAACGTAATGCCTTATGACGGAATAAATGATTGGTCGATTGATGGTGTTGGAGTGCAAAGTAGTTTAACGAATTTGATTCTACTTGAAATTATTTTCTGCTAGAAAATGTGATGACTATGTTTTAAAACGTGAAGCAAAAAGAACACGTGGTTCATTAGACCGCATTTATCTAAAATAACAGATCCAATGTTATAAAAATCAAAAGATTTTGGTATGAAAATCTTGCTATAAACCTTACTTACGACGCAAAGGTTACCTGTCTTGTAACGCTAGACTTTGTATTCAAATTGTAAGAAAATACCTGAATTATTTATCATATAACCTTGTGGCAAATAGGTTTTAACAAGAAACATACCACATTTTGAGTGCTAGTAAGAATCTTGCAACCAGAATTAGTAGTTTCCGTTTTTCTAGAATGTAACTTTATGCAAATGACTTGGCAAATGATTTATTACATTAAGCACAGTACAGTTACCCCAAACCGAATTTTGTTTTTGGATTTATAAACGTAATTGTGTGATGATTTATCCAGAGAATATAAACTTCATTTGGAGATACCATTGATGAAAACGTAACTCATTGGTGCGTGATATTGATATTTTTAATTTATAACATAAGAACGAGTAACCTACCTAAAGAGATTGTGTCATAGGATAGCAGACAGAGACCAGGAGTGATAATAAAAAGAAAATTTACAAAAAGCGACAAAGCATAGAAAGTTGTAAAATGTGATCGCCCACGTCTTGAAAAGACACTTAACAAAGAAAAAGGAAGTTAATTAATCGTTCGATTTTCTCAACGAATTGATTCGATTCTATTAACAAAATAAATGTTCTTAAGTTGGCATAGCAGACAACATGGCATACAATAAAGTATTAAACATTTAGCGTAATATATCTGGTAGCGATTGATAGTTACGTTGCGGATTGTTTTTTAATGAAATTTTGAAGCAGCAGAAATTTTATTGAATATATTTAGCATCCTCTTTACTTTAATAAACCAGGTATATATATATATATATATTTATATATATATATATGCACAACGGTATTTAGTAAAAAAAAGAGGGAACTAAACTATATTCAATACAATTTTGCATTAGATAATAACAGCTTACAGGAATATATATATATATATATATATATATATATATATATATAGTGTAATGTTATTACAATGGTTTATAAAAGCACTATATCACTCTACAGAAATTTTCATATTTCAGAACAATATTGATTTTCTTCAGGTGGTATTTTTAAAATAAGCAGTGAAAATCATTTATTGTAGAAGTATAAGATGAAACCATTTTTATTCAGAAAATTAAGGATGAGTGTTTGAAGGAAGTTAAACAGTATGATTGTTGGTGTGTCAATATTGCTCAATCAAAAGGAAGAATTCGGTTGAACTATGAAGTTGAAGATTTGGTTCCCGTAGAAAACAAATGTAGATTAATGTCATAACATGATACTTTTTCATTTGTCTAGGTATGATACATACTAAGAATAAGCATTATTCAAATGAGTAGAAAATTTTAACAGCAGGTTGGATTTTAGGCCTTAGGATACAAATCCTATATCATCCATCAACCAGAATAAATTGCACAGAATAAATTGCACACCAGAAACATCAAATTCAAACGACTACAACATTTGGGAAAAACCCAAAGTAAAATTACACACCCGGAAAAGAGAATCGAAATGGCTAAAAGCTTTTCTTTCTCACAAGTCAATGCGAAAAGTGAACTCTGGATCCTGATTGGTTGACAAATCGAGAAATTCAAAATACATCAAGATTCAAGCAATCAGTCAGTCGGTCAGTCAGTCAAGAGGGTCAGTGAGGGACAGCAGTTCGGTCGATCCGTCACTCAAGCAAACAGTCGATTTGTCAGTCAGAGAGTCAGTCATGCCAGTAAATCCCGAGAGGCGCAATGTTAGATGCACACAGTCCAAGAGGCGCCTACATCAAAGAAACCAGTGCCAACAAACTAAACTTTAGCCCACTAAACCGTTACAAACGTAAAGAAGAGATGAAACACCTTGCAACGGCCATAAGAATTTTCACATCTCTCAGCAACCAGAAAGAAGAAAGTAACACTAAATTATGTAGACTGATACATCGTCTTACACATACACTATCAATTACTACTATCTCCGTTTGACTCTCTCTCTCCCCCCTCGTGAATTGTCATTCACACGCTTTTTCAGCACAATTTGAAACACATTCCTTTTCCACTTAACGGCTGATACATAAAAAGGAAAGAAACTTTGTGCTACTACTCTGTTTAGTTACACTCAAAGCAGACATTTTTATCTTCCACCAACATTCACTTAAATCCAAAAGACACTTTTTTATTTACTATTCACCAACATTCAGGCAAATCCAACGGATACTCTTTCATCAAACACAAGATATGCAGCAATGTACAAATTGTTCATATTGTATATATATTGTCGAATACAAAATTTTCATATTTTATACAACATTTCTTATTGAGTTGTCTTTTCTCGTAATTTGTGTTGTGTTTTTGTGGACCGGATATCCCGCATTAAAACCGCCTTTTAATTCGGGTTGTTCTAGAACCCTACGAGGTTTTTAAAATTTGAGTTTGTACTACCTCGTCTGTTAAAGGGAGTGGATTGTTTAGGTTAAAATTAGAATTAAGTAATTATGGTATACTAAAATATATTGGGCTTATAAATATCAAATACGTATATTGTAGGTTATTAATTTTAATAAAATAATTTCATGTAATATTAGATCATATGTTGAACATTATATTTAATTAAATTTAGAGAGAACTTTTTCTGATGTTTACATACGACTGTGAACAGTACTTTGTAAAAATTGCAAAAAATTCTCTTTAAATACTTATTTGGTTTTCAACTAAATTCTCACTATTACTTGAGCAGTATTGATACACCTAAAATTATATTGTTTAACTTCCACCAACTACCTCTACTCAATTTTCTGCATAACCGTGAACTCATCTTATATTTGTAATATAATAATAATATACTTATATTTATAAAATAAATAATTTCACATTTATTTTTAAAATTTCACGTGAAAAAACACTACTGTTCTGAAACATGAAAATTTTTGTATAGTGATATAATGTTTTTATAAACCATTGTAATATCAAAATTGTAATATTAAGCTCTACTTTGTATTGAGTACTCTTTATAACAGTGGTTTCTTTCACTTCCTTATAATATAATCTATCTATCTATCTATCTATCTATCTATCTGGATGTATGCATATATATATATATATATATATATATATATATATATATATATATATATATATATACTGTCACGTTCACAGAGAGAAAGACAATAACGTGGCAACGTCAGCTCAGTTTGTTCTCTTTGCTACGAGTTATAGAACCTTTTGCCGCTCATTCTCTTTTTATTTTATTTTTGCAATAATGTCATACATATAAATATATATATATATATATATATATATATATATATATATATATATACATTCTCTCTATTATAACTATTATAATAAAGACAGTTGTGTGTGTGTTTTATATATATATATTTCTCTCCTGTCCCGCTTTGAATTATTTTCTTTTTTTCTTATGTCTTAATGTAAGATACTCAATAGTAGGCACATCAATACATATGGACCCACACGTTAAATAATAAATAGCTAAGTGGAACACATCTGCAGTAGAAATGCTTGATTCAATTATGAGAGAATATATGCACATGCCGAAGATGGCCAAGTACAAATGACGCATTAAACTGGTTTTACCTCGCAAAAGTTGGATTGTTGGTTTTGTGAACGATAGTTCCCCGGGATTCATTATCATTATAGAAAATGTATTATCTTAGAATATTACCTTATGTAAACATTGACAAATATTAAATAACTTATGAACTTAATATGGTTGAAAAGAAAAATATAGAGCATGATATTTATATTAGATATTGCTGTATCTCATCTTTGTCGATAATAGTTTGCAGATGTGCGTTGTGGTACAGTGGATATCGGCTTGGAATGAGAAATCGGGGAGTCGAGTTCGAATTCCAATTGAATTCTTTACATTCACTTACGCGTAAATACCCTAGCGAAAGGTATTAATCCGTCTATTCCTTCTAGTTATGGGTTAAATAATAGGACAGATTGGGTTCTATAGCTTTGGCTGGCAACCAGTCTACCGTAGGAAGCAATGGCAACCTACTGCGGGATATTCTTCTGCCCAGTCAGTCATGTCTCTTTCGAGATATGATCGCCCAAGCGTGTATCACGTATGGTACTTAACTGACTGATTGCTGTATACTTTTATGATAAAATGCCAACATATTCCAAATATTATATATTAAAATAATTTATAGCTAATCCTAAAATATAACGTTTAAATTCGTTAAATATGAAACAGTATTTTAAGCAGAATATAATTATATGAGATTAGGTACTGGATTTGAAACCCAAAATTTCATCATTTCCTTGTCACTGAAACTCCTCCTTAATTTATTTTCTTCTCCTATGTGACAGTTTTCTACAGTACGTAGGCGAACATAGTTCTTTCTTATTTTGCGTGGTTCTTAGTAGTTTTTCTCCCTTTGAAAAGCCTCTAGCCCTCGCATTTTGCCAAACGTTCGCGCAAAATCACTGCCTTTCACCATCTTGATTGCTCTCATTAGCCCTCGTGGCGATTGGGTTTTCCAAGCCCTGTTTTTTTTTATATCTTAGTGTAAAAGAATAACACATTAAGTAAAAGCTACCTACCATCAACCGATAGTTAGGTTGTTTGATCTATCTATCTATCTATCTATCTATCTATCTATCTATCTATCTATCTATCTATTTGTCAGAATGTTACAAAAATAGTTGCTATATAGTGTGTTGCATTTTGAAGTTTTAATAGTATTCATGGTTTACATTAGATGAATTTTTGTATAAATAATAATTAATGTATGCTCTTTAATATTTTTAGATTATTTTCAGATAGAAATATTCTTGACGTATAGAAGTTCTTAATTGTGAACATGACAAAACAGGATCTAAGTTTACTTTTCTTGCATGAGTTCAAACATAGGTACAGTGACTACCATACTTCTGCCAATATCAACAGCGCATAAAGAAATAGGTTCACTAGTGACCGGACTATACGAACGGGATTTCAGAAATTCCGTACTGATGAAGAAAGCGTTGAAGAAGGTAGAGGACGGTTATGAAATCTTGAAAACCAACAACTGCAAGCAAAACCCATGTCAAAGTGTCATAGAAATGTTTCATAGGTTTGGTATCAGCACTGCAACAGTCACACACCATTTGCAGAGTATTGTCAAGGTGAAAAAGCTCGATAAATGGGTTCCTTATGATCTCAATGAAAATCAGAAACTTATGCGTTTTAAAGTGTGCTCGATTTTATTTCTGTATAGCACTAATGATCCCTTTTCTGTCCGAATAGTCACTTGTTTTGAAAAGCGGATCCCTTATGAAAAATGAACGTGTCAATGGCTTGATCGTGATGAGTCCCCCCAAATGTTTTAAAGACAAAATTGCATCAGCAAAGAAATATGGCGACTATCTAGTGGTAAAAAAATTAATGTTATCCACTGCAACTTCCTGGAAGTCTATCAAGGCATTAATGCAGAGCTTTACTACAATCAAATTGCTGAAATTCATGCACGCTTGCAAAAATTGAGACCTGCATTTGTGAAACGAAGTTGTCTAATTCTGCTTTACGATAATGCGTGGCCACATGTTGCAAGAATCACTTGAAAACTCCCAGAGTTATCATACTAGAGTTTACCACACCCTCCGTATTCTACTGATCTTTTATCCACTGATAATAATTTTTAAGCAATTAAGCAGTTTTTTTAATGGTGAAACGGTTAGGGTCAAACTAGAGGTGGAATCAGCTTTGAAAGATTACGTTACATCAGAGCCAATAACCTTTTATCAACAAGGAAATAAATAATCTTGATTGATGGCAGATGAGCAGAGATGCATAAGGCTCGTATTTTGACTAATTTCAGCATGTTACAGGCAAGTTTTCAAGAATAATATTATGTTTTTGAAATTGGCTATTATTTTTTATTAATCTAATATCTCTACCTGATTGTTGCTTCCTATCTATCTATCTATCTATCTATCTATCTATCTATCTATCTATCTATCTATCTATCTATCTATCTATCTTGGGAACAAGAACTTGTTATTATGCTTAGAAAGCTTAATTTGCTAAACCTATTATAACTGAACAGTGAGTTCAATCCACACTGGGTACCCTATACTTGTGCCTCATCTAAGCGGTGCTTAGAATATCTATGTTAGTTTCTTCATAAAGAAATCCACTAAAATAACACAGAAGAAATGCTTGTTAGAAAATAAAAGGATTAAACAATTTTTGAATGTCTTCCTAAGCTTTCTTCATGGATGGCAAAGAAGTAATTCCGTCAGTAAACAATCTTTTCTTTTTTCTGATTTCGCTTCTCGAACATCTTTTTTACTATTTTATTTTGGCGTTTTGCTTTCTCGCCTCGATTTTAGAGACAATCTTCACAAATTCCCCGAAGATGTTTGAAAGTCTGTCCTCGTTAATGGTGTTTGAGAAATTGCTTGGGTAACTTATTTTACTAGTTCTGGAAAAGAAGTAAAACCATGATGTGATATAAAGACTTTTCGTTGATAACAATCAATTCTTGAAGCTTTGATTCGGAATTCAATTTGCTCCTCAAAATCCCAGTTTTTTTTATCTGTAATACTCAGCCGCTTCGGAGAGATATCATCATTTTCTTGATGTGTTTCAGGGAAAGAACAATTGTGAAGTAAACATATAAAAATCGAAAGAAACGCTGACAAGATTTTTGAAAATGACTTGAGGTCAAATTTTCTAACTAAACTTTTGTGTGCATTTTGTATATTTTAATTATATATCAGTATTTTATTATCTCTTTAATTCCTATGGATTTATAATACGGCCATTCTTAGTGTATATCTTATTAGATTATGTTATAAGTTGACGACTACATGACAATTGCAAACTGGTTTTGTGGTTGGAAGGATAAAATATTATTTGCATCACAGGTCAACAAGTGAAATGTTAACTTGAAAATAGGAAATGCTATTTGCGAATTCGTTAAAAACAGTCAGATACTAGCAGACATGATACAGTATATATAAAAAAAAATGAAATTCCGATAAAAGAGATATTTCATTTTCCTATTTATTATCTAACATTTCACAAGAGGTTTATATTTTTTATTTCGTCTTTTCAGGAAAAATTAGCTTTTCTCTTTCTTGTCATAAGTGTGTAAATATTACGTGTTTTATTAATGAAAATCTATAATGATTAATCTAAAGGAATGGGAATTCCGTCTGTTGTTAAGTTTGATTCACTAGTTAGATATCGAACTCGGGAAATTGCATCGCAATGAAAGCTACAGTGTCCCCTGTTCAAATCATTACTGATAATTTTGACTTGATCAAAATGACACGGAAATCGGTTCAATAGCGTATTTACATCAACTGACAAATATCTAATAAAACCTGGTAGCAAAAAAGTGCTGTTATTTACTCATTGGATAGATTGCTGCTATAAAATGACATGGATGATGAGAAAGGGACTACAAAAGAAAAAACAAGGAAGAGAAACTTCAAATACCAAAGTGAAATAGAGAGAGAGAGAGAGAGAGAGAGAGAGAGAGAGAGAGAGAGAGAGCTTATGAATTTCAATCGTCGTGTGATGTAACAAAAATATTCATTTTTTTTTTTAATCATCTCACCCCAAGCAAGGCATTCCACTGCCACTATTGCGCATGGGGCTACATAGGGGAAGTTAAAGAGAAGGAGTGGTTAGACATACGGAATGTCAGGAGGAAGGTGACAGATGAGTAAGGATAGTGAGGATGAGGGTCGGGCAGATGGGAAGAGTGTTTGATAGAATGGGAGCAGGTTAGTGTGTTAGGAGGTGTCTATTGACCTTACATTTAAACTCCTGGAGATTGTAGCCGTCGGGGAAGCAATCATTTGGAAGAGAATTCCACAGTCGGGAAGTGCTAGGAAAGAAACTGTTGGAGTAGAAGTTACGGCTGCATTTTATCGGTTTCACTGTAAATGGGTGGGGTCTAGTTGCTAATCTAGTATCTCGTTCAAATTCGTATTTAGGGGGCACTAGTGATCTAAGTTCATCGGAGCAGAAGCCGTGGAAGTATTTATGGAATAGACACAGGGAAGCCACGTCGCGCCGGTAGGAGAGAGACTGCAGACGGTCTGCCAAGTCGGTATCTATCACATTACAGACCCTCCTCTGAACCTTATCGAGAAGCCCGAGGAGAACAGCAGGGGCACCCGACCAGATATGGCAGCAGTATTCAATGCATGGGCGGATGGTAGATTTATATATAGGCAGGATAGATTCCAACGGGAAAAACTTCCGGGCCCTACACAGAGAACCGACTTTCATAGCGGATTTAGCAATGGATTCGATATAGTAATTCCATATGTGGTCCACTGAAAGTGTGAGACCAAGGAGGCGCAGTGTTTTACTCTCTGGGAGGCAAGCCTGGTCCATGCTAATGGGAGGTAGGTGAGATTGTCGATGATGGTTAATTGAGAGTAGCTTCGTTTTAGAAGCATTAAAATTTACTAGCCATTTCTTACCCCAGTCCAATATGGATTGGAGGTCTTTTTCAATCTCGGCTGCGAGGTTAGCTTTGACGCCTACGCCAGATTTTTGTAGGAGGCGAGAGTAAACTGTGGTGTCATCGGCGTACAAACCTATTTGGGCTCTTATTCTTTACGTAGAATCTTTTTATAGCCTGAATGATGAGGTATCGACCACAAATGACGAGCTTCCTAAGTAGTGACCAAGTTTTCAAATCTTGCCTGAAGTTCTTTTTGTATTTCCAATTTCGGAGTTAAATAGCCGAAGGATAGATCGGCTGTGAACTTTTTTGAATAAGAGAACGAAAACTGCAAAAATATGTGTAATCAGGATGAACAGAAGAACTGAATTTAAAAAAAAACTTGCCTTTTCTTTTCAAGAAAGCTTACATTCTGCACCATTTAGCATTCAAATTAAAAAATGAGGCATTCGAATTAAATTATAAACAATTCAATTTTAAATGCTGGAATATTTTGTAATCTATATACAGCGCCAAGCAAAAATTTACAACACGTTACAAAAATGTTTTTAAGATAATTCTAACATAGTTATATTAATTAAACTTTTACTGCTTGTAGAGAACATATTTAGATATTCACTGAAACAATTATTTTTTTAAATATCTTCAAATATATAACCCAAAAAGAAAAACCGATGTTTAGTTACTTAAAAGTTTACAACTTATTATTTAATTACAAAAGTTTTTTTCATAAAAGTGTTCACATTTTATTATATTGTCCCAAATTAGCTTAGGTTTGTTTTTAGAACATTCCAGATTAATTTTATGATTACTTTTACTAAGGATTAAAAGTATTTCGTCATTCTTTTTCTGTCAACCGTCCTTTAAATAATGACAAAATGGAGAAATCAAAATAATTGATCATCACCTTTGTAAACTTATTGTTGACCTTCATTCAAATGGACTTGGTGATAGGAAGATATCTAGTCACTAGAAGACATGAATATTGGCGAGAAAAATTTGCAACGTGTCCCGAGTTACTCGTAAAGAACTTCAGAGAGGACTCGAAGTAAGTAGAGTAAAAGTGATTACAGATACAATTAGTCTTTTATTTCGTCGCTATAACTTCTTCTTGAGGACTCCAAGAAAAGAGACAAAAAACACTTCCTAAGCAAAAACACGTTCTTGCTAGCCTAAACTTTGGAAACGAGCATTGTATCAAACCTTCAGCAACTTTGGGAAAATTTACTTTGGTCAGAGGAAAGAAAAACTGAAAAAACAAAGTTTTTGGCGGAAATGCTGTGGAGAAAGA
This sequence comes from Ascarosepion bandense, assembly GCA_037127315.1. Taxonomy (NCBI): domain Eukaryota; kingdom Metazoa; phylum Mollusca; class Cephalopoda; order Sepiida; family Sepiidae; genus Ascarosepion; species Ascarosepion bandense. The sequence goes on from JBBBDQ010001492.1 coordinate 818,872, forward strand.
AGGGTACTGAATATCCCCCGAAAATACAGTCTCAACAGTAAAATTTGGAGGTGGATCAATCATGGTCTGGAGTCGCTTTAGTGTCCCAGGTGTAAGGAACTTTGAAATAATAAAAAGAAGTATGAACGGTGCATATTATGGGGAGATATTTTAGAGACCAATTTACGTCAGAGTGCACATTCATTAGAGTTGAAACCATTTTGGGCATTTCAACAAGATAACGATCCTAAACATACCGCAAAGTTGACAAAATCAAGGTTAAGTTCAAATAGAGTCGACGTTCTAAAATGACTAAGTCAATCTCCAGATCTCAACCCGATTAATAATTTTTGCAGAGAGCTGAAACTGAGAATTCAAAGAAGGACCCCACAAAACCTGCACAAATCTAAATAATTTTCTCTTGAACAATGGAAAAAGATTAGCCAAGAATCATGCAAGAAATTCTTAGTGGATTACTCTAAACTTTTACATGCCGCATTTAGCAATAACCGCCACGCTATGAATTATTTCATAAATGTATTGTGAACTTTTTGCGTTAATATATATTGTTTTTTCTTTGTAGGATATTTTATTGATTTTTTTAAAAAATATGATTGTTTCACTAGAGGCTTAAATATATGTATTATTAGTAGTAGACTTTTCATTAATCTGTGTTAAAAGTGCCTAAAGAATCATTTTTCGTAATGTGTTGTAAACTATTGCATGGCACTGTAAAATGGTATTCAATTTAGCGTCTAAATTAAATTCGCATTCGCCAAAGAAAAGAGAAGTTCAGCTGAACACCAAGAGAGGGACGCATGTACTCTCAAACTATGTGGTTATAACGTTATAATTGCATAATTCAATTAGAATTAATGAATTGTAAATTCATTCTTTAGATTGAATGCGTTAGTTTTTAAATTGAATGTCTTGTTTTTTGACAAATATATCATCCGAATTCAAGAAACATTTACTGTTTTTCTTCTTCTGGTAAATAGTCACATTGTGATAAGGATTCAATAATAGAAGGATAGTGTGGAAGCAATTTCCCAACTGAGAAGAGCCAAATTGTACTGAACATAATACTTAGAAATTAAGTTTAAACAAATCTAATGTGAAAATGACACCCTAACAATCCGCATATTATATTTTTGAATTATGCAATGTAATATTTTATTTTGAAACAGTATATTTAGGTAATTAAGACATTATTAACACAACATGTTTAGATAATTAAGGCATTATTAACAAGCCATATATTAATATATTTTTAAATTATGCAGTGTAACACAGACAGATGCACAACAGTGACATATCTGTAGCAAAAACGTTTTACAGTTTACTATGAATGCATACATTGTAACTATTTTATTTGATGTTTTTAAATCATTTTACTGAAATCACAAAGACACAGGAAGTTACCGAAGATGAAAGACAACAGAGTGAAAGAAAACTGATTTGTCATGAATTCTTACAGAGAAGAAGACAAACTGGAAACTATTCAAACATTATTAAAATCATAATAATATGAAAATAAGGAAGTGAAAATCTTGTTTAAAATAAACGGGTTTATTACCCGTTTTTGAGTTTTTTCTAAATTTTAGTTTACCTAATTCGCAGTTATAGCACTGTTACATGTAACTTTTCTTTGAAACGAGTTTGGTTTTCATTTAAATTTAATTGACAGCAAGTTCTATTTTCACTATTTAAGGAATTCCAGTGCATTAATAATGTTATTATCATATGACCTAATCAAGATGCTAACCTTACATACTACTTCAGACTAAAGGTTAGGTAGGAAACCCCAGACAATATTCGAAAATGTAATAACCATGACTAGAGCTAATTAATATATTTCTTATGAAAAATTCTTCTAATAGAATAGTTTTATACATTTCAATTGAAAGTAACATTGACTGCTAGCTCAAAGAATTCCGAAAGCTTCTTAAGAGGAAATAATAACCATTATTTTTACATTTATAGATCAGATAAAATTGGATTTCATTAGATTGTCTGTTTGCTGATTGTATTGAGTTTAAAGATTTTCCTTCGCTTTGTAAAACGTCATCATTTTTCCCACTCTGCTACAAAAGAAGATGGCAAAGGTGAATAAACAAAATCAAACACAATTATCAATACAGGAAAATTAGTGGAAATGTGAACTTGACAGAAAATAAAGCTGAAGAAATTTGATATTTTGTTAAGACGCAAACCTTTTCGCATATAATTATTGAGAACTCTCTGAAAGATTTGAAAAGAATCGAAAATTCTGCAAAGAATTGAGACGATGCAAATGTCACCATTGTTGAAATCGATGAGAATATCAGACATAAATACAGTTAGTTAAAGGAGACACATTATCCCTTAATACAGAACTAAGAACCTAAAATATCTTTTGTGTAAAAGCACATATAACAACTGACAATAAGGATTATGGTATGAAAAATTTCGAAAGAAGTGTAGTATCATTTAATTATATCAATTTACATTAATTCCATTTTGACACAGCGCGTTCATCTCACTATACCTGTTGCCAAATTCCTCTAATGTCTTCCACCATTTTATTTGAACATCCTCGAACTTCAAGGGATATTTTAGTCAAATTTAACTTTCATGTTACCAATATTCTGTGCAGTTCCAGTTTAAATTTTCCCTGACGATAGCTTACTGTTTTCGCGATTTTCATTGATATCTACCATTTCGAGCATTTATATACACGAGGTTATTGCTCGTTTACTTTGAGTTTAGTCTTGACCTTTACAAGCGTAGTTGAGCGCCGGTGGGGATAGGTATGATCCTCGGGTAGTCGTTAGCTTATATGAAGCCGATCATTTGACACCAAATTATAAGCGTCCTGAAATTGACAAGCTATACTAATTTATATCACACGTCAAATTCTAGAGAGAACAATGATGCTAAGATTTTGGAACCCTCAAAATCAAAAATAACAATGTTCGCAGAAAATCGTCTGGGTATTTTTTCAGTTCCTGTGAAGTATTACTAAAAGTGTCAGTAGTAATAAATTGCGCACATTTTCAGTTTCCTATTCACAAGTAAAACCCCGTCAAAATGCGTGAAAAGGAAACATGAAAAGCAAAGAATGAATAGAAAAAACAACATGGCTTTTATAAGCAGCGGTTACAGAATTAAATTCAAATGAGTAGAAAACAATGAAATATTTGTCAGGTTATAATTTGATAAGATTTTTGAAGGTACAAGAAAATGACGGAGTTCTGGCGTGATGGAAACGGAAGTCAGTCAACATGTCACTCATAATGGTATATTAACAGATGTCATAAATCGTAATATATATATATATATATATATATATATATCACAAATGCTACACCCCCCCACACACACACATATATATATATATATATATATATGTGTTTTACAAATGCTTGAGCAAATCTCAAGAAATTATCACATTAGAGTTTAAGAGAGAATTAGGAAAGGAAGAAGATATTTAAATTATTGTGGCTTATAAATTTGTAGCAAGAGGTGAGTGCCATGTTTCATCGGTACGCATCTGGTTTGAAAGACCACTGAGCCTTCAGATGACATCAAATTAAGATCACCAGCGATAAACTATTTAGAAGAACCGTTTTGACTCACACAAATCCAAGCACTAACTGAAGGTCATATGCAAAATACGTGTAAAGTTAACAAAACTGAATAAACTTAAAGCAATTCTTAAACTGCAATACGACAAAATTTTGCAGAGATTGGATTTTTAATATTATTTATACTAATGATTATCCCATACATGACTCAAGTGTACCTCAAGGTAGAGGGTTACTAAAAGTGTTTATTGTGAGAGCACTTGGAATAAAGAGCGCAGTTTATGTGCATACGTGGGAAAGATAAATATTTTTCCTTGACTTGAAGAGATTGAGTTTGCAGTGGTCGAGAAAAGCATCATTCTGTGATTCTGTTCTACAAAATAACTGTTCTCTGGAAGAATCTATTAGAGTAGAACTTACTCATTGCACGCAGCGTGGCGATAGAGCTGAGAGAAGGAAAATCTGTGGCTTGTTTGAACATTTTCTATTAAAGTAGCGATAAAATAGAAAGGACTTGCGACATTTTATCTAGGAGAAATGAATTGAAAGAGAGGAAATCAATTAATCACTCACAAGTCCGCGTAGACAATTTTTGAACTCAAAGAATAAAATCAAATCTGGGTAGACTCAGCTGTGATTCTTTTCAATCGAATAATAATAATAATAATAATAATAATAATAATAATAATAATAATAATTACGCGATTGGAATTACAACGAGAATGACGTGCTTTTCTGAGGCTCCTGAAAACGTAACGTTTTTTTTTTTTTTTCCCACGTAAACATTAATTTTCCATTTCACTAACATAAACATTAATTTTCCCCTTCGTATATAATTTTATTTGCATGTTTCTTCTTTTAATGATCCTTAAATAGATTTATTAACTAGTTTTCTAAAGCAAGACAACGAAAAGAAAAAAAAATACGACGAAATACGACGAAAAGCAGGACAACGAAAAAAATACAACAAAAACACTAAAAAATGTATGATCTACGATATTCTTTCTTAGAAAGAATATGTAATAATTTCTTTATATTTGTTCGTTCATTTTATATATTTATTTATTTTTCGATAATCTTACTCTCGTTGGATTTAATGAAGGAATAACACAGAATACAGTGGGCGAACAAATTATTATTTTTAAATGTTACGGTAGTAAACTCAAAGGTATGTCCATTTTTTTCTTCCTATTAAAAAAAAATTTGAATTTTGTTTTTTTGCAAGGACAAAGGTTAATAGTAGTAACAATTGTTTTTTTTTTTAAATTTAACAATACTCTCTAAGTGCAGTGATGTTTTTTTTTCCGTTGAACGGCCTTTACTTTCCAAGTTTGTTTGTTTTTTCAACCAGCGTCTCTCTCTTTGAATTTTTCTTTTTCTCAATATGAAATTCTGTTTTAATATAAACAGGTTTGTTTTCTTTAGATATTATCGAAATTTTTTTTTTTTTTAACTATTATAATTTTCTTAAAAACAAAACAAAACAAGAAAATAAATTAAGACCGATGAAAAACAATTTATATGGTATTATTTTATAGAAAGTCTACGTATTTATTGATATATTTATTTTTATTTATCTTATTCTGATAACCCTATTTTTGACCAGCGACTTTATTGGAAAAATGAATGATAGAGTGGACGAACAAATTATTACATTTTTTTTTCTTTTCCGTTGATCGACCGTTACGCTCAAGTATGTTTTTTTTTTTCAACCAGCGTCTCTCTATTTGAATTCTTCCTTTTCTCAATATGAAATTCTGTTTTAATATAAACAGGATTTTTTTTTATGAAATTCTGTTTTATTTTAATTAATTTATCTATTTGCTCTTTAAATGAACCTAAATAAAATCATCCGTATTATAATTTTCTTAAAAACAAAACAAAACAAGAAAATAAATTAAGTCCGATGAAAAACAATTTATATGGTATTATTTTATAGAAAGTCTACGTATTTATTGATATATTTATTTTTATTTATCTATTGATTTAATTTATCTTATTCTGATAACCCTATTTTTGACCAGCGACTTTATTGAAAAAATGAATGATAGAGTGGACGAACAAATTATTACATTTTTTTTTTCCGTTGATCGACCGTTACGCCCAAGTATGTTTGTTTTTTTTTTCAACCAGCGTCTCTCTATTTGAATTCTTTCCTTTTCTCAATATGAAATTCTGTTTTAATATAACCAGGATTTTTTTTTATTTTATGAGATTCTGTTTTATTTTAATTAATTTATCTATTTGCTCTTTAAATGAACCTAAATAAGATCATCCGTATTATATTTCCTTTAACTGTCGATATTTCACAAATTTTTTTTTTTTAACAAAATACTCTAGTATTGATGTGTTGTTTCGTTGAGCCGTTGCTAGGCCAAAGTTTTTTTTTTTTTAACCAGCGTCTTTCTCCTTGAATTCCAATCGCGTATATGTCAGATGTTGCTTGGCAGCCCATTTAGGAGAAGGAAAACTCCGAACAACAACCCGCAACTCAAGGTGTTAATCGTGCCGAGGAGTGAATGGCTACTGCGTTATGAGGTCACAAACGATCCTCTACAGGCTTCGGGGCCCTGTTTGTAAAAGACCGTTACCCAACGTGCCGGGCAACTTTGGGTGGACTTTTGGACCCGTGCGTCACTCGTGGGAAAAACATGAAAAATACAAATAGAAATAAAAAGTCCAGTATGGCTCTTCCAGTGGATAAACAGGGAGCCCGTCCTTCAGGAGGGAACCTACCTGAGGTCGAAAAATCTGCCATAGGAACAAACTCCTACACAAAGAATGAATCTTCAGGTCCCCACAACCAGGATAATCCTAACGTTGGTCCTGTAAATTCACCAGCTAGATCTACAACCGTATATTTAAAGAAAGAAAAAATAAAATGGTCTCGTGAGGAGTACAAAGTCGTTATGACTGCATTTCATGAAGCGTTACTCAATCCTCAAAAAAACGTGACTCGCCAAACATATGACATTTGGCGTGAAAAAGTTGGTCAAGCAAATAGAAAGTATATTGACGAAAATAAATTAGCCAATGTACGTAGGTACATTATTCGTAATAACCGACTAACAGAGGCTGAAATCAATGAAATTAAAAGAATTGTAACAAGAAGAGACGAATCAACAAATTATGAAAAGAAACCGGAATCAGAAATAAAAAGTAATAACATCAAACAAGCCACAGGTCATAATGTAGAAACCGTGAAACACGCAAATCATTGCGAAGATAATGCTGTAAATAACAAAGTGCTGGAAAGGTGTGATCTGACTCAGTTAAAAGACAAAAATAAAACGAGTTCAGAACACATCGAAGATAATTATTTGACGGAAAATAAGAACAATATACAGGAAGCCAAGTTAGAAATAAAAAACCATGTAAGTCAAATACAAAATATTACAATGGAGGAACGTGAACAGCTCCCAAAATTACTACCAACAAAACATAACCTCCGTACTATTAAACTCTACAATGCAGCACTGAAATCAATACTGGATGAAGACCCTCATACAAATCTTAACGAAATAATATATGCATCACAACAGCAGCAACAAAAAAATTAAATATCAAAATAAAAACAAGGCAATCTCGTAGACGTGAAGTTCCACCTTGGAAAAGAAAAATAGAAAAAGAAATAGAACAACTTAGAAGTGAATTATCAATATTGGATGAACTGAGTAGAGGAATAAATGTAAGAACTAGGAAAAGCAGAAGAGCCGTAAAAAAATATAACATCAAGAATGAAAATGACGTCTTATCAAATAAAGAAAAAATAAAGCAAAAAATCCAACTGAAGGCTCAAAGAATAAGACGCTATGAAAAAAGAGCAAGATTTTACAGAGAAAACAAGATTTTTCAGACTGATACAAAGAGATTTTACAGGGAAATAGGTAAAAAAAGAATTGAAGTGACAGTACCCCCCAGAATGGAAGAAGTCACACAGTTCTGGGAAAAGATATGGGCTTGCCCTAAAGAACTTAGCAAGGAAGTACATTGGATTACGCAAGAGACAGAACGAATGAAAAATAAACCCGAACAGACATGGTCTGGAATTACAGAAGATGATGTTAAATATGCACTAAAAAAAACACACAATTGGAAATTCCCAGGCATAGATAAAATTCCTAACTTTTGGCTATATTATTTAAGCGCATCACATAAAAAAACTATCCAAAGAACTTCAAGAAATGGTTGACGATCCCACTAAAATTCCTGCATGGTTGACAAAAGGAATTACATTTCTTCTACCCAAGAATGATGACACAAAAAATCCGAAAAACTACAGACCAATTACATGTCTTCCGACAACATATGAACTATTAACATCTATTTTAACAAAGCAGACATATTTATTCTTAGAAAGAAATGACATGTTACCGCTTGAACAAAAAGGGTGCAAACGTGGCTGTTATGGTTGTAAAGACCAATTGCTGATTAACAAAATGATCCTGGAAAACTGCTACAGTACAAAGAAAAATCTTAGTACAGCCTGGATAGACTATCGAAAGGCATTCGATAGTGTGCCACATGACTGGATTTTAAAGACTTTAAATATATACCCGTCATCATCAATTTCATCAAACAGTGCATGTCTATATGGAAAACAACCCTTTACCTCAATCATATAAATGGAACCTATAAGTCTGATGAAATAAACATCAAAAGAGGTATATTTCAAGGTGATTCTTTATCTCCCTTACTATTCTGCATATCATTAATAGCACTAACCAGTAAACTTAATAAGACAGAATGTGGTTATAAAATAGGACAAAAGAAAATAAGCCATCTATTTTACATGGATGACTTGAAGTTATATGCTAAGAATGATAATGAACTGGAAGGTCTTCTGCAAACTGTAAAATGCTTCAGCGAAGACATTGGAATGAAATTTAATTTGAATAAATGTGCTAAAGCTACAGTTTTACGTGGATCAATACAAGAAACATCCTCAATTAGCCTAGACCCTGCTGTAACAATAAATGAATTGAAACCAGAAGAAGCTTATAAATACCTAGGTGTAAATGAGAGCGAAAACATTCACCATAAAAAAATGAAAGAAATAGTGCGTAAAGAGTACTATAGAAGGCTACGAATGATATTAAAAACTGAATTAAATTAACAGAACAGAGTTATGTCCATTAATAGCCTTGCAATCCCAGCTGTCCAATATAGCTTTAACATCTTAAACTGGACTCTAAACGACATCAGGCGAATGGATGCTAAAACAAGAAAGCTTCTTTCTAAGCATAAGATGCATCATCCAAAGGCTGATGTAGACCCTCTATACATACCCCGTAAAGAAGGTGGAAGAGGTCTTATTCAGCTGGAATTGTCATACAAGACAACAACTATTGGCTTACTAACATACATAGAAACAACAAAGGATTGGATGTTACAATTAGTAAGGCAACATGAAGAAAGAAAGAAAAAATATTCAATAATAAAAGAAGGCAGTAAATTCAAACAAGATTTACAGTTAGTAGATTCTGTAGAAAAGCAGAACGGAAGCCAAGAGCCGACTATTGCGGCAAAGAATATGAAAATGAAAGCCAAAGATAAAGCTCTTGAACAGATGAAACAGCGCTGGCAAGACAAACCTCTGCATGGCCAATATCCAGTACGTGCCAATAAATCCAATGTTGACAAAGTTAATACTCATCGATGGTTACGTGCATCTGGATTAAAGCCCGAAACTGAAGGCTTTATTCTTGCAGCACAAGACCAAAGTCTTTTCACGAGAAACTTTCAGGCAAATATTATGCATAATAATATGGATCCAAAATGCAGGTTTTGTGATAAACACCAAGAAACAATAGACCACATAATCTCAGGCTGTTCTGTGCTTGCCCCAAACGAATATAAAAATCGCCACGATAGAGTTGGGCAATATTTACATTGGGCAATATGCAAACATTATGGAAAAGCTGTAGGCAAACACTGGTATGAACATCACCCAGCACCGGTTACAGAAATAGAAGATGTCACCATTCTATGGGATTATACAATCTATACAGACAGAAAAATTGAAGCAAATAGGCTGGATATTATTGTTAAAAACCAGAAAGAAAAAAGATTGCCTATCAATTGATATGGCTTGTCCTGCGGATTGTAACATAGCAACCAAAGAATTCGAAAAACTGTCAAAATATAAAGACCTGGAAATTGAAATAGAAAAATGCGGAAATTGAAAACAAGAATAGTGCCAGTGATAATAGGTGCACATGGAATGATAAAAATGAAACAGCACGATACATTGAATGAATCCCTAGAAACCCCAGCTTAACAGATATACAAAAAATTGTCTTGTTAAGTGTAGACCACACACTAAGAAAAACTTTGTCTATGTAACGCTAGGGATGTTAGGGGAGATAGAAAAAACATGAAATTGAGCCATATCAACACACGAAGACCTGCCTTAGGTTCTTCCCGCAGACTTGGTCGGTCGTGGGACCATAGCAAAAATCGAATTATGATGAAAACTGACATAAAATAATAATAATAATAATAATAATAATAATAATAATAATAATAATAATGCAATTGCAGTAAAGAACAAATACGAAACTTTGGAACATACCAAAGAGAATCTTAAAAAACGCCCTCATAACACACAATAAGCATTATCCGGAGGTAAAAATAAATAAAAAGAAGTGGTTTTTAGTTGAAACTTCCTATTCAGATGAAAGACAGAACGCAGATACTGCTAAGGGATAGTATAGAACATATGCTGTTAAACCAAAACATCAGAAATAAGTGCGGATAGACAAAAGAGGAACGAATCAGTGAGCAGAGATGAAAAATTTGTCGAAGACCAACGTAGCAGAAATGCATCAAATATAACAGAAGCATAAGGAAAAAAAGAGATTTCTCTCCAGCATGATATGTAAAATTCTAAAGATGAAGAAATTATAATGACAGAAGAATGTGTGCTGCAGAAAGGAAATATATACATCGGGGGCGGTTGTTCCATGACAAAATGAGAAGAGATAAATGTACAATACAGAAAACGTTGCGATATTAAAATCTTCGGCAAGGTGAATATTAAACAAGATGAAAAACCAGAAAATACCAGAACGACATCAGACGACATCTTCATGTCGTTGACAAACAGAAGAGAATGAATAGCAACTTCGCCGAAAAATCATCTTGATATATCACTTAACAACATTAAGAATGGTATTTCGAACGAATAGAGCTACAGGCATGGAAAACGGGCAGTAACGGTGCAGCTGCTCAAGATACGAGAAGAATAAATAAAATTATGATCAGAATGTTATCAGAGAGAGAAAAGAGAGAGAGAGAGAGAGCAAAAGCAAGAGAGAGGTTGAGAGAGAATAAGAGACAGATAGAAGTATTTATATGTATATTTTAGAGTTTTACTGTTGAAATGGATAGATATAACTGAAAGTTCTATGCTAACGGTATTTTCTCTCGCATTTCTTGCTTGTGAAACTCTTCCAGTTTCTTGCTTTCCAAGTATAGGGTCTTCGAGCAGCCACCCTCTTAACCCAGTTAGGACTACGTCTTGTTAGGTAACTGATGTAGGCCTCCGTGTGGAAACTGATGGCCTAGTAGAATATGAAAAGAGGAATAACATCGCCATAACTAGTGATCACTTTAAACACTATCGTAATCACAATTATACTCATATAACACTTTTTGAATTTTCAGCACTGTCCTAAGATTGACGGCCAAACTCTCTCAATGTTTGTATTGTAGTTTCCAGCGCGACTGTCAAGCAATACGTCTTGTTGTCTCCAAATTATCGGTGAATTGAATTGCGTCATGGTGATTTGTTTCTCATAGACGGTGCCAACAGACACCACAATACTTTGCAGTCGACAGAGTCAAAAGAAACAACGCAGATGCAGGAAATTAAAAATATCAAATAGCGACAATTTAATTATCGCATCCTGTAAACCCGTAAATACACTTTCACGGTTAGAGCCCACCATGCCATTTACGCAGAAGCGAATCGCTCAAATTCTCTCCGTATTCAATCGGCGAGAAATAACTTCCACTCAAACAGCTTCTTGCCGCGAACCACTGCCCTGCGAAACAGACTTCCAAGAGGATATTTCCCCGATCACTACAAATCTTAACTTGTTCAAGTCTAGGCTTAACCGTTATCATTAACCTCCTAACCGTATAAATTATTCCTTAAGAAAACCCTCTACCTCGAGTGAACCCCAGGCCTTGTACAGGCTGAACATAAAGAAATAATGTCTTTGATCAAACACTATAAGAAACATTGCGAAAGCTTCATCTATAACCTAAACTGGGTGCAAAAATCTTCTACGTGAAAAGAGAGCGAGAGTTAAATGAATAAAAACAGGAAAATGTGTAAAACAGGATAGGTTTTCTCCCCTATTTGATCCGAAATTTACAGAAAGATGGCTAAAGGTTTTGTTATCCGCATTCTTCTTCTTCTTCTTCTTCTTCTTCTTCTTCTTCTTCTTCTTCTTCTTCTTCTTCTATATGCTGTGTTTTTTAGTACGTAGGCGATCATGGCCTTCCACATCTCCCTATCCTTGGTGGCTCTAAGCACGTTTTCTCCTGTTGCACCACGCAACCTTCGTTCTATCTTCCTTCAAATATATTGTCCGCTGCTTTCTTTTCTCTCTTTTCCCCTCTTATCTAGCCTGATAGTATCAGTTTCTCAAAGCCCTCCTTCCTCATTGCATGTCTTTACCTGATGCTCAGTATTCATTTTCTTTTCGTTTCCATCCTTTCGAAAACCTCATCCTTGCTTACATGATATCCGCAGCATCCTTCTCTTGAACCACATTACAGCTGCTTCAAGTTTTTTCATCATCTTTGATGATATTATCCAGCATTCACTGCCCTATTAAAGAACTGACATCCCATAGCAATCCAATCTTCTTCGTTTCTAGTGAACATTTCCTGTCTCTTAATTCTTTACCCAGTTTGTGGAACGCGTCCTTCGACATGCCAATTCTTTTTCAGATTTCTGTACTGCATTTTCAGTCCTTTACCTTAAAGACATATTTTACAAAGCTCATGTTCTTATATATAGCAGATTAATAAGAAAAACAGAAACAATCATTAGTCGGTGCATCGATGAATGCAAGAAGAAAGGACTAATCATTAACAGAAAAATAACCATATAAATGGCTATAAGCAAAAAAGAGAGTCTGAGGTGCGATATTTATGTATTAAGGACTTAAAATATAACTCTCAGTATATTATAGATAAGGACGACAAAATAGAAGTAGACAAAAGAGGATTATAAAGAGCAACAAAAGAGAAGTAGTGGTGAACCATAACCACTCATATTCTGGACTGATATACATATATAGAGATAAAGAGATAAAAATTGAGAGAGGGCAAATTAGTTCAATATGTGATTTTCTAATGACAACATTTTGTAGCCTGCGTTAACTAAGTAGATAAATAAAAGTAAAAACAATTCAGAAACAGGTGACGTTTTTCTATGCATATGTTTTTCAATAATGGATTTAAAAAATGAAATTAGAAATTTCATCTCATTCAACGAGGAAATAGAATAGCTAGATTTATTAATGCAAAATGATATTAATAAAACTCCCATGAAGAAGCGATTAATTAAATATGGCTTCTGTTGTTTTCAATTACCTCTTCGATAATAACATCGAAAAGCTACGTAGCTCTTAACCACAAAGATCTTGGACATCGTTGCTCACACCTCCTGGGCAACAATCTTTTGGGTGTTGGTGTTGGTGTAGCGTCTAATGCTGGTGAGATACTTCAAATCACCCTACAAGACATAATCTTATGGGTTTCTGGGTCGGCCTGGCGGAAGACCAACAATTCGCTGATTGGAAATCACCAAAATTAACTTTGTAAAGCTTCAGTTCATTTTGGTCAGTGTGGCTAGAAGAACCGACTTGGATCTACACATTGTTGTTTTTAGGCCTTGATTTATGACCAAATCTAGTACCTAAAGAGATGATGGTAGGAATCAAAATCCATCTTTTCTCCCAGCTAGAGAAATGAATGAAAACACCGTTTTCCTATTGGAAACCACAACACCTAAAAATGGTCTTGCCTGGGTATTTCGTACAGAAGAAACCCTAGAAATTAGCTACAGATTCTACGAGATTCTGTTCGTTTCTGCTGTATGAAACATCACGCCCTATTATGATTATCTTCCCAGAATTGTATTTCCACACTTCATACATGATTCCTGAGATACCAGATTGCTGTTGTACCTTTCAAACCTCTTATCCGTCTAAGAATCCATTCAAACGTACCTTGATCTATGATTTACGGGTCAGTTTCGAATATAGTCTATGGCTCTCTTTTAGCGCATTAGTAATTTACGTATGGAATTGTTTAGTTATTGATGTCTTGTTACTGAGTGCCTTAACCAGTTCGTCATGTAGGTTTTGGTGTCTACGTAAGAAAAAATGTAAAATAATAAAGACTACACTGAATAAATGATCTGTTCGGCATGAATTTTATTAATGTCTCTTTTCTAAAAGTCAGTTATTTAAAAGAACGTTTATCATTTGTAGCAGTTTATTTCATTCTAAGTGAAGATATTGGGATTAGTCGAAACGAAGTTTGAATTTTGAAAGCATAATGATCAAATAGGCGTCAAATCCCTTACGAGAAAAAAATATAAAGGCTATCATTTTTGGGGTGTTTCTCTGCAAAAATAAAATAAAATAAATGAATAAAATATAAAACAAAAAGAATTTACGAAAATGCCATGAAGTTGGAAGCGTGATATGATGAACAAGATTATATTTTTAAATTCGAATTATCTTCACATAAAAAATGAAAATGTTCTACTTCGGATTTCACGGACTCTGATCTGAATATAAAATAAAATAAAAACTCATTTTATCAATTAGAAATACTTGTAAATATAGATTACTAACAAATATGTAACAACTTTGAGATTATGCACATGATGAGTGGGATTATATATCTGTTTATGCAATTTCCTGTGAAAGTGTAACGAAAGATATTAGAAAACTTATTCCCAAAACTGTATGTCATAGAATATCAATTTTGCCATGTGATTAATTTTGGAAATACAATTAATTTTTCATCTGTATATAATTATTAAAGATTAGCTTCTGATTTGCAGAAAATATTTACTTTTCAATTATCTTTGTAATTAATTGGAATAACAATTAAAAATATCCAACTGTACCAACAAATTTAGTCAACTGTATATATTTTTCGCTATTCAATTATATATATATATATATATATATATATATATAGATGAGATGGCTAAATTGTCGTCTAATTAACACAAAATTGAAAATAACACTGCCAGATCTTAACAGATTTATTTGCTAAAATTATACAAAATATCCTGCAAAAATAAAGAGTAAATTTATTCAATAAAATCGCCACTGACTTCAACCACAGTCTCCAGACGACTTCGTAATTTACTGCATCTCTTCTGGACGGTCTCAGTATTTAAGTTTGTGAATGCTGCCATAATGCTCGCATTTAGCTCATCTATTTGTTTACAAAGAGTTTTGTTGGTCTTCCGTTCAACTTCTCCCTAGATAATTATCAAAGAAGTTGCAATTTGGGGAGTTAAGGAACCAGATGTAGGGGTTCATCTGGTTGCAGAAATTGTCTGATAGCTATGATAGGGTTCTCTCGTTTGTGTGGCATAGTGCGGAGTCCTGTTGCCAAATAGATATTATTCTAGCAGCTACCTTCCGATATGTCATACTTTCGTAATCACGATTAGACTCATCCAACTCTCCTCGAATTCTCTGAACTCAAACACCCTGAAATGGTCGTATTGGAGCAAATGATAAGCAGCACAGCATGCCGTTTTCAAATTCCTGGTGGAGTGAATAATGCCATTGTGTACTTTTTTCATAGACAGTGCCCAGCTGACCATACTATAATGTGAAGTGGATAAAATCAAAACAAACAACGCGAATGTGTGAAAATGAAAATATAAAATGACGCTAATTTAGCCATTGTAGCCTGCATATCAGTGGGTAGCAAAAGTATTTAACACATCGATTTTTTATGAGTTTGATCATAAATAATGTTCAATTTCAATGATATTTACTTCAAATATTTTAATAGACATTGCCTAAATAAATACAGAGAAAACTTGGAAAACATTGTTTTTATGTACATTTATTGCCAATTTTCGAATTTGATAGTGTGCAAAATTATTTCACACCTATACAAATAATACGATAAAAAAGGGTATTTTAAAACTTTTGTTCAGTTTTTTTATATGGTTTGTACTTCAACTAATCAAAGGTTGTTTTCAATATATTTATTAAGGAAATACGTCACTCAATCGGCACATAGTGATAACAGGTCTGATACACTACAAACTGTCCAGATATCTAAACTTATTAAAACGATTAAAATAAAAAATTGTCAAATGATATGCGACAGAAGTTTATAAAGCTGTAGAAAATTGGTCTAGATTTAAATTTGCTTTTGTCTTGTTCGAAATTGGAAAAAAATATGATACCACTAAAAATATTGAAAGGCGTGTTCGTCCCCGTAAATTAAACGAGACTACCAAAAGAGACAACCGGAATGTGAAGAAACATTTTTGACTCGAAGAGAAATTTAGAACGATCTGAAAAATGCCGAAATGAGTAAAAACACAATTAAGAGATCACTAAATTCCATAAGTCTGTATACTTGATCAACAAGAAAGATTCCATTGTTAAAACGTAAACGGGTGCTAGACCGTTTGAAATTTGTTAAAGAGTATTAACATGAATCAGATGAATCCTGGGAAAAGGTTATTGGGTCAGATGAAACGAAGATCGAGCTTTTGGGAGGAACATAAGCACCCAAGTATGGAGGAAAAAAAGAAACTGAATACAACCCGGTAAAAACAATCTCAACAGTCAAATGTGGAAGTGTAATGATTTGGAGTTGTTTTACGGATAACGGAGTAGGAGAAATGAAAATCATCGAAGGAAGAATGAATGCAGCAAATAAGAAGCAAATCTTAACAAACCATCTATTAAAAAGTGGACCAGCTTTGGGGCTTCATCGAGATTTTTTATTCCAACAGAACAACCATCCAAAGCACAGAGCTAAAACAACTCAACACTGGTTCAATGAAAATGGAATTGATGTTCTCAAATGGTCTAGTCAGTCACCGGATCTTAATCCAATAGAAGATATATGGAGAAAGTTCAAGTTGAGAGTAAACGCAAGACATCCCAAAATTATCAAGGAACTGATATCTTCTATAAAGAAAAATTGGTGAAACTGCAAGACAAAACAGAAGATATGCTACTAAATATTAACAAATCGTGTTAAAAACTTTTGCATTCAATAAAATTCGTAAATTGGCAGTAAAACTACATAAAACCAATGTTTCTCCATTTTAATTTATGTTTAGTTAGAAAATGTTCATTAAAATACTTGAAGTATCATTCAAATTGAACGATTTCGTTTTTCTGAAATTATTAAAATATGATGTTAGATACTTTGGCTACTCACTATACATACACACACACACAGTGTGTGCGCGCGCGTGTGTGTGGATAGGTAAATATTTATGCACGAATTTTAAATTTCCTCTTATATTTACCTGAAACTTGACACGTTCGTCCATCTCAAAATAATCCTAAAATGTATTTTTATATTGCCTCAGATATTGCACCATATATGATTGGATTTTTAAGCCCCAGACAATCAGATTTTGCTGACAATAGAAGGCGGATTACGCATTAGCGTCACCCACAAATCTTGACAGCCGATTAAATATCTTGTGCCCTCAATACTCAATCTGACATGTTGTTGTCAACCGAGAAGCAAGACATGAAACAGGTATGAATAATTTATTTAACCGGAATTCTTTATTCCTATTTAGTTGCATTTCCAATTCTGCTCTGCTGTTCACCAGACTGGCAAATTAAATCAGAAATATATTTCAAGTTGTAAATAGGGAGTCATCAAAATATTAAATGGCAGAGTAAATAAATATAACTTCAAAAATATTACTGAGTGCTCCTTACTATGGAGAAGAGGCTCCTCTAGCAAAGTCTTGCATTACTACTAACGTGAATTCGCCTCTTAATTATAAGTGGCTTTTGCCATATAATTGTAATCTTGTACCTGAGGAAGCAACAAGTATAAGTAAATTAATATACATGGTTATTGTCAACCGTTTGCTATTCTTACAGTTTCCCAATCATGAAACAAAGCAGTTTAGTGATCGCAGTGGTAGTGTTGGTAAAACTTTCCTCAGGCCTTGTAAATTTTTTTACTGATGCTACAATTTGAATTTTAGAGTTCAAGTTAATATGCTAAATTTATGAATGTTTCATTTTCTTTAATAAAAAATGTAATTTTTACATTCTGAAAATTTTTCAAGCCCTTCCAATCTATATACAATTGGTTAAAATTTCTATATATATGATTTCCTAACAATTACAACCGTATATCGCCTAAGCAGGTGCGTGAGATAGCATCGAAACACGACAGCTCTTTTGTAACAAAAGATGTTTTTATCATAAATTTCAATATTTTACTACAAATATTGCTCTATGTATTGAGTAAAAAAGTAAATATTACGAACTGTGTAGTATTATTCCATTACATCTTTCTACCACTAATATATATATTGATATATCCTGGGAAGGAATATCAGGGAAAAGAATAGTTTATTATACAACAGTACAACAGTATTTTTCCTCAGTCGTGAGGTTCGGCGGAACCACGACTGGGTTTGTGCTCTCGGCTCGGAGGCAGAGAGCTGACAGTGTCATAGATCCGTCTAGTGACGAATGCATTATTTAGCTGTCCCTCCCAGTAAGGGCAACATATGACACATGGTCAGTTTATAACTGGGCTTTCCGGGCTATATGGCCCGGCCAAAAAATGTCTGTCTAATATTCCCCAGTCGTGCTTCTACCCTTCGGCGGAACCACGACTGGGTTATTGCTCTCTGCTCGGAAGCAGAGAGCGACCTCCACCCGAAGGCAGAGTGCTGACAGTGTTATAGATTCGTCAGTCTAGTAACGAATGCGGTATTTAACAACCTTCCCACGTAAGGTTATATGCGACACAAGGTCTTTTTATTGTGGGTCTTCCCGGCCATATAGCCAGGGCCAAAAAATGTCTGTCTATTTTTCCCCAGTCGTGATTCTACCCTTCGGCGGAACCACGACTGGGTTGTGCTCTCTGCTCGGAGGCAGAGAGCTGACAGTGTCATAGATCCGTCTAGTGACGAATGCTGTATTTACTAGCCCTCCCACGCAAGGCCGGATGTGACACATGGTCATTTTATTGTGGGTATTCCCGGCCATATAGCCGGGCCAAAAATATGTCTGTCTATTTTTACCGAGTCGTGGTTCTACCCTTCGGCGGAACCACGACTGGGTTCGTGCTCTCTGCTCAGAGGCAGAGAGCTGACAGTGTCATAGATCCGTCTAGTGACGAATGCTGACGTATGCTCCCAGTCACGAGTCTTTTATAGACTAGACCATATCCATTACGGGGTAGGATAGGATGTTCCTCTACAACATAAGTACAGACCTAAAACAACTCAACACTGGTTCAATGAAAATGGAATTGATGTTCTCAAATGGTCTAGTCAGTCATTTACTTGTCATCTTAAACCATATCATGAATCCAAATTTGCTTAATTAAATAAAAAATAAAAAGTAAAAAAATGCAAGGAGAAAAAGCAAAAAGTGAGTAAATCATAAGTTTTAAATATTATATTATTACGTATAAATCAAAATGTAGGGAAAGTTAAAATTTTAAATAAAAATAAGATAAAATATCAAGAAATGAAAAGAAAAATTAAATGAAAAAATCGAGGTAAAATTTAAATTTAAGAATGAAAAATGTAAGGAGCAAAAATAAAAGGCATTTAATTCATAATTGTTAAAAGTAATATTGTGGGAGAAAGAAAGAAAGAAAGAAGAAAGAAAGAAAGAAAGAAAGAAAGAAGGAAAGAAATATGCCAACGTAACAAGGGATCTATATCAATCTGTTTCAAAGTAATTTTTCTATGACAGCATGTAGTCATTAAATCCCTTTTTTTATTAAGCAAATTTGGATTCATGATATGGTTTAAGATGACAAGTTTTTCTAAAAGGCATAAATTACATTCATCTCCTCTTCGATTGTAATGTTTTGATTTAGCTACGATATTCCAGGTAGTAATTTGGCTCTTACTTTTTTAAAATTTCCAGTAATGTATGGATAAAACAGTACTTATGATGAATTTATTATTGTTTAAAGACAACATGTGATTGCTAAATCTTATCTTCCACCTGTTAAAAGTTCTTCCAAAGTAGAATTTAACATCATTATTATCCGAATGGATTCGAGCTCGAGAAACAATATTTTCGGACATACACTGGGCATTCAATGGGTATTTTGTATTTTTTCGGTATTTGAAATTATTTTTAGAGGAGTCATTTTTACTATTAGTTAGGTAACGGATGTTGTTTATGTGGGCCAAATATTTATTTGATTTCATAGCATTATATTGTGAAATATATATGTCTATGTATTTTGCGCAACTATAACAAACTTTGACATTAATTTTGTTGAAAATTTCATTAGTGTGGGTTAATGGTAGAAATGTTTATAAATTAAGTTAAGGAACAGTTTACCAACATCTGAATAATACTAAGGAATAGTTTTAACACCTGAATAATAATACTATACATGTATATTTATGAAATTTATATATATATATATATATATATATATATATATATATATATATATATATATATGCTAGCACTCGAAATAATT
Organism: Ascarosepion bandense; assembly: GCA_037127315.1. Lineage (NCBI taxonomy): Eukaryota > Metazoa > Mollusca > Cephalopoda > Sepiida > Sepiidae > Ascarosepion > Ascarosepion bandense. Next base: position 839,157 of record JBBBDQ010001492.1, read on the forward strand.
TATCAAATTAAATTATATCAGAGTTTTATTGCATTTTTATATATTTAATAATTCAAATTCTCCTACTATTTCTGTCTGTGCTTCAACCAGCTTAACATGCTATAGATTTAGCGGCTTGTGTTGGAGAAATCGTGGCTCTGGGAGGCACTGTCTTACAGGTAAAGCTGCTGGGATGAGCTCCACCATGGAATTTGTAAATGGGCGGCGCTTCATCGAGTTTAATTCGGTACCTTTTCGTCAATAGGGCCCGTGGTACAGTTGGTAGAACATCTGCTTAATAACCAAAAACTTTCTGGTTTCGATTCCTGGTAGTGTTGAAGAGTCCCAAATATAGCACGAAACGGTCATCCAGTGTTTTCTGCATTCTGTTGAGGTCGAATAAAAAGCTCAATGAATTACTTAATGATATATATATATTGTGTATTTGGTCAGAAATTATCATTTTATGTATGTTTCCTTTACGGACGTAAGTGTAAATTGACATAATATTCTGTATATTCAAATTCATTTGTCTATTCTTCTAGTCATTATTAGACATGATATTTTTTTAAATGAATACGCAGCTTTTTCTGGTGCTATGAGAATCTTTTTCTTTATGTCGAAAGCTAAATCACACTTTTGTTAAATTACCAGCAGCCTTAGCCTTTTAAATATTTTTGTATCAGTCAAAAGCAAGTAAATTCATAGACTAAAACAGTACAGTTGACATTGTGGAAACTGAAGACGATTTATTGTCACTTGACACTGATCAGTGGCAATGTGGTTCCTTTAATTTTCCAAATTTTGTTTAATCTCAAATAAAGCAACATGTCGGGGCACATCGAAAAAATCCAAATCATCTCCAAATATTTATTTAAGAGAAACTCGCTTCGGGAAACAGATTATCATAATTTGAACTGATAGGAAAATTTGGGTGACGCGTTTATCGAACATTTGTGTAGAAAAGGACAAATATTTAAACGTAGTTCTGTTTTTAATTACAGTAACTGCGTGTATGCAACACAAATATGGTTAAAATTGAACTTTCTAAACGGAAAAGCTAGTTTTTATTTAAGTTCTTTTCCTACGTTCTTAATCTTCAAATTTTAATTGAAATGATATTTATAAAGAATATCCGTTTGTTTCCCCAGGTATTTACAAACAGATTAACACTGTACCAGTTGTATCTTTTTTTATTCTTATTGACAAATTCTAAATAAAAATTAAAAGACAATAAACAACAAGTGTGCATATCTGTCTGAGCGTTTAAGGGGAAGTGAGCTTGGTGTAGGTTGAGAGTTAACAAAGATAATTTTGCAGTCAATCAACTAACGCTTTTCAAGGCGTGCTATTCCGTTAATTGCGGAAAGAAGCGATTTTCTATTTTAATGCAAGAATGCCAACCCACGGCTATCTGTTTTTATCAATGAAAACAGAAAGCCGTGGGTTGGCATTCTTGCATTAAAATAGATTAGGAGTAGACTTTTTTAGTTAAGAATTGATGATTATATTGTCTATCTAATATTAAAAAGTTGAATAAAATTGTTTTATTATTAATTGAAAATTTTTTTCAGACTATAATGTCCTTAATAGTTGTTATTGATTCCAGCAATTAAATGTTTATCAAATCAAATTATATCAGAGTTTTAGTGCATTTTTATAAGATTTTTATTCCTCAATAAGTCCTGCGTTGAAAATAAAACAAAAATTAGCCATGAAAATATAAAATTTATTAAGATTTCATGGATTTACGTGGAAGTGGGTAACAGAGGTAAAAAATAAAGATTTTTTAAAAATAATAATAATTTCAAAAATAATTCATAATTTCATTTATTTGTGAATGAGTACTGATAGTTTCATTAAAATCGGACAATTATTTGATTTTTGCGAGATTTTCCAAATTAATGTGTTTGTCACCGAAAACGTGTGGGTGATGCAATTATTCCGCTTTCATTGTAAAACAGTCGTAACGTTTCTTTAGCCGCTACCTCAAATCAAAACAAAACTTTCTGACAAAATTTAGAAAATGTTAGAAGAGATTAAACATTGTTAGTTACTTTAAAGGCTCTTGTGTCCATTGTAAACAGAAAAGACCAACTGTGTAATGGCCAAGGGTGTAGAGGCTATAAATGTTATTAGGTCGCAGGATACGACAACAAACCTACCTCATTTTACTATATAATATATAATATATATACATACACAATTACTTAAGGGGCTTAAGACAAGGATGTGTCTTTTTACCGGATCTATTCAACTTATACAGCGAGACTATTCTGAGGACCCTAGATGGTATGCCAGGATTTATAATTGAAGACCATAATTTGAACAACATATAGTACACAGATGATACACTGCTGATAGCAGACACGGAAAGGAAACTACAAAACCTCCTACAGAAGGTAGCCGAAGAGAATGACAAGAAAGGACTACAAATAAACTTCATTAAAACCGAATGCATGGTCATCAGCAAAAAGAGCAGCTTAAAATGCCAAATAAGATGGATGATTCTAAAATCAAACACGTACAAAATTTAAATACCTGGAAAGTGCTCTAACGCAAGAGGGAAAGTGCGACACAAAGATCTGAAGGCGAATTGGCATAGCAAAGAATGCGTTCTAGAAGTTGAGTAAAGTGTAAAGAGATAGGAAATTTTGCTAGAAACAAAGACAAGAGTCATGGATTACTAAGAGATATCACTTTTTCAATATGGCAGTGAATGATAGCCCATATCATCAAAGATGAATGAAAACCTTGAAGCAGTTGAAATCTGGTTCTACAGAAGGATGCTGCGGATATCATTGATGAGGTTTTGGAAAGGATGGAAACGAAAAGGAAATTAATACTGAGCATCAGGAAGAGACACCTAAAGTTCCTTGGATATCCAATGAGGAAGGAGGGCTAACAGCCTAGATAAGAGGGAAAAAGAGACAGGGGAATGCATATTTGAAGGGCTTGATCAGGTGGATGACAGAACGACGGTTGTGTGGTGTAACAGAAGAAAATGTGCTAAGAGCCACCAGGGATAGAGAGAAATGGAAAGCCATGATCGCCTACGTCCTGAAAGAACAGGGTACATAGAAGAAGATATATATTATTTTCTAAAAGTCACATCGAGTAAATCTACTTTTTTATATTTCTATTAACAGTCACTTTAAAATAACCTTTTTAAATTCTCTCTATATTAACTTTGAAATTTTATCTATTTTTTTCAGAATCAAATCTTTTAAAGATGAGATAATTAAAATGACTTCGATTTTTCGATTTATTGCATCTTTCGAATTGCAACCATGAAAAGCAAAAAAAATCTAAGAAGGACAATTTATTCATAATGTAGGTGAATGACAAAAGATATAGACAAGCACAAGGAAATATAATCTACTAATTTATTCAACCCATGATTTATAAACACCCGTTCAAAATGTTAACAGAACCTTATTTTGATTTTTAGCAACCTACGCTTGACAAATGACGGGACAACATCGCATGCCAAATAAGAATAGTAAAATAAATCGCTATCCCTTCAATATTTGAAACGAAAATATTTGAATAAATAACTTGTGACTACAAAACATAAATACTGATATGCAGGCATTTCTTTATTATGACGAAAAATTATTGCAGAAATAAAGAAATAGATAAATAGGGAAAATTATGGAATCTATGAAACTTCTTAATGTAACGCAAGAGATACCAGTGGTGTGTGGTGACTGCACCAATGTTTGAACATTGACTAAATTTTGTTAGATGTTTACCAATTAAAATTTTGTTTAAATATGGTCTTGGACTTTTGAGCAGCTGGCATTTCATCTACTTTCCCAGATTAAACGTATTTTCGAAGCTCTGCTCAAAATTGTGGTTGAGACTGACAACGTAAAAAGTTTATAAACATTATTTTCATTTACCGTAAGACTTTCGTTAGCAATATATATATATATATATATATATATATATATATATATATATATATATATATATATATATATTAATGCAGGTTTCATTGAATAATATAGACAAGTTTTGTCTATTAATTTTGTGTAGGATCCGTTCATACCGTCTGATATACTTGATGGTGATGTCGTTAAAAGACAACAAAAAATCACAGTATTTGTTGAATTTTTTATCAGGTCTAAGCTTTCGGCTCACATAAGCCATTATCAAAGAGTAAATAATAACACACAGTAAACATAGAACATTTAAGCTATTAACAATAAAGATAATTGAATTGAAAATATAAGTCCATCCCTACCGTGGCGGATGGCCGAAGACAGTGACAAAATAGTGGTGTTGTGGTCCCTGGTCTGATTACAGACATTTGAGTACGTTGTTGGAAATATCGAAATTGATTGTATTCAAACCAGGTTTAAACTGTTTAATGTAGAGTGCTTCGAGGATTTTTAGTTTCTGCTTATTATTTTCTTGTTTGAGTAAGTACGTGTTATCAACAAGCGTTTTTCTCAGAAGTGTGCGTTGATAACCGTGTTGTTCTAAATGACGGAATATATTTGAATTTTTATTTAAGTGCAACGTCAGACGCCGTGAGAGCGAATTTGTGGTGTGGCCGATGTAGATATTATTGAGGTTGTTAGAGATACATTCTCTAAATGGACATATGAATTTATATACTACATTGGTCTTTTGCAAATCACTAACGGTGGGGGAAGAGTCGTTGCGGACAAATGAATTAGATGTAGTGGATTTAGTGTAATATATAATGAACTTAATTCTTTTGTTAGAGTCTGTCGGAGAAATATTAGTATTTATGAGTTTTTTTAGGATGTTTTCATCTAGTTGGTAGTTGGAGTGCATCTGGCTACGGTATAAGAGAGTGATATGTTTAGGATTGGTTGGGTTAGTATCATGTGTTGTTTTTTCCATGTTAAGCTTTTTAAGAAAGTAATGTATTTGTTCATCAACTATGAACTTACAAAATTTACAAAACCATCAATATATCTAAGATATGTTGATGATATCCTACTATCAATTAAAAATACTAATGAAATCTTACAACTTCAAAAACAGTTTCAAATTTTTTTTTTTTTTTTTTTTTTTAATCATCTCACCCCAAGCAAGGCATTCCACTGCCACTATTGCGCATGGGGCTACATAGGGGAAGGTAAAGAGAAGGAGTGGATAGACATAGGGAATGTCAGGAGAAAGGTGATAGATGAGTAAGGATAGCAAGGATAAGTGTCGGGCAGATGGGAAGAGTGTTTGATAGAATGGGAGCAGGTTAGTGTGTTAGGAGGTGTCTATTGACCTTACATTTAAACTCCTGGAGATTGTAGCCGTCGGGGAAGCAATCGTTTGGAAGAGAATTCCACAGTTGGGAAGTGCGAGGAAAGAAACTGTTGGAGTAGAAGTTACGGCTGCATTTTATCGATTTCACTGTAAAAGGGTGGGATCTAGTTGCTAATCTAGTATCTCGTGCAAATTCGTATTTAGGGGGCACCAGTGATCTAAGTTCATCGGAGCAGAAGCCGTGAAAGTATTTATAGAAGAGACACAGCGAAGCCACGTCTCGCCGGTGGGAGAGAGACTGCAGGCGGTCTGCCAAGTCGGTATCTATCACATTACAGACCCTCCTCTGAACCTTATCGAGAAGCCCGAGGAGAACAGCAGGGGCACCCGACCAGATATGGCAGCAGTATTCAATGCACGGGCGGATGGTAGATTTGTAAATGTGCAGGATAGATTTAGACGGAAAAAACTTCCGGGCCCTACACAGAGAACCGACTTTCATAGCAGCGGATTTAGCAATGGATTCGATATAGTCATTCCATTTGAGGTCCGCTGAAAGTGTGAGACCAAGGAGGCGTAGTGTTTTACTCTCTGGGAGGCAAGCCTGGTCCATGCTAATGGGAGGTAGGTGAGATTGTCGATGATGGTTAATTGACAGTAGCTTCGTTTTAGAAGCATTAAAATTTACTAGCCATTTCTTACCCCAGTCCAATATGGATTGGAGGTCTTTTTCAATCTCGGCTGCAAGTTTAGCTTTGACGCCTACACCAGATTTTTGTTGGAGGCGAGAGTAAACTGTGGTGTCATCGGCGTACAAACCTATTTGGGTTCTTATGGAATCAGGGAGATCATTAATATATATCAGGAAGAGTGTAGGACCTAAGATGGAGCCTTGGGGGACACCTGCGTTTGTATGGTAGTTCTGAGAGGCATGTCCGTTTAATACCACTTTCATTGTGCGGTTAGAGAGGAATGACTGGATTAGTTCAAACAAATGTCCAGTTATACCATAGCTCCGCAGTTTACATAGAAGGCCAGCATGCCAAACTCTGTCGAACGCCTTAGATATATCAAAATGTAATAACTCAGTTTTAAAATTTACTTATGAACTTAGCAAAGATAACAAAATTCCTTTTCTTGATATATTAATTAACACTGACAACAATAAATTTACTATCTCACCGTATCAAAAACCCACTAATAAAAATCCCTCCACACTCAATTATATTAGTGAATGCCCCCACTATTACAAAATAGCCATTATAAAAAATCTATTATACCGTGCAAAAGTCAATTCATCTACAAATCAGATCTTCTACAGTGAACTAAAAAACATAAAACAGACACTCATCAATAATAATTTTCCCAACTACATAGTTGATGAACAAATACATTACTTTCTTAAAAAGCTTAACATGGAAAAAACAACACATGATACTAACCCAACCAATCCTAAACATATCACTCTCTTATACCGTAGCCAGATGCACTCCAACTACCAACTAGATGAAAACATCCTAAAAAAACTCATAAATACTAATATTTCTCCGACAGACTCTAACAAAAGAATTAAGTTCATTATATATTACACTAAATCCACTACATCTAATTCATTTGTCCGCAACGACTCTTCCCCCACCGTTAGTGATTTGCAAAAGACCAATGTAGTATATAAATTCATATGTCCATTTAGAGAATGTATCTCTAACAACCTCAATAATATCTACATCGGCCACACCACAAATTCGCTCTCACGGCGTCTGACGTTGCACTTAAATAAAAATTCAAATATATTCCGTCATTTAGAACAACACGGTTATCAACGCACACTTCTGAGAAAAACGCTTGTTGATAACACGTACATACTCAAACAAGAAAATAATAAGCAGAAACTAAAAATCCTCGAAGCACTCTACATTAAACAGTTTAAACCTGGTTTGAATACAATCAATTTCGATATTTCCAACAACGTACTCAAATGTCTGTAATCAGACCAGGGACCACAACACCACTATTTTGTCACTGTCTTCGGCCATCCGCCACGGTAGGGATGGACTTATATTTTCAATTCAATTATCTTTATTGTTAATAGCTTAAATGTTCTATGTTTACTGTGTGTTATTATTTACTCTTTGATAATGGCTTATGTGAGCCGAAAGCTTAGACCTGATAAAAAATTCAACAAATACTGTGATTTTTTGTTGTCTTTTAACGACATCACCATCAAGTATATCAGACGGTATGAACGGATCCTACACAAAATTAATAGACAAAACTTGTCTATATTATTCAATGAAACCTGCATTAATGAAAAAATGCTGCCAAAATACACACAATTTAAATTACATGATCCAGCAGCCCAACACACCATCACCACCTTGAAATATAAATGGAGCCTTGTGAAAAGGCAAATTGAAATAGCGAAAGAAAATCTTGACACATTATACAAGAACAAACATGACCTCTACAACAAACTGAAAGATATAACTACCTCAAACCAACTAGAAGAAATAATACTCAGACTATCCAAAATCACAGCAAAATCTGAAGCTGAACACCGTGCTAAAATTGTCAAAAAACTTAATTCACTATACAATGGCACGATCACTCTTCCTAAAAAATTCGATAAATTCATAAATCTTTCCAACCACCAACTAACTAAGCACCAAGAAGAATTACTCAACCTTGGACCTAACTGCCATATATACCGTAAGTATAACCAGCTTACTAAAAAAATTGAAATAGAAACGCTCTATCAAAGCATCACTAAATTACAAGATGAAAAACTTATAACCGTTAAACCCGAACTGAAAGATCTACTTAAGGCTGAGGCAATCAAAGATCGCCATGATAAAAGCAGAAGCTCCTCAAAAATTCTATCGAAACAACTAAAAAGTGCCGCGCACGAACTACGCAACCACCTTCACATAATTGTAAAAAAAGCTGACAAGGCTAACATCTTTGTTGTACTTAACAAATCAGATTACAACACAAAACTCAACCACATACTCCATGACCACACAAAATTTAAAAAAATTAACAAAAACCCGACACACCAACTAAAATCTAAACTTAATAAACTCATTAGTGCCAACAACGCTGATCAGAATTCCTTAAAACTCCCTAAAATTATTGGTGACTATAAACCTGGTTACATATACGGAACCATAAAAACTCATAAACCTAACTATCCTCTCCGCCCTATCATATCCCAAATTCCTACTCCTGTATACCAGTTAACTAAACATATTAACCAGCTTATCACACCCTACCTTCCGAGTAAATACAGCATAAAGTCAACCCTAGAGGCAATCCAAATCCTCAAGAGTGAAAAACCTAATAATGAAATCATAGCTTCACTTGATGTGGAAAACCTTTTTACTAATGTACCCGTCAGTGAAACTATTGATATAATTATAAGAAATGTTTACAGTAATCCTTCATTACCCCCACTCAAAATTAATCCCAACATCCTAAGAAAAATTCTACTAGCTTGTACTACTGAAGTGCCTTTTGTTGATCCAAACAACACTATATATATACAACGTGACGGAGTCTCCATGGGTTCAGTGCTTGGTCCGATTTTTAGTAATTTCTACATGTCTAACCTTGAAAATACTACCTTTGCAAAATTTACAAAACCATCAATATATCTAAGATATGTTGATGATATCCTACTATCAATTAAAAATACTAATGAAATCTTACAACTTCAAAAACAGTTTCAAAATAACTCAGTTTTAAAATTTACTTATGAACTTAGCAAAGATAACAAAATTCCTTTTCTTGATATATTAATTAACACTGACAACAATAAATTTACTATCTCACCGTATCAAAAACCCACTAATAAAAATCCCTCCACACTCAATTATATTAGTGAATGCCCCCACTATTACAAAATAGCCATTATAAAAAATCTATTATACCGTGCAAAAGTCAATTCATCTACAAATCAGATCTTCTACAGTGAACTAAAAAACATAAAACAGACACTCATCAATAATAATTTTCCCAACTACATAGTTGATGAACAAATACATTACTTTCTTAAAAAGCTTAACATGGAAAAAACAACACATGATACTAACCCAACCAATCCTAAACATATCACTCTCTTATACCGTAGCCAGATGCACTCCAACTACCAACTAGATGAAAACATCCTAAAAAAACTCATAAATACTAATATTTCTCCGACAGACTCTAACAAAAGAATTAAGTTCATTATATATTACACTAAATCCACTACATCTAATTCATTTGTCCGCAACGACTCTTCCCCCACCGTTAGTGATTTGCAAAAGACCAATGTAGTATATAAATTCATATGTCCATTTAGAGAATGTATCTCTAACAACCTCAATAATATCTACATCGGCCACACCACAAATTCGCTCTTACGGCGTCTGACGTTGCACTTAAATAAAAATTCAAATATATTCCGTCATTTAGAACAACACGGTTATCAACGCACACTTCTGAGAAAAACGCTTGTTGATAACACGTACATACTCAAACAAGAAAATAATAAGCAGAAACTAAAAATCCTCGAAGCACTCTACATTAAACAGTTTAAACCTGGTTTGAATACAATCAATTTCGATATTTCCAACAACGTACTCAAATGTCTGTAATCAGACCAGGGACCACAACACCACTATTTTGTCACTGTCTTCGGCCATCCGCCACGGTAGGGATGGACTTATATTTTCAATTCAATTATCTTTATTGTTAATAGCTTAAATGTTATATGTTTACTGTGTGTTATTATTTACTCTTTGATAATGGCTTATGTGAGCCGAAAGCTTAGACCTGATAAAAAATTCAACAAATACTGTGATTTTTTGTTGTCTTTTAACGACATCACCATCAAGTATATCAGACGGTATGAACGGATCCTACACAAAATTAATAGACAAAACTTGTCTATATTATTCAATGAAACCTGCATTAATGAAAAAATGCTGCCAAAATACACACAATATATATATATATATATATATATACTTTAGAACATGTACAAACTACAACCTACTACAAAATTGTACATTACAACATCTCATCAGGTAGCTGATAATGATAGTAATCAAGATTTTATTTAAAAGAATTAAAAATGTATTCAGACATTTCTAAAGAGGAAGGTATGAAATTTCTATTTTTTAGCCGTTTCTGTTATCTCTCCCCGTTCTTCCCCCTGTGCATTTTCTCATTTTTTTCTCTTTCTTCTCCCCTGTGCTTTCTGTTTTTTTTTTTTTTAAATAGAAACAGATTTGAGCCCAGAAAACATGTAACCAACATCTATATCTGTCTACACTTCACTTTCTGCCTATATTTAAAAAAACTCTCATTAGCCGTTTCCATTGGCTCTTTCCTCTCAGTGCTTTCACTCTCGCTTTCCTCTTGGCTTTTTCTTTTCTCTCTTCCTTCTTTCTTTCCTTTTTGTGATTTCTCATCTTTATTTCTCATATTTTCTAACCTCTTTCTTTTCCCCCCTCAGTTTTAATGTTTTCTTACCTCGTACAAAAAGATTTCCAGAAATAAAAAGGAAGTTGTTTTTTTAAAAAAAGATCAATAAAACATTTATTAGTATCATTATTAACTACCTGATGAAACATTATTCTTTCAATGTCGATACGTTTTGAATTTTTCTCTTTTAAATGTTGCGATGGGTAAATTGACTTATTTACAGGTTGCGATGGGTAAATTGCTTTATTTAAAGTTTGCGTTGGGTAAATTACCTTTTTATAGGTTGCGATGTATAAATTGTGGACATTTTATATTTTTAATTTTGAGCAATTGCGTTGTTTCTTTTTGTTTTTGTCGGCTGCACTGTATAGTAGAGTCAGTTGGACACCGTATGTGAGAGATAAAAGAGCACCATGACGCAATTCAGTCTACCAGAAATTTGGAAACTGCATGTTCTTCTGCTTGGAATCTGCGCCTGAAGCTATAAGAGGAACATTTCAGAATAAAGCTGAGGACAGTTCAGAAGAGTCGGAAAGAATTAAATCACAGGCTAGTTTTACTATGGAATCTATGGCATATTTTTGAGTTAAAAACACCGGGCTTTACAGAAAAAACGGTTAATCATTCTCCGTAAAACAAGTCTAAAACAAACGAACGGGCTTAAAAAAGATTTAATGAAGTTTTCAAAGCCTACAAACTTAACATAATGACCACCACTAACGCTAAAGTCGTAAACTTCTTTGGTGCAACCATTGACCTGAATAATCCCCTGTACAAACCGAATGTTAAAGATTCACACATTCATAAATACACCAACAAATAATCAAATAACCACAGTAGTATCATTAATAACTTGCATAAATCAATTTAATTTCGTTTATGTACTAATTTTAATAACAAAGACGTTTTTGACACTCCCCCCCAATAAAACACATAAATGCATTAGAAAAATACTAAACACATTACTGGCTCAGAACAATCTATTAAAAGCAAAATAGACAGAAATAAGCAGATAATACGTAAGCGCAACATTTTTGTTTAACGCACCCTTTAGTCCTAATGTCCAAACAAACAATGGTAAATTCTTTCTAAATTTAAATCACAAACTTTTCTACCATTAACCTACACAAAAATAAATATTATTTAATTATTTACAACATATGATATCAAATAAATACTTGGCTCAACTGAATAATATCAGTTACTCTACTACTGAAATGATTGCAACTGCCGAACAAATAAAACTTACCCATTTAATGGCCAATGTATGGCCGAAAGTATTCTTTATAGAGTTCGCAATCATTTGGATGGTGATTATAAATTCTATATTCGAGTAACTGAAAATAAGCAACAATAACGTTTAAATATCCATATGTTGTCTTTAAACAACTGTAAATACAGGAAAAGCAACGCCTTATCTATTTATTACTAGAAATTAAAAAAACAAGAACTCAATTATTACTTAGAATATCGTCGTCAAAACCAATCTTATAATGAAAGAGAAGACAGATGTAACTTATGTCTTTTAGAAAAACTTATCATCTTTAATCATATAAACAACCCTAACCTAGTTAACAAAAAAGTGAATTAATGACCACATGCTACCGCAGAAAAAAAAACACTTACTTAAAATTGTAGATCTTGTTTAATACATATTAGTCCAAATATCTGCCTCTTTATTTCTCACTCTGTTACTTTCTTTCACCTAAAAATTTTACTACTAATAATCACAAATTATGCCTCTTTGAATACATCTCCCTGCATTTTAATAATCATTTTAAAAATTTAAATTATATTTTATTTATCTACATGTAATTTTTGTTTATGTGAATTTTACTCTTGATGAATTAAAAGTAGTACTCTAATGTTATACAATTTACCTCCAATAAACATTGAAAAAACTAAAATCTCTTAAACGGTCAGTTCGTAATATTCAACTGATGATTGCGTAACGCATGAAACACCAATCGTGCCACCGATATAGAATAATACGTATATTTAATAATATCTGTCTCTTTATTTCTCACTCTGTTCTTTCTTTCTTTCTTTCTTTCTTTCACCTAAAAATTTTACTACTAATAATCACAAATTATGCCTCTTTGAATACATCGCCCTGCATTTTAATAATCATTTTTAAATTTAAATTTAATTTTATTTATCTCCATGTAGTTTTTGTCTATGTGAATTTTACTCTTGATAAATTAAAAAATAGTACCCTAATGTTATAAGATTTACCTCCAACAAACACTGAAAAACTAAAATCTCTTAAACGGTCAGTTCGTAATATTCACCTGATGATTGCGTAATGCATGAAACACCGATCGTTCCACCGATGTAGAATAATACGTATATTTAATAATAATAATAATTTATATATATATATATATATATATATATATATATATATATATAATTACTAGCTCTGTTAATACTTCATTGAGCACTGTTTTATGAACACCTGAATAATATCTTGTATAGATGTATGTATTCTCATATGTAAATATTTATTTATTCACATAACGATCTATCTATCTATCTATCTATCTATCTATCTATCTATCTATCTATATATATATATATATATATATAAGTAAATAACCTAGTGAACTAACAAACCTCCCAAGAAGGGAAGGTTTGCTGTAGTGAGAGTGTTCTAATTCATTACTGAATGAACGATGCGTAGATGCTAGAGTAGCTACTGTTTTTTCCAAGCCTACCATTCTTCCAGAGTGCTCTATCAGGGTGTGAGAGCGTAAATAGTCATCCGCAGACAGATCTGTTTTGCTGTATCACAGCTAATCAGTACTGTTAGACATTCGATTGCTTTTTACCCAGGATTGAAACCCGACCGAATCGGCGGTTCTACCTCTGAACTATGGGCACTTAGTAGAAGGAGGCAGACTTTTAGCGTGTGATATACCATGTCATACAAGAAGTACTGGGTTTTTCTCGCACTGTTCAAAATCAATATTTCGATGAGCAAATACGGGTACTGTTTTTGGGTAAAGTAAAATGGTACAGGATAGCATCCCCTTGTAGATACATAAATTACATATTTACAATTGCAACTGTATGCTCACAATATCGCACTCATTTATACCTTCCATTTGAAGTCATTATATAATTCTCATTAACTTTATCAACTCAATTTTAGTCCGAAAATTTTTCTATAAACTTTTAAAGGATTCATTTATACATAAAAAAAAGTTGAGTTTTATTTTAAAGTAATTTCAGCATGTTTTATTAAATTTGAACATTTTTATTTTCATATGTTTTCATTCCGCCTTCAATAGATATTGGATGCAAAGATATGTTCTCTGACTGTGAATAAATAAAATTCCTTTGCACTCAATTTCAATATAATATTTACTAGTATATATATATATATATATATATATATATATATATATATATATATATATATATATATATATATAAACATGTGTAATTTTCTTCATATTTATATATATGTATATATGCATGTGTAATTTTTTTCAGATAAATTATATTTGTAAAAGAATAATACCAATGAAGAGAAAAGGAAAAATGAAAATTTATTTTACCCGATGAGTTTCGTTCTTTGAGCGAGTTTATCAAGGCAAATGCTTTTGCAAAATTAATAAAAATTCAAGGTTGCTCTTGACGCAAATAAGTGATTAAAATGCTACCGAAATAGAATCAATATATATGCATGTGTGTGTGTCTGTGTGTGTGTGTGTGTAAATAAGTATACATGTATATACACGAAGCTACTCTGTGATATATAAGACGTAGGATAATATATATAAATATAAATATTATTGTTAACCAGTTTTTTGTAATAATTAAATTAAGCCAATATACAGTCGTTTAAAAAGTGCTCAATACATATATTATGTAGAGCTTTTGAATATTTAAAAACAGATTCAAAGTCTACATTTAAGCTGAAAATCCTTAATAATTGAACCAAACTGGCTAAACATGTGTGGAAATTAGGAAAAATGGCCAAATGCTCTGATATAACACGGTGTATAATAAAAAAGCCACACATTATAAAGATGGTGATGTCTGCAGATTGTACCAAGGATAAAAGTTAGCCATAATATTATTTTTAGTCGAAAAATATTACTAAATGAAAGATTAGAAATAAAATACCAGATGTAATCACACCAGGTAATAAATGTTAGTTTTATGCAAACCTGGATGAAAGTGTTTAAGATCTTTACGTAACTCCTCCATAATTTTGAAATTTTAGTTTGTAAAAATTTCTGTTGTACGATTGAAAACGTTGGAAAATCAGAAAAAAAAATCGGAAAGGTTGAAAACTAAGGTTTTGTATATAACTGTTTTTCAAATTATACATATATATATTTTTTAATCGTGTCACCCCAAACAAGGCATTCCACTGCCACTATAGCGCAGGGGTTTACATAGAGCGATTGGGTATGGGAAATGTCAGAAGGAGGGTGGTAGACGACTTAGGATGTACATAGGGAGAGATTTTGGAGAGATTCTGGAGGTTGTAGCCGTCGGTAGGGAATTCAACAGGCGGGAAGTGCGAGGAAAGAAGCTGTTGGAGTAGAAATTGCTGTTACATTTCATCGGTTTCACTGTAAAAGGGTGGGACCTAGTTGCCAATCTAGTATCTCGTGCAAATTCACATCTAGGGGGCACCAGTGATTTAAGTTATTCAGAGCAGAAGCCATGAAAGTATTTATAGAAGAGGCACAGGGAAGCCACATCACGCCGGTGAGAGAGATACTGCAGGCGGTCAGCCAAGTCGGTATCAATCACATTACAGATTCTTCGCTGTATTTTGTCAAGAACCCCGAGGAGAATAGAAGGGGCACCCGACCAGATGTGGCAGCAGTACTCAATACACGGGCGGATGGTGGATTTATATAATTGCAGGATAGATTCAGGCGGAAAGAATTTCCGGGACCTGCACAGAGAGCCGACTTTCATAGCTGCGGATTTAGCAATGGATTCGACGTAGTCATTGCACTTGAGGTCCGCTGAGAGTGTCAGGCCAAGCAGGCGTAGTAATTTACTCTCTGGGATGCAAGCCTGTTCCATGCTAATGGGAGGGAGGTGCGGTTGTCTGTGGTGGTTAATTGACAGCAGTTTTGTTTTGGAAGAATTGAATTTGAGGAGCCATTTCTTATCCCATCCACTACGGATTGGAGGTCCTTTCCAAGCTCGGCAGCGAGGTTCGCCTTGTCACTAACACCAGATTTTTGATCGAGGCGAGAGTAAACTGTGGTATCATCGGAGTACATGCCTACTTGTGATCTTATGGCATCGGGGAGATCATTGATATAGATTAGAAAGAGCGTAGGACCTAGGATAGAGCCTTGGGGTACACCCGCATTTGTAGTGTAGTTCTGGGAGACATGTCCGTTTAATACCACCTTCAGTGTGCGGTTAGAGAGAAATGACCTTTTTAAGTTCAACAAAAGTTTAGTTATGCCATAGCTTCGCAGTTTCCGTAGAAGGTCGGCATGCCATACTCTGTCGAATGCTTTAGAGATATCCAAGGCGACGGTTCGGGCTTCACCATTCTTTTCGAGAGCCTGATATATATATTCGGTGATGGTCGTTAGCATATCAGCAGTAAACCTGGTGAAGCGGAAGCCATACTGTTTGTCCGAGAGGAGCCCGTGGGCTGTGAGATGCTGAACGACATCGGCATTGATAATGGATTCGAACACTTTGCCGAAGATTGGAAGAAGGCTGATGGGGCGGTAATTTGCGGGGTCCGATGGTTCACCAGTGTTGTTGAATAATGGAACCACAGAAAACAGGAGGAAGATAGGACAAGGTTGTAGAGCTTAGAAAGGATATAGGAGAGTTCAGGGGCACAATTCTTCAAAACTATGATTGGGTTTCCATCTCCACCACTCGCTTTGTGAGGGTCCAGTTTTGAGATTATGCTAGAAATCAGCGAGGGCGTGATGTGGACGTCATTCAATTGGGCCTCAGTTCTAGATGGGAAATCGGGTGTATGGATTCCAGACGAATCCAGAGTCGAATTGGTCGAGAATCTACGGGCAAAGCATTCAGCCTTGTCCGCTGAGGAGGTGAGAACCTCAAACTCGTTTATTAGTGGGGGGTATTGAGGACTTACTCTTGCTAAGCACGCGTTTACAGAGGCGCCAGTAGTCTTTGGTACCGAACTTGGAGGATGCTATGTGCTGTTTCATTCTGGCAGCAAACAGTATCTTAGCTTCGTTAAGTATCTTTTTACACTTATTACGAGCTGAGGCGAAAAGGCGCATAGCTACGATAAAGCCGGAAGAAGTGATTCCGATGGGCAATGGTGGCCGAGCAAGCGGGCGAGAACCAGGGAGACGAATGGGATTTAAGCTGAAATTTCCTGGCAGGGATGAATGCATCGATGCCAGCCTTAACCCAGGAGGAGACCTCTGATGCACAGTCTTTGATGGGAAGACTAAAAACATTTTTCCAAGGGACGTCGCAGAGGAAGTCACGGAACGAATCCCAGTCTGCTCTTTGATAGCAGTAGGATATTCTGTTGGTCTGGGTTTCTTGGCTAGGGGTGGAGTGGAACGAGATGTTGACAGAAACTACGGCGTGGTCAGAATTTCCGAGAGGGCAGAACTGTCTGGTGGAGCAAGAATTTGGGGAGGAAGTGAAGCAGAGGTCTAGTAGCGAGTCCTTCCCGTTAGGGCTATTGGAGAAACGCGTGGGGAAGTCCACCACTTGCGTAAGGGATTGGGAGATTGAAAATTAAAGGTGTGGACACCAGCAGGGTCTTGTTACAGACTTTTGCATCCACTTAGTGTGGTGGGCTTTAAAGTCGCCAAACACGAACATATGGGCAGATGGGTGCGAAGAAATAGCCTTGTCGATATTGTCAGAGATGCTGTAAAGTACCGAACAGTCAGAGGAGGAGAGGGAGCGGTAGAGGAAGAAGAGATAGCTAACAGAGCTTAGAAGTGAGAGACGGAAGCACAAGAAAGACTAGTCCTTAGATTCGAGAGATGTTACTCTAGCTAGGGGGAGGTGTTCACTGACATATACACCAAGCCCATGCATATGGACGTTGGAGTCCTTCCTGAAGAGGGGAAGGTAACCAGGAACATAGAACTCTGAGAAGGGGATAGACGGGTCAAGGTAAGTTTCACATAGGGCTAAGATATCAGGTTAGTTAGTTTGGAGGAATGCTTCTACGCTATAAAAGTTAGTGTGGATACCGCGTATGTTACTGAAAGAGACACAGACAGCTTTGGGCGTTTTCCGAGTAGCTGGTTTGATTTTGGTATTTTTTTTTTTTCATGGTGTTTTGTTTGAGGAGAGAGGACTAAGGTAGAATCAGCTGGTTACTATTTCCAGCATGTGAGGAATGGAGACTGGCGCAGCCTGCAGCATAATGTGGCCTCGGAGTTGCCCACCGGAGGTTCATGAAGGGACGCCCGTCCATGCGCGATATGTCACTACAGGAGCCCCGATATTATTCAACTGTTGATCAGAGCAGCCTTTCAAGACGCTACGCAAGAGTTCGGGCTCTTAACTACCAGTCGGAAGCAGCAACCAGGAAACTGCCAACAGAATGAAGAGACATTGCCACCACACTCACTAACAGCAAAGAGCTTCCAAGTGAACTACCACTAAGACCGAAGGAGGAAGAAGAAGGACCGGGAATCCCTTCCTAAACAAGAAACAGGGTGATCACCTCTACTCCTGTTTAATAGAAGGGGGTGGAGTGTGAAACCGGGCGATAGTAGGTACTATCTACTCCAATTTGGAAAAAAAGTGGTGAGTTTTAACTCAGTTAAAGTCCAAAGAAATTTTCTAGAAAATTACAAAAACACTCGTTCAAATGAACCATAGAATCAAGCAAAAAATAGTAAAGAATAAATACATAACTTTAGCGAGTTTCAAAAAATAAAAAAATAATAAGTCTTTCCAACCGGGCTCACCTCACACACCTTATGCCATTTGGTAAAATAAACTTATTTTGCCATTTTGGTCATAAATGATTGCGTGTGGAAGCTGCTAGCGGAAATGCTAACTAGCCCGGAGAGCTTAGTCAAAAAATGAAGAAACAAAAAATGGAATAAATAATAAGATGGAGCTTAAAAAGTTCAAAGAAATTTCTTTGAAAATTACAAAAACACTCGTTCAAATGAACCATAGAATCAAGCAAGAAATAGTAAAAAATAAATACATAACTTTAGCCAGTTTCAATTTTGGTAAAATAAACTTTTTTTGCCATTTTGGTCATAAATGACTGCGTATATATATATATATATATATATATATATATATATATATATATATTGTAACTAAGTTGTTGAACTCGTAGGGTTATTGACCTTTTGTTCATGCATTTACTTTTATAAAGAGTGCTCGATATATATATATATATATATATATATATATATATATGTGTGTGTTTATGTATGTATCTACACTCTTTTGCTAAAAGCATTTTAAAATCATTGCATGAATAAAAAGGCTCCAAACTTAATGAAAAAGTTTTATCGTCAAAATGGTTATTAAAAGCAACGACGAAAATATGCTATTTACATTGTTCAGCCTGTTGTTCTCATCTTTATTGTCATTTTTTTTATTTTAGCAGAAATCTCTTGACTGGCTTTTTACTACCATGTTTTTTTTTTCAATTGGAGTAGATAGATCTATCTATCGCTCGGTTGACACTCCACCCACGTCTATTGAACAGGTTAAGAGGCTCATCCCTTGTTCCCTGTTTAGGATGTGCTTTCCGGCTTTCTCTTTTCCAATCTTCTCACTTTGTTTTTTTTCTTCAATTGAAGTAGATAGATCTATCTATCGCCCGGTTCACACTCCACCCACGTCTGTTGAACAGGTTAAGAGGCTCATCCCTTGTTCCCTGTTTAGGATGTGGTTTCCGGCTTTCTCCTTTTCACTGTTACGTAGCCCCCTGCACATCAGTGGCGTTACCGCCTTGCTCGGGGTGATACGATTAAAAAAATATTCACGACGTTTCGGCCATTGTACGCTCTGATCTTCAGGTGACTAGAATATTGTATCGCGGATTAAATGCGAATGAAAAGGTGCAAGAAGATAGCGGCACTCAGAAAGTAGCCTCGGTCTTTCTATCGCATATGCAAGGATTATCGGAAAGAATACAAAAACTCTCTGGTTCTTATAACATCAAGATGAAGTTTAAAGTGGTTCCAGACTTCGCAGATTCTTCTCTCTAGCAAGACATTCAATTAAGTAGAACATGACTAAGAACTGTGTGTAAGCAATCCCATGAAGCTGTGGTAAGAAATATAAAAGACAAATGGACCGCCTCCTTAAGATAAGGCTATAAGAACACTGCAAGGCCATAACACGAGAGAAAATAGAAAAATCAAGCGTAGCTGACTACATATCAAGTGAAAACGTAGGTCACCGTCCTATGTGGGACAATGCTGATATAATTTAGGTACCTCCACTAAATCATTAAAAAAACAGCATAGTATGAATAAAGAATTCCCAAACTTAATAAAACAAACTTTTTCCATCAAAATGTTTATATTATTATTAAGAGGAAAGATCAAAGTAATTTTTAATTATTTTAAAAATAATTTTAATCCCTTCTAACATTTTCGAAATTTTGGCAGAAAATCAAATTTTGATTTGAGTCAGTGGATAAACAAAACGTTATAACTGTTTACACTGGAACGGGTAATGATTAAATCATCCACTTTTTTCCGTTGACAAACACATCAATTTGGAAATTTTCGCAAAAATCAAATAATTGTCAGATTTTACTGAAACTTTCAGTACTCATTCAAAAATGAATTGAATTATTGTTGAAATTATTATTTAAAAAGAAAAACTGGTAAAAACATATATTTTTTACCTCTGTTACTCCGCTGCACATAAGTTTATGAAATCTTAATAAATTTCAGTGTCGTAGTCTATAATTTTGTTAGTTAATGCAGGACTCATTAGGAAATATATTTAATTTGATAAGCTTTTAACTGCTTGAATAAATAATAAAAATATAGACATTATATTATTATGATAGGGCAATAATTAAAGGGTTCAGAGAGTTCACCAGTGTTTTTATGTATTAAAACAATTGAGGAAGACTTCCAGCAGGCAGGAAAGCAATAAGTTTCCGAATATGTATCGAGTACAATTAAACATATATCAGTTTACATTAAAAGTTTTTCTTTTAGTCATCGCTATTTTTATATCTATTTTTTCTAAATTGTTATATTAATTTCCGTGTTTATCACAAAATATTGATGTCTCTCCCTCATAAACTGTGCTTTTCGATCTTTGAATCTGGATATGTCAAATGTAAGCGTTTATTCTTCTTGAGAATTAATGAAGCTGAAATCCCTTAGCCAAAAACTTGAAAACTTGACAAGAGAGTCAATTTCTTTACCTGTCTTATTGGTTGTTTTCAATAATCAATGACCGCTATTCTGACTTGGATAAACTGTAAGCATAATTATAAATTTTGCTACGATCATTTAGCCTTATTGAAGCAATATTATCAGTAAGATGATAATGACCTTTATTGCTATGTAATTCCAAACATTGAGAGCAACAAAAACACGATGAGATATTTTTTTAACATCTATATTTGCTGAAAATATATTTTGCTTCTTTGTATTGTGGTGATATTGAGCAAAGCGAGTGACCGGATGTTTGCACTCTCAGGACCAGAAAGCAAATGACCAGAACTGGTCTTTGCGCACTCGGCTTCACGCATATGTTCAGGCAGAAAACCAAATATAAATAAATATCAAATTCCCGTTCGCAAGCTTACGCGAATTTTATTTATCATCCAATGGGAATCCCAGAATTAAATACGGGTGTGAATTCCCAAATGACCTGCTGGGACCCACAAAGACGAAATAAAAAGTCGACACAAAAAGCATCGCCAGAGTTGAGAAAGTACGAGCATAATTAGCACGTCCCTTGACCTCGTCAAGCGATCCACTATGCTCGCCTCGCCTTTCCCTCTCAACCTTCGTCTTCGCTGTCCCTGAGCTACTTACCCGACCAAAGGAGCAGTTACACCAAAGACATACCTAACTGACAAACGCTCCCACATACAAACGCACAAAATCTCTTTTCAGCATTTATTGCTCTGAACATTTTTAATGTCCGTTGGATCCATCCTAAAGACATTACTTTATTTGTAAAAAAAACCGTAATTGATATATGTGTATATATAAAATGTTGTTTTTATACTCAATTTGATTTTCGTGTTTTATAACTCCTTTTATAACTTATAATTGGCTATCTACTAACGAAGCCAGAATTAGCTAATCTGTTTCAGCATACAACTACGTTTCACTAGAACGGATAACCCACTATAGTATATCTGAATTTTCTATTCGAAAAAAAGAACTAACGTCGATTTGAACACTAATTCTTGTCTGTCACGAGTAATTGTTGTGGTCGACGTTGATGTTTATTTTCTTTCAGAGATAGATGTGTATGAGTCTTTAATAATGTGGAAAGTAAGGTATTTGCTATCAAATGATTTAAATGTAATGCTTTGCGTTTGATACTGAATTTATTGTGGAGAAAGGAAAGAGTGCGTTTTCTAGTTGTTTCCTTGATGTGATATATCATGTTTCGTTTATGATTCGCTTTAGTAAGAACCTATTTGATTGCAACAAATTAAATATAATCATGGGTTATCATTTGTGGGTTTGCTTTCGTTAAAATATAATATATGTATTAACAATTTAACTGTAGACTTGCTTTTAAGAAAAAGCGATTAGCATAATTGTCAATTACTTTTTTCTGATTGTATTCATTTTTAGTTTTCTTTCTTAAATAAATACGCCAAACGGAATCTTTTGTTTGGTTTGTGCTCGATTGATCAGTAAGAATTAACTTGTTCCTCATGCATTTCACAGCTTGTTCTATTCTCTGATGAACAGATTGGATTGCAAGTAACAAAGTGAAACCCAAAGGCAAGTTAATTTCGAATTGATTTCATTTTAATTACTGTTCCAATTTAGACCAAAGTTGTCACCAAATTTGAAAGTGACAAAGTTATACATTTAGATACGCTGATCTTAGTAAATTTGTAACTTTTTGTCCTGTTTGTTTGTTTTGTGGCATATCATCTCATTACGAGTCATTTAATGAGAAAATTTAATTTTCTTGGGAGTATTAGTAATTTCTTCGATAAATATTTTACTGATAATTTTTTTTTCAAAAATGTATTGTTTGTAATATTTTCTATTATGGCATTTATTACTGGTATTGTTACTATAAACATTTTTATATTTTCATAGGGTTTTGATCGCTGGGTTAGCTAATTGCGGTCGGAACCCTAACTGTTGCTACAAGCCCGGGTCAGGGTAAACCTGGGAACTACGGGAATTAAGTGGTGGTTCTGTGTTACACAAAATTCTCCCGATTAGAGGACTTTCTGCTGGATGTAGTTTATAATCGTACCCAGGACAGACGTAGAGTTTAGCAGAAACGCTTTTCCAAGGGGAGTTTAGATGTGGCACATGGTCGAAATTTGATCGAATTCACTACCCAGTCGTAATTGATATAACTAGACAAGCTAGCGATCTATTACACCATGACGAGGTAATCAAAGCATAGCTTAGATGTGTCACACGGCTAAAAGAGTACAGCACCCAGATATTGGCATAAAATCCAAGATGAAAATTCCTTTATGGCTGTGTTTGAATTTTATTTACACATTAGGAACGTGTTATGTCATCAGCTTTAATTGAAATTTCTCACAACTGCGAATAAATATAGTATTAAGGATGTGTTGTATATTTCCAGTAAGAAGAATATGTTAGACTTTATGCGTTTCATATATTTGTTTCTATGTATTCTGTGCTTCTTGGGTTGTGTGTTGTTTTTGGAATGGAAAAATAGTTTCAAAATTATGATGCATCGAAACATGTAAAGAGAAAGTTTAGAGAAATGGAAACACAGTCCCAGTGATCAATGTTGGGATTTGTATTAACACACATCACTCAATAAATCCAGGGCCTAACTTACAAAACAACAATTTTTAGGCAAAATTCAACTTTATTCATG
Source organism: Ascarosepion bandense (assembly GCA_037127315.1). Lineage (NCBI taxonomy): Eukaryota > Metazoa > Mollusca > Cephalopoda > Sepiida > Sepiidae > Ascarosepion > Ascarosepion bandense. The sequence continues at coordinate 862,863 of JBBBDQ010001492.1, forward strand.
AACATTGTCTTTTTAGAATGATAAACTGATTCAACGCTTCTCTAACAAGTCGATCGCTTTTTTGTGGAACGATTTGTCTTTGGCCTGAAAATACGTCTTAATTTCCGACATTACGTCTTCATTGGAGCCAAATCTCATTCTCTGGAGCAGTCTATTGAGCTCTGCAAACAGCTAGTAGTCGCTAGGTGGGGCCAGAACTGGACAATAAGGTTGATGCAGAAGTAATTCGAAGTGCAATTTATGTAGTTTTACTATCGTTGGGATCGACATGTGGCACGGTGCGTTGTCTTGGTAAAATATCACTTGTTTCTTCTTTATTTGAGGTAGTTTTTGGCAATTTCTTCCTTCAAACGCACCAATAATGCTATATAATATTTGCTATTGATGGTCCTTCTTTCTTCGTCTTTGGTCGCTCGGACGGATTTCACCTGCTGCAGTCTACTTAACTGGATGCTGATTTGACTCCGGAGTGAAGTGGTGAATCCATGTTTAATCCATTGCCACATATTTACACAAAAACTCCTTTTTGTTGCGTTGAAACAGTTGCAAACAAAGCTCCGAATTGTTGACGCGTTGATGTTTTTCATCGTCTGTGAGCAAATGCGGTACCCACTTTGAACACAGGTTTCTCATGACAAATCTTCATGCAAAATGGTGAATACACTGCCTTCTGATATGTTCAACTTTTCTGCTATCTCACGCAACATCAATTAACGATCGGCCAAAACAAACTACCAATGTTGGACGACCTGAGCGTTCAGCATCATTTGTGCCTGTATGACCGCGTTTAAAGTCAGCATGCCGCCTCTTAACAGAGTCCGAATAACACTTATCAAGCGCCATTGGTTTGCTTGAACAGTGTTTTTTCATCAGAAAGCAATGCTTTGTCAATACACGCAATTCAGATTTTTCCATCGTTTTGAATATTTGAAACAGCAGCTTCACTTAAATAACTGTAATTTGTAAACTAATAATCCGATTAGGCCCAAATTTCTTCACGTGCCATTTCAAGGTTAGTACTTTATGGAAATTATATGGATTTTTTATTAGTGAAGCCATCTATATGTCAGAGTCAGGACTTATTGAGTGATGATTTAAAGTAGAAATGTTAACAATAATAATAGTAATAATAATAATAATAATAATAATAATCACAAGAAAACGAATGCCATAACAATCTAACGGTAGCCTTTTCATTTCTATCATTTTTATTTTAACTAAAAGGAATTGATAGGTTTAACTTCAATTCAGATTTTGACAAGTTAAGAGCCCCTTAAAATAAACTGTCATATTTCATATTTCTCTTGGGAATTATATACAGTGGAAAAACTAGAATAATAACTATTCAATTTCTTTCGGATCAACAAAAATAAATGATCAAAATGACCGGAAATAGAACTGGGTATTCGTTCTTATATTAAGTATCGTTCATTCAATTTGAACTGAAAATAAATTTTTAACAGGATCTTCAAAATAAATTATTTTGTTTTTTTAACAATTCATTGCAAAGACATAAGGTTATTTCAAAAATATTTTCGTTTTTACAGACGTCTTTATATTTTTTAATTCTAGATAAATCAATGAATCTTTTGATGGTTCTGTAATTTTTAATTCTTCTCAAATGTTAGTTCTCCTCTAACTGATAGTTTAAAGTAGCGTTACTGACAATATTTGATAAACTAGCTGTGAAATTTATCTGTAGAGAAAAGTCAACGCCATTAAAAGTTTTGAACTGCTAAGTTAAGGTGTTGTTTTTACTTCCCTCTACGTTCAGAAGTGACAGTCATTTTAAATTAATAACTGCCAAAATATTCGTAATATCTGTGTGTGGTGGGGCTCGTTATTACAAGGGGGTATCACAATGCGTTTAGTATCATAAAAGAAGGTAAAGAAGGTGTTGAGTACTACTTATTTATTATTCGTAATTATTTCAATATCAGAATCTCATCTTCAGAATGGTTGAAGGGATTGCCCACGTCCGCCCGCTCTATGTGTGTGTGTTTATAAACATGTAAATTAACACTGTATATGTAACCCCATCTCCTATCGATAATATTTTTCTATTTTATCCTACCCCCTTACTATTCGTTTTGTCTGCAGAAATTTAACCCATTCATTTTTGAAAAAAAATCGTTTTAAGGAGTTTAATAGTTAAAAAAAATATTCACAAAAGAAATCATTACCAATGTATTTGTGAAGTCGTCCAATTTATTTTCATCAAATATATATATATATATATATATATATATATATATATATATTCACTCTTTATGCGTTCAATCAAGAGTGTTGTATCTGTAATTTTCATATATATATACATATATATATATATATATATTCACTCTTTATGCGTTCAATCAAGAGTGTTGTATCTGTAATTTTCATTAAGTACAACTTTTTCTTTAGCAGACCCCAGAAAAAGAAGTCATTTTCCTCGTCTTTCGGCAAAACCGTGTTTTTATCTGTGAAGGTAAACAAAAAAAAGTTATTGAGATCTTTAACAGTAGAGCCTTTAGAAATCTCAGTGGTGGAATCACCGACTGATGTCAATTCAGTCGTGTTTCAATCCTGGTTAGAAGCAACCGGATGTCTAACCGTACTGATGACCAGCGAAACAGATCTGTCTGCTGATGATATATATATATATATATATATATAAATATGTGTGTGTGTGTGTGAGAGAGAGAGAGAGAGAGAGAGAGAGAGAGAGAGAGAGATAGTGTGTGTGTGTGTATGTGTGTGTGTGAATGGAGGTGAGTGTGTGTGTGATTGAACATTCGTAAGCCGATAGCAGCCGATCAAGGCGACTCGACCTGATGGGCCACTGACCGACCTGCACGTGCCGACTAAACCATCACTGTGCATCAAACGAACGCCCATAACCCAGAGGTAGACTCGCCGACTGACGTCAGTTCGGTCAGGTTTCAATCCTAGGTTAAAAAGCAATCGGAGTCTAACCGTACTGATGAGCTGTGATACAGCAAAACAGATCTGTCTGTGGATGACTATATATATATATATATATGCTTTGGTTCAAGTTTATTGCTAGCCATCATTGGTGAGAAATTGTCTCCTGGTGATGTTTCAGATGAAAAGAAATTCAAATTATATTTACATTATATTTATAACCAAGCAGAGAGAGTTGAGTGATATTTTTAGCTTAAAAACGTTTGTGAAATGAGGTTTTAAAGATCTTTTGAATAGTTTGCATTTTATTATTGTTCATTGTTTCAAGTGTACGCATGACGTGCTTCTAAAATATACCTAATTCTGAAAAGTTTTTATCTAAAGTCAGTTGGTTATCTGGATTTGTTCGCTTAAGCCTTTTGTTGAAGAAATGTGCAAATGTACAACAGACAAGTCTGCGTTGGCGTTAAGACAATTGCAATTCTTAATGCGCCGCAGTTTCTTTTAAAGTTCATTATTACACTTGGGTAAAAACAAACATAAATTTCGCTAAGGAATCAAAAAAGTCAGAATATGAAATATATTATTTAATAATCTCTGTCATTGAAAAAAATCTAAGATTTTGTTAGAACTGTGTTATTACATTCAGACAGAAAAAGATAAAAAATGAGAAATCGCCTAGAGATTTGAAAAGGCAGATGTTGTTGTCGCCAGTAAGTCAACGTTAAACGTGGAAAAGATAGACAACTCAGCCAATGTTGCAGAAACCGTAAAGATAATTGTGGAATGGATGACATTTTCGCAAGTTAATAGAAACACCTGAAAATAGGAATGATAAGTTGGCATTAAGCCTGAAGCTCGCAGGCTGGTGTCAGAGATCATTATATATATATATATATATATATATATATATATATATATATATACTAAGTAGGATTACAGAAAAATTCACAATCCTACCTACCAAACAAATTCTTTCTACAAAATGCGCAAACAAATTAGTCATTACTAAGATCGTTGCCACTACCTGAACAAATCGAAGATAAAATTAGGAAGAAAAACAAACCGAACACCAATGCTGAGATTTATCAAATAAATAACTGACAATGCAAAACAGTTTATGTAAGGAGACATAGATGATGAAAATAAAAAGCATCTATGAACACAAGATTTGCATTTAAACAAAGGATTTAATTTACTAGTACAGCTTAGAAACGACGTTGGGCACACTTTCATATAATTAATGACACCCTAAGTAAAACCATAATTATTTAAGGGGAAAATACTCTGAAAGCTTAATAATAACATTATTACTAATTATAAATATACGCCTCAAAAATTGCATTACATCGCCATCTTTGTTTGAATCCATTCTTGAAAAAAATTAACTTATATTTAATACAAAAAGTATGGGCAGATACAAGTGAACTAGAATTCTAACGTGCTGTTACATTTTGGATTGATATACTTTTCCCTTTGTTCTTCATCTTATCACACACAAACGTCTACATATATATATATATATATATATATATATATATATATATATATGTTGATGCATGTTTCATTAAATAATATATACAAGTTTTGTCTATTTTATGTAATTTTTTCATATTGTCTGATGACCGTAAAAGCATTATCATTAAATGAAGAAAGAAAATCACAATATTGATACATAAATTTTATAATGCAATCTAAGATTTCAGCTTACATAAACCATTTTCAAAGATGTCAATTACATTATAATAAAGCAATTCACTGACAGACAATAAAGAGAGTCTGTTTCTGTTAAGATGGAAGATTTCCAAGCAACGACAAACTCCTGCATACACGACGCTAGAAGCGAATATTGCATCACAGCTTATGATCTCACACATGACCACGCGAGAGTGAAAACAAGTAACATTATGTAAGGGAAGCCTTTGGAATAAACCAATGGCTTCTGTTATTAATTATAGCCATTTAAGAATATTTGTGGAGATTTCATATTTTATTTTGTTCAGATTAGGTTCCAACTGTTTTATGTATATAGCTTCAAGAATTTTTAGTTTTTCTTTATTGTTTTCATGATTAAGTTGTGTTTTCAACGAGGTTTTTCCGGAATTGTGTATGTGGCCAGGAATGTTGTTTTAAATGCCTACAAATGTTAGAATTACAGTTTAAATGTAGTGTCAAGTGTCGTGAAAGCGAGTTTGTGGTGTGACGAACATAAATATTATTCAATCCGTTGGAGATACAATCTCCCAAATGCCACCTGAATTTGTGAACTATATTGATTTCGCAAATCGCTCACCGAGAAAGAAGAACCATTGCGAATAATTGAGTTGGATATACTAGATTTTGTATATGATTAACTTAATCATATATATATATATATATACATATACTGAATTTATGTCCAAGACTTAAATGTCTGTGTATAGATATTGTTATTTAGTTGTAATTTTTGTTACAGTAATTTTGCTCAGGGAATGTAGTATCGTATTCTATCACTATTTTCTCAAATTTGATGTATATTTGTTTTGGCCTAAGGATTTGGAGTTTAAATTTACTAAACCCCGTGTGTCCATATAGATTTCCACCATTAAATCATTCTAGGTTGTGACTGTTGATGTTTTCATTAATATTTCTCAATGATTATTTATATTATTTAATGAGCAATTCTAGAATATTCTACTGGGAAATTAATTTGAATAAATCATATGAATAAACACACACGCAGATTAAATAAATAAACCATTTTCTAGTTCAATTTAATTTACTTTTATTTTATTTACTTTTTAAACTAAAGCTTAGGATTCTTTCGGCCTGGATTTCAAAAAGTTTTACAATTTTATGTTTTGTTAGAACATTTTTGTTTTTTAATTTTATTCATGAATTTTTTTACAAATAAATTATCTTTTAATCGTGTTTCAACTTTGCCCTCCCTCTTCCAGTTTGTGTTCATAAGTAATTAACCGTTCCTTGGCAATTAGCCTCGGTAATGGTATCCTTTGATGAAGTGTTGGCTGAAATAATCCTAAGGTTTAGTTTAGGGGGGAAATAAAATAAAAATTGGTTTCTCTATTTAAAACATATATATATATATATATATATATATATATATATATATATATATATATATATATATAACGAAACTTGGTTATAAGCAACCGACAATTTGAAATGAATTGTTTGAACATTATTTTTTATCGATACTCGTATTTAAGTAGATATTCTGTTTTTAATGAAACAGTATAATATATTTATATCTACTGGCCTGATTATTTACGATAAATCTTTTATTACGAAAGTGTATATAGATAGGGGTTGCAAAATTTTCGTAATAAAAATTTATCGTAAATAATCAGGCCGGTAGATATAAATATATAACACTGTTTCATTAAAAACAGAATATCTACTTAAATATGAGTATCGATAAAAAATAAGGTTCAAACAATTCATTTCAAATTGTCGGTTGCTTATAACCAAGTTTCGTTATATATATATATTAATTTCATATATATATATATATATATATATATATATATATATATATATATATATTAGTGTATCGAGGCAGCAGATAATTTTCTAAACATATACTGTTAGATATAAGAGACAATTAATGTCTATTATGTTTAATCATGAGCCGTTCTAAACATCGTATTTTGACTTTAATTTCAGTTGAAAGACAAACATTTTTATTAAGTTGGTTCTAAGCTTTCGGCTCACATGAGCAATCTTCAGAAAGGTTACAAGGACATTAACCCAAAACATCCACCATCAGCGACGAGTTTATCTTGTGTTGACATAAAACTCCGCTAAGCAACGGCAACAATTACCAAAAATAGCAAACGCAGTTCGCAAATTTGTAATGCGGTTCTATAACGTCACACCGCGTGAAAGCTCGGAAAGCTTAGAACCAACTTAATAAAAAATAATCCAAATGTTGGAAAATTTTTGTCTTTATTTTCAACTGAAATTAAAGCCAAAATACGATGTTTATAACGGCTCATGATTAAACATAATAGACATTCATTGTCTCTTATATTTAACAGTATATTTTTAGGATATTGTAATGGTTGTTACAATGGTTTATAAATTCATAGTATCACTACACAAAAATTTTCGCGTTTCGAAGCTACCTTTTTAGGTGCTTCTCATCGGGTGACGAAGTTGGAATGAAAATTATCTGGTGAAAAAAAAACACACACACACACACACACACACACACACACACACACACACACACACATATATATATATATATACTATTCACTATTAAAATATTTATAATTGAAATGTCGTTAAATACCGCCTTTATCTAATATCATAAGTGCATTTAACGTCGTGATCAAATTATTCGTTATGTATTAATTGAGGAGAGAAACTAATACTGCATATTTTTCTGAAAGTCTACTGAGCTGACCCAACATTATCAGAGGTAGAAATGTTCATTTGACAATCTGATGTAAAGATTGTTGTTAGAAGGTCAAGGCGACATTTTTACCTCGTATATTATGCAAAAATGATTTGTATCAAAAGTGAAAATATCAATAACATAAACCCCTCCACCCCGCACAGCAAACGGAATTTCCAAAGTAAATTGTATTGAAGACTTGACGCTTTGATTTTCGTGCTTTAACAAAAGCAACACGACTGAGTATTCTGATGTAACATATTACAAGATGGATGAATAAACTGCCTTCTTCAATGAAACGCTAAGAAAAAGAGAAGAAAATATTGATATGTGCAAAGCTAGAATTGCAATCGTCAGTAAAACGTGGCAAGATTTAATCGAGACGGATTATACAGAACGCTATACAATCACATTTTTTATTTCACTGATTCTTAAAGGAACGAATAATTACTTTGGTGACAAGGCCAGCAAATACCAAATCAAACATTAAATATGTTATAAATATGTTATATATAATAGTTATATATGCTCCTTGATATAGAGTGAGAGTCGCTCTACTTGTTTGCAAATGACTAGATTTAAAAAGTACCCAGGGAAAACTATTTTCATTAAAGGGGAATAAATATATTTGGCTATATAAAAAATTCCGGATAAAATACTCGTAATTTCTGAATACTGGGAAGTGTAAATGAATTAATTGCAAATAAAAAAAAAAAACAGATTTAAAACAAGGAGAAATTCATAATTACGATGTTCAAGAAAAAAGAAAAATAGAAAACAGAGGAAAGAAAAATACAAAAAAAAAAAAAGAACAAAGAATACAACTCAATACTTTTCATTTCAACGGTACCAATGATACACTTAAGACTGGTGGAGGAGTCAGCTTATGGTGGGGTACTTCGAACAAATATTGAAGCTGGAAAGAATTTGTTGTACTACAGTTTTTGTGAGAGTGGTGGTGACAGTTTTGCTATATGACCACTGTCGCTAACATCGAAGTGCAATCTATGAAATATGCCCAGCATACGCATCAATTCACCTAAATGAGACTCCTAATTTAACGCGGTGTATAGAACAAACGTGACACGTGTTCACCGCTAGTTTTATTTAACTATTATCATCACAATATCTCTTATCGCAAAATACGTCACCATATAAAGCTAAGACATAGACGTTACACTGATACGAGTTTTACAAGATGGCTGAAGACTGGAAATTTAATCAGAAGACACATTAACTTCGAGCATGAAGATACTGGTACGCGGGTCAAAGCTGACGCTGTTTTTAGGCTGGTGCTATTTTCTTATTCTTTAGTGCATATAGATACATGCACTAATATATATATGTTCAGCCAATTTTAAAACTATATATATATGTATGTATGTATATATATATATATATATATATATAGTTTTAAAATTGGCTGAACATACGATAGATTGCATTAGACGTTGTCCAACTTCTTAAGATGTTCCATAAATATTAATGTAAGTACTTGAGTCATGTTCTTAAATAACCTTGTCAAACCAAGATTCCTTTATGGATAATGTCATGTATGGCGCCTAATTTGTTCAGTTATGTACAGCTGTTTTCTGTGATCAATGATTAAAATATAGCATCAAGAAAATGAAGCACTTAGGTTTTAAACAAGGTAATCCTTCATCAGAGCTTATACGCTACCCGCTACAAAATCACGATTAACTTTCGAATCTACCGAAAAAATCCAAAAGAACAAAAACAAAAACAAATAAACAAACATAAAACACATCCATTTGGACTTCTAACATTAGCAACAACTAAAATGAATAGCACATAGGGGGAAACAATGATATATTGAAAATATTCATTTGCCACAAACCACGAAACATAAAGCTAGGAAGGAAACTTCCGTCAATACTAGAAAGTATGATAACATCCGTGGTTTTGAGAAGACTTATTTCATGGAAAAACTGTTTTTAAGAGATATATTTTGTAAATTTTAATTGATTGTATACGGTTAATGAATGTAGAATGTCTCCTGGGAAACAATTACTAATTTTATCATAATCATTGACGAAGAGTACTAAAGGTTACATAGAAGCGTAGGAGTAACAATCATCATGGTCTGATATATATATATATATATATATTAGTCACCCACATACAAGCCTGTTTCGCTGTATCACAGCTCATCAGTGTGGCTAGACACATCCACTTGCTTCTGGCCGGGATCGACACTCGACCGATTTGGTGTCAGTCAGAGTCGCTTCTCCCTAAGCCATAGGCACATGGAATCAGAGAAGGGAAATTTTAACGTGTTGTATAGAAGCAGTGTATACACACGTCAGTCACCGAAAGAACTCAATTCATTTCTGAAGAGTCACGCATATAGCCGAAGTGGAAACTGTTTTTAATATTTTCTTCCCTAGAGAGCTCAGTCGTAATGAGAGCATAATATATATATTTATTATAAATTATTTTTATGTACATAATCATTCTATATATATCCGCTACAAAGGTACGATTGTTTCGACATTGAAACTTCAATGTCTCATCAGGCAGTGTGTAAAGAAAAGGTAAATCCTCTTTCCTTATATTTATTTAGTTTTGTTAGTGGTGTTGGTGAGGGTTAGTGATAGGGGAATAAGTCTCTGACCGTTAGAATTTTTGGAGACGGTGTTTTTAAAGTGTGTTGATTAATGAGATTCTTTGATTTCTAGACAGTTGTAAGTTTTTATTATCTAGTGACTAGACTATATCCTTATGGATTTCTTAGAAGAGCCGGTAGTGGTTTTTAATTTAGGCAGAGTCTTTATTATTAATGTAAGTTTGTATATTTAATCTTAACGTTGGATTTAGGGAATATTTTTTTCTATTAAATTTTTAATTTATTTAGATCATAGTTTGGGAACCGTTTTTTCTATTAGATTTTTAATTTTAAATTTCTATTCTTATATCTAGTCAGTTGTGTATGTGGGGGGGTTGTATTTAAGATAATAGTTGAAGTTTTGTGTGTGTGAAGGACAGTATATATAATTAATCTAATTATGATTATTAACCTTATTTTATAATTTAGTAAATCGATTACTTCTATAAAATTCTAAATTTTATTTAGAGAAGAATTTCTAATTTAATTCTGAATATTAAACCTTACTTTAGAATTTAGTAATTCGATATTATTGTAACACCCCAACGGACGGTCCTAACAATTTTCTCAGGCGGCCGTTCTACACGCTGTGATGTTTGCCGGGAGTTTGTTGAAAATGTCGGAGCCTCAAGCAGGGGGTACAAGATTAAACTATAAGGAACGAACTTCCACAACTTGGATGAGTTGAAAGGATGCTTTATTTCGTTTAGAGTTAGCCTTTTCGGTTGGGGCAGGCGAATGTGACACACAGCTCTAACTCTAATTAATGGAGATCAACAAATCCGAACCGATCGAAACAAGACGAACGGAGGTTCACTTCACTCGACTGACTGACTAACTTAACTGACTCTCTCACTCTACTCTACTGATCGGCTCGGAAAAATCACCTGTATTTATTTAAAACAATCCCGAAGTGACTAAAGACTCCCAGGCTAAAATAAAACTAAAAGATAAGCATTGGCGACTGTAAGTCCGAAATTTCAAAGTACTTAAATTTCCCTTCTTTTGATGTGTAAACATCTTGCGGACTTAGTATTTTTTCCAGGATTTTTTTCTTTTTATTTTAATAAAGCTTTCGCCGAAAAATTCTTAATGTGTGGTCAAGATACAGTAAAAGACAGCCTTTGACCTGGTCATTCAAAAACCCACCTCCCGAACTCTATTTCCTGAACTTTATCTCTTTATCACATTAAATCACTGAGTCAAATATTTACCGGAAGAGTGGTAGGATTTAAAACAGTAATCTGATACCCTTGTCTCTTCCACAATTTTCCTCATAAAAGAAAAAGCGTTTATTTATTTATTTTTCTCTTTTTTTTTCACTTTTGTTAAATATGTTTTTAAACTATTTTCTATTCTTAACCATTTTCTATTTTAATCTATTATAATAAAATACATATTTTACAAAGCACCTCAATATACGCCTAGTTATCGTGTCACATTATTATGGATTTTTAAAAATATATATATGGGATCTTAGCTCTGGCTATTATAGTATGTTTTTAGCATGGTTGTAATGTTAGTTCTCTAATGTGCTTGCAGTTTACTGTGGTTTCATGTCTCTGGTTTCAAAGCTTGTTACAGTTCATATATTTCAGGATCTCAATTTGTTCTTGAAGACAAAGGAAACATGGTTCTTTTATGTATTTAGCTGTTTTTGCTTGATTAAGGATTTTCCATTTAACTTTAGGCGTTTTATTTTCGTCTATTAACTTCTAAACGTATTTGGAGAGAGATGTCATGTTTTGTTTTTCTTTGTTATTGAAGGATGAGAGGTGATTGTAAAATCGCTTTTTAAATACGTTCATGGTATTTCTGATATACATTTTTTCATTCTTAGGATTCTCCATGGATGAAATCGAACACATATATATCAGGGATTTCGTTAGACATTTATTGGTCATCGGGCATTGGTTAGAGTTTCTACAGTTACAGAGGTTGTTATTATGGGCTGGACTGGTATTAGTGTTGGAGTTATATTTGTTGTGTGCTTTTAATATTTTGTTGTTATGTACTTTAATTATTTTTTCTAGATTATTGGAGCAGCTATAGCTTAATTTAATTATAATTTTATTGAAAATTTTATTTAGAGGGTTATTTTGGGGGAAATGCTTATCTATTAGTTGAAGAAATTTATGTCCCAAAAGTAAGGTTTAATATTCATAATTAAATTAGAATTTTTTCTCTAAATAACATTTAGAATTTTATAGAAGTAATTGATTTACTAAATTATAAAGTAAGGTTAATAACCACAATTAGATTAATTATATATACTATCCTTAACACACAAAAAATTCAACTATTACCTTAAATACAAACCCCCACCACATACACAATTGACTAGATATAAGAATAGAAATTTAAAATTAAAAATCTAATAGAAAAAACGGTTCCCAAACTATGATCTAATTAATAATTAAAAATTAAAATTTAATAGAAAAAAGTCCCTAAACCCAACGTTATGATTAAATATACAAACTTACTTTAATTATAAAGACTCTGCCTAAATTAAAACCCATTACCGGCTCTTCTAAGAAATCCATCTAGTCACTAGATGATAAAATCTTACAACTGTCTAGAAATCAAAGGATCTCATTAATCAACCACTTAAAAAACACCATCTCCAAAAATTCCAACGGTCCCCTATCACTAACCCCCAATAACACCACTAAAATAACTAAATAAATATAAGGAAAGAGGATTTCCATTACTTTGCACACCGCCTGATGAGACATTAAAGTTTCAATGTCGAAACAATCGTACCTTTGTAGCGGATATATATAGAATGATTTTGTACATGTTCTAAAATATATTTCATAATAAATATTCACAGCTCTATATATTATATATCGAGCACTGATTGAAATTAATGTTTTGGACGTTGTAAGAATTCTTTCTTCGTTTTGTATTCACCTCGGGTATATATATATATATATATATATATATATATATATATATGAATATCAATGTGCGTGTACAAAAGTGAATATATGAGTTTGAAATATCGTTGTTTTAGTAAGCTGAGCTAAGTTTGTCTCTCCTGTCACTACGTCCGGCTCCAAGGAATATAATTTCATGCCAGAATTACTTTGAATTATAGGATGTATTACGCGGCAAATAGAAAATATATTAAACGTCGAAGATTATTTATAGAGACGACGCATACTGACCAGTTCTGTTGTGTTATCATTGGATATCTGAGGCCATTTAAGTAATCAGTTTATTGCGGTTTGCTTACAATTGCCTTTGAGTGCAATATTAAAATAGTTCGAACTGCATTGGAAAAGGCATTGTTTTCATGGAAGAAGACAAGACTCTTTTCTTGTTTTTACAACATTCAATGTTGGAAAGAAAATATTTGATTCGAATGAAGCTTAGTCAGTTGTCGTTGACCCCTTTACATCATTGCGTTAAAGACGGCTCAACTGCTATTCCAATATTTACCTTTCAGTATCAGTAGAAATATTCAGCGTTGCAATCATGAATCCTGTTAGCTTCCTTTTTTACGTCGCATGACAGATTAACCGTTTATTATGCAAGTGAGGTCTGGCTAACAACGACGCAGAATGGACAAGTACTTGAACTATTGGTTTAAAGTCATTCAATATATGCAGTGAAGTTGTTTCAGCAGCAAATACGGCTAAAAAGCGGCAGGAATCTTTATCCCGATCGTGCCAATCTAACTTAATTGGCCAGTCTGATTCCAGACAAACAGAATACAGACATATCATTTTTTTCGGTTCCTGTAGTCAAATATACACCTTTATTGATGGCTGGAAATGAAATATTTAGATTGTATAATCATATACACTATTCATATACTCGGAAACATTAACAAGTAATCAGGGAAAAGAGTCTCCTCACTGTATTCTTTTGATTTTGGACTAAATAATTTAGGTCAACGGCGATAGTCCCGAGATTAGGTTCTAGGTCGCACTACTAACCTCACTTTTATCACGAATTGTGTTTAATTTTTGTGATAAACTAAAATGACATCCTCCTCAGCGAGAAAAATTAATTGAAGACAGTTCTCATTTATTGGTTACCAGCTTACCGAAAGTTCAGAAACTCTTCTTCAGTAAAAGGATTATCAAATTCATTTGTCGGTGTACAAAAAGCATACTGATGATCGACGTGGCAAATAGAATCCGAATGACGAGTTCACATTCTGGTCAAAGCTCTTGCGATTAATTTTACACAAAAATCTGTGAAAATGGTATTCATTTTTGTTTTCTTACAGTAATGGAGAACAATCTGGGCTTTGGTGCCTTGGTTAGTAACACGAGTAGGAAAGACATCTCCGAATTCTAACCCTGCTATGGAACTTGGCTGCCTAGCCAGTCACATAGTTATATATCATGGACCTAACATAATAAGACTGTTATTAGGTTGCCCCAAAAGTTCGTAAACACTTACGAAAAATTGAATTTTTATGCAATTTTGCATTTATATTGTTATAGTGATCTTCATCTTTGTATTCCAGATGGCAATTGATAAAATTGAGCTGCGAGTTTTGATTCGTTACTGCTGGAAGCGAGGTCTTTCAACCAAAAAAGCTGCAGAAGAGATTTGTGCTGCCGAAGGTGAAGGAACAATTGCATATTTTTTTTTTTTAATCATATCACCCCGGGCAAGGCGGTAAGGCCACTGGTGTGCAGGGGGCTACGTAAGAGTGAAAAGATTGGAGAAGAGAAAGCCGGAAACCACATCCTAAACAGGGAACAAGGGATGAGCCTCTACACCTGTTCAATAGATGTGGGTGGAGTGTGAACCGGGCGATAGTTGCGGCGATCTCAAAGTGGTATAAAACATTGTAACAACTAATACACGATATATATATATATATATATATATATATATATATATATACAGTAAGGCGTATGCACACAAACACGCTATCACAGTTTAACGCAAACAAACATACGTACACACACACACATACTTACCCCATGCCTTAACACACTTTATACCGTAGAACATTAACACACACTTACATACACTACCAACCATAAGTTTGGGACCATTTAGATTTATTCTCTAAGAGAAAGAAATAACAAAGTTTATATCTTAGAAGAATAAATATTGATATATTTCATTGTTGCTCTTAATTGTACAATAATTAAAACCAAAATTAACATAGAGTAATTTCAAATTTAATTAAAGTTAATTCATATTTTCTTTTCATCAAAGAAACCACCACCAACCTTTATTATTGCTGAGCAAATCCTTGGCATTCTTTCTTATAACTAATAACTTTCTAATAAATATAAGTTGGTGAGTGTCATTTCCAAGCATCCTGCAAGCATTTAAGCAAGCAACATTTCTTCATTTTTAGGAAGTTCATTTCGAACCGTACAATCAATTTCATCCCGTATTATCCTTCTTTAATTAGTTTTTTTAACTGCTACACAACCTTTAAGCCCAGCAGAATGAAGTCGTCTCTTAACAGTAGTAACAGATACTGAATGTTGCAGACGAGAATTCATTTCAGTTGTTAATTCCGGAGTTGTTTTTCTTCTATTCCTCTTGCTAGATATGATCAAGTGCCTTTCCTCTACAATAGATGTTACTCTGGGCCTACCAGATCTTTTTCTGTCAATATTTCAGAGGAAGGGGAGCGGTAGAGAAAGAAGAGATAGCTAATCGAGCTTAAAAGTAAGAGGCAGAAGCACATGAAAGAATGATCCGGGGATTCAAGGGATGTCGCCCTAGCTAGGAGAATGTGTTCGCTGACATACACACCAAGCCCATGCATATGAACATTGGAGTCCTTCCTGAAAAGGGGAAGGTAGCCAGGAACGTCAAACTCAGAAGAGGGGATATAAGGGTTAAGATTAGTTTCACATAGGGCCAAGATATCAGGTGAGTTAGTGTGAAGAAATGAATCAACGCTGAGGAAGTTAGTGCGGATACCACGTATGTTAGTGTAAGAGATGCAGCACACATACATGTTCTAACACACACATATACACACACACAGACACACAGACACACACACACACACACACACACACACACACAAGCACTCGCTACAATTAATGACAGCAGCAGCAGCAGACAGGAATGACCATTCGATGAAAGGCACGGAACTCGAACACCTACCATTCTGAAGATGAGATCTTGATCTCGAAATATTAATGTATTAGAAATAGATTATACCCAACAACTTCTTTAATTTCCTTTGTTTTACTAAACGCATTGTGACAGCCTTCAAAACCTTTTGCATTTCGTTTGTACTTTGTATCGAGCACTTTTTCTTTTCTTTTTTGTGGTTGGTTCTGTTTGGGTTTTTTTTCTTTACTGCGGAGTATCGTATGTCTTGTCTTTATTCCGCGGATTTCTTTTTTTCCCCCCTCTTATCCAACGCCTTAGTGCGCCTTAGTGCGCCGGATTGTAACGGAATTAGGTTTTGTTTGTTATTGGTTTTTCTTAAAGTTTATCTTTGTATAAATGTAAGATTTAGATACTTGCAGAGTCTATTTAGTTATTATTTTGAATATTATAAGCTCTGGGTTTACCCACCGAGCACTGTTTACTATACTACAATGGAACAAATAAGATTAGACTGTTCACTTAAAGATATACCAGTGCCTAAAAAGCATATTTATGAATTAAATTTACTTCATAAAATCGAAGCTTTCATAGGTAGATTAAGATGGAGAGCTTTCTTTTTTTTACATAGTTTAAACGCTAAGGAAGATTATAAAGATTATGGATTTAAAACGTATAAGCACCCGCCTTATTGTAAGGAGTTGGAAAGTTTTGAAAAGGACCTTATTGGAATAATTAGGAAAGTTAAATATAGGAATACAGTACAAAATAATTTTCAGCAACAACTTAAGAACACTTTAAAGTCGTGTAGTAATAATGGGGATATTTATATTAAAGGTGATAAGTGGAGTAATTTATATTCTATATCTAAAACACAATATAATAGTGAATTAAAAAATTCTGTGACCAAGCATTACAAAAAAATAACACCTGATATTATTTCTAATTTGAATAAGGAGGCTACTTCATTGGTAGCTAAATTCAATCTACTCAATAGGGTGGAAAAATTAACCCTAAAAAATTGTTTTTTAACGGTTAAAGACCATAAAAGTTCGTTCCCTAACCACCCTGAATTCAGACTTCTCAACCCCACTAAAACAGAGCTCGAAAAAATATGTAAAATTATTATTCAAAATATCTGTAACAATTTAC